>JANPWX010000016.1:3119565-3207211 GCA_024734555.1 Trochalopteron elliotii
TTGTGTAGGTTTTCTGATCTTTATTTGTTTTAAGCAAAAATAGCAATCAATGATTTGTGATAAATGGCAGGATTTAATTTTTCTATCTTTTTGTTCTCTGATCTATGTCTTTTGTCAAACACAGTTCCTTTACTTCCCCTTTTCCTCCTTCCCAAATTTCAAAGTTTAAATAGACAAAAGAGTGATGTGAAAATAGATAAAAAAGTGATCTTTTCCTATCTGGTTTTTGATTTTACACATATCTGATGTCTTTGAAAGACAACCAGTAGACACCATGACAAAACTGAAGATGGTGTTCTAAAAAATCATTCTAGAAACTATGGAAGAAATAAAGATTAAGGACTTGAAGATGACCAAAGTATGATTAGGTTAAATCTCATATCAAATCATCTGTTCTCCCTTGACAAACTTTTGGGGAAGGGGGAGAAAGACATGCCAGCAGCTGCAGATAATTCAAAGGCTTTCAGAGGGAGAGGCCAAAGGAGGCACCTCACACAGTGAGGCTCCAAGTTGAAGCACTGTCTCCAAGTCACAGCCATGAGAAAGAGCCTACAATGTCTTAGTAATATTTCTTGATTATTTTCTAAATATAGCAACACAGCCTAGATCCTCTGGTGCATAAATAAAATTCTGCTTCACGTATTCTGTGCTTTGTTTGCCAGTATCCAAATATAGCTACTATGTCACCTCAATATTAACTGTGTCTTGTGCTGCAACAACTAAAGTACCAGAGTCTGGACCTTTGCAATTGAAACGCGGGTTTGACATCATGTTCAGGTCCTTGTTGATGATGATAAGCTTCATTTTGAAGGTGAAACAAAGTCAAATTCTGTATCTTCACATGATGCCAAGAGACAAAACAGTTGTCTTCTAGTCATATCTCATCAGAGGCAATGGCACTAATCCATTTCCAGGCATCACAGCTCATAAACTCAGAACTATTATGGACTCGATAAAGTCAATCGATACATTAGTTAAGTGAGATGGAATGATTTAGCTCTTAGGGAAAAAAAAATATAGGGCTCAGTGTTATTCAGTGCTGGGTTTGAGCATCCTGGAAGAATGAATTACAAGAAAACCATTCAGACAAACACACCTGTCTTGGCATATTCACTTGAATTACAACCAGGAAAACAAAGTCTTTTTGTTTTGTTTAAATAAATTGAGAGGACTCCAAAACAAAGGCTTCTTCTTACTATTCATTCTACAAAAGCTTTTTGAAAAGCTTTTTTCTAAGACCCTACTTCATACCGAGTATGTGTAACAGCTCAACGAGAACCAGGATTTGTCCCTTAAAAATTTGAAAAGTCAAACTCTAAAGTATTGATGTAGGACTGGCAAGTTTTTCAAAGGTGGAGAAACCTACAGCACTTATATGACTTTACTGCATTGACAAATCTGAGCTAGATAGAAAAACATAGTATAGTGACAATGGGAGGGAATGGAGTACTCTGGATGCCACAATATGCATTAAAAATACATTTTTACACAAATTCTTTTCAATCTTACATGACAACTTAAAGTAATAAAGGTAAACAGATGCATGCATTTACACACATCCAAATAATCAAATATGTACGTATCTCAATCTTTATGAGGCCTATTTTAGAAACTAATTGAATCTGTCTTTTATTTTAGAAAGTAAATATTTTTTATTATATGCTTCCTATTTGAAGAAAAAAATATTCACACCATAGGATAGGGAAACTGCATCATTTTAACAAAAAAAAAAACCAAACGCTGAATACTTTAATGGAATTATATACAATACTCAGTATTGCAATATTCAGTACTCAAATATATAATAATTTCATATAATAGGAGTTAGATCTCCTTCTTCCTCTATCAGCCTATATTTTCATTTCAGAGAACCTCATTCACATCACAAAGGAAAGTTCCCAAGCTGGCATGTACTACAAATTCTAATTTTTTTACTTTTTTTTTTAGCTTGAATAGATCCAGAGGCTTCTAGCATATGATATGGCAGTGAAAATGTGCATTGAAATTGCTGGTTAGCCTGGCCACTAAAAATAGTTATTTCAGCCATAGCAAACAACAGAGTAGAAATATTCTTTTTGTAGATTATTTCTATTAAGTTTTATGTTTCTTGCAGAAAGACAATGTGAGCAAGACTACTCATTAACAGTGAAATGCAGGAAGAAGTAAAATCCTCTAACAACAGTTCAAGAAAGCATATTGCAGTACATCTGTAAACGTGGTTTTCTCTAGGGGTGACTAAGGGCCAGAAAATGACATGACAAAGATGCACAAATCCCCAATAGATCATTTAACCCTGCCTGTGTGCAAAGGAAAAACATCAGCAATAACATTAATATTCACAGTGGCACTCTTTGATGCTTTCATAATTTAGATTTGACCTCAGTGAGAAACTTGGCAAATGACTTCTGCTCCCATGTTTCCAGTCTTTTATGAAAGGACAATAACACCCCTGCATCAGCCCTGCATTATGATTAACCAGTAAGCACCCACAAATGTTTGATATCCAGGATTTTGCAGTCTAGAACTGAAGCACACTGGAAAAGCTGATACATGTAGAAGTCACTATGGTTACTGCCTACACTTTCTTTGCCTCCAATAAAATCTTTCATTTCCATAAGCATTAAAATTCACCAAATGCACCAAAATTATTCAGACAAAAAAAATAACCTCTTTGGTTTATAAGCCTTTTAGCTGTGTTGCTTTTATCATTTTAAGTACAGACTCTGAGCTGAGGCATATTATTCCGCATTTGAATGTAAGAAAAAGTATTGCAGGAGAAACCTTGTAGCAGAAATGCTTTGTGGACCCCCAGCTCCAGCAGTGTCTGTGGAACAGCTGTCTGCTGTTGGCCAGTGCAAAGTCGAAAACCAGAAAACATGGTACAGGGTGCCAGGAAAAAAGGCACTAGCTGAAGATTAGCAAGCCAAATTCAGATGATTATTTTTAGTATTATTGTAAATCTTTCCAATAAGAAGAAAATTAAAAGTTCATTTTCTATTGTTAGGGACCCTATCTATTGTAATAAGAAATAGCTATATGTAAAATGAATTTTGTTGTGTGGGTTTATTTTGGTGGGGTTTTTTATTTTTATTTTGCTTTGCTTTATCTTACAGCAATCAGCATGTCTCTTTCTTTCAGTATTCTTATAGAAATTTCAAACTGGCTAGACCTGTAACATTTCCTGATCTCGTGGTCACTCAGTATACCAAGCTCTCCAAAACTGTATCCAGTGGTTGTGTCCTCAACAGTCATTTAAAACATTTCTTAGTTTTATCCTTTTACTTCAGTTAGCTTTCTACTTAAGTTCCTTCCAGCACACTGAATGATTTTGTTCCCTGGTATTGCCTGTTATTTTGAAAACATCCCTGAACCACTATTGTCAGTTCTCCCACATACAAGTAGCCTATTTTTTCTTTTCATCTCAATTACTGCTTACAGCTAGTTGCTTTTAGTGTGACATATTTGACAGATCAATATATTCTTTATCAGTTCAGTTACTTCCCTTTATTTTTCCTATATGTGATTTTGCTGATGTTCCCTTTAGGTGAAAGTTCTTAATATTACTCTTCAATACACTCCATAAGATCCTTTCACTGAGAACCCTTTTTCCCTTTTTCAGAAAGGGCAGGATGCTCACTGCACACAGGACATGCAGGTAAAATACTTGACACTTTCAGCTGGAATTACTCCGAACTGAGCTGTGGTTTGTAGAGAAGCAGCACCATCACAGGCTTATTCCTGCTGCTAAGGTAGGATATAGAGTCCCCTTGACACCCAAACATACAGAATCTCTTCCAGCTTTGCCAAATCCATGGAGTCAAACAAAACCCCCAATACTCACAGATAGAACTGTCCCAAAATCATAAATACTTTCTTAAAAGATAGATATGCAAATTGCCCTTGACACTACAGGTCCTACAAGTTGGACCATATGTCCAACCTGTAGGAAACCAAAATACTGCCTATCACAACATTAGTTTCTCAAACTACACTGGAAAATAGAGCTTTTCCCTGTAATCCCTCACTTTCATAATAACAAACTCTTTCTAATGTATTAAATGTCACATGAAATAACAAATCAGCAGCAGTCACTTTTTCATGTATCATTTCCATGTATGACACCTAGATACGTTAGAGAAGAGGGAAAGTACTTTCTAGAAGTTCAAAGAATTCAGCAGTTGGCTTAAAATAGTCAGCAATTTCTATATAAGTCAGAAAATATTAAACGGTTCTCTGCTTGAAGTTTTTCAATGTAAATGAGAATGTGATAAAGGTTTTATTTCTGATGAAGTCTTAGTAAATGCACACGCATTCAGATTTTGACAAAAACAGAAGCAGTTTAGTGGAAGCTTATAAAACTTGTGGAAGGAGAGTACACCAAAAGGCTGATATTTATTGGTAGAGTGCTACTCTGACATTTAAGCTGTTTTCTGTTATGCTTGTTTACTTACTTGTGCTCCTGTCTTATTTCCTGGGAGAAATGTCAAAAAAATAAAGTGACCTCTGCATTCTAACTATTAACTATGTCACATCATGCTGCTTAAAATATGTTACAACCTGATTGGCACAGAAACACACTTTGTTCTGTTTGGGAACACTTTTACCCGGAACAATGGAAACTCACAACCCCAGCTTCTTGGGAACCAAGAAGTCAGCTCTAAATATGGCTTTATAGAGGGGTTCAGCTGCAGTATTACAAGCTATGGCAGAGTATCTGAACTCACGGACAAGGTAATTTATAATGGGACAGTATTTAAAACAAGCACAGATCTTGCCCAGATTAAATTAATCCAAGTTGGGGATCAAATGACCTGTAAAGATACAAATTATTGTTTAGAAATCATTCCAAGCTACAAACACATAGGAGACATGCCCTGACTTTACCTAAAGCACAGAAAAACACAGTGCAGATTCACAATAACAGCAACTGAGCACACAGCATAAAGAAAGCACATCTTTTAAAAAGTTACTATCTTACTGAACACAGCTGGCCGATGGGTTTAAGGAGAAAATGAAGATGCTGAGGAGCAAGTGTCTTCTGTAGGCCTGGAAGATGTCGAGACACAGATTGAGCTGGAAGGGGTGGACAAGAAGAGGGACTAGAGAAAGCCTGCAAGAAAATAGCTAGGGATGGGAGCAGGGACAGAAGTCTGCTGTAAATAGGGAGACCTGGTTGGCAGTAGGGCTCTGCCGAGCTGCCTTCCAGGAGCAGCACTGCACCTTTGAGACTGCTTTAACCAGCGCTGCTGTAACACAAGTGGACGGCTCCATCTAGAGGCAAATATCCCCCGAGCTGGGGAAATGGCATCATTGCGACTGAAATACCTCTTTCTCCTCAAGTCAGAACCTACTCAAAGCAGCACCCCGAGCTGCTGTCCTCTTGAGAGGGATGTCCAGCAGGAGGGAGCAAGTTCCATGCACCTGACCTTCTGCAAAGGCTGAGCAGTTGAAAACAAAGCCAAGCTTTGCCTGAAATCCACCTCAGTTTGAACGGTCTCCCACACCAAGTCCTGCCAGACTGATTCTGCAGCATCCAGAAAATGACACAGTTTGAAGGCTTACTCTCATTCTGATGGCAAGAATGGGTGCCACAGGCAAAGAGTTCCTGCACTCCTTTACTACTTGTGTCTCATAGGAAATACAGAGTATTTCCCACATATGTCTTGATAAGCACAACTATATTCAGTACCAAATAGAGCACCAGTAGTTAATATAAAGTTAAAGAAATGTTTAAAAAAATAATGAGATTATCAAAAAGAATGTTTATAATCCTTTGTGTTGCAAAGGCCTTCTCTGTTGAACAAAGATAAAGCTATTCTTTTCTGTCCATCAATAAACAAATACCTCCAACCACATATTAATACTGATAAAGAGCCCAGAAGCACCAAATCACACTCTTTAAAAATTATAAGCAAGTCTAACTCCATTCTCTTTATTGCTGGGGTCTGTACTCTGCACCCAGCTGTTCTTATTGGAAGAGTTTCTCTTCTGCACTGATCAAGAAAAAAGAAAAGATGAGTGGATGTCTCTGAAAGCCCTTTTCTCCCAGTCACAGGCTAAAACATGTATTGCAATGTAATTTTACAAGCTTAACACCATTGTAGCTTACTGTATGCCTAAAAGTGCTTTTTTCAAATAGGCAGCAACCAGTTATATGAATATAATTCTTCCTGTTCACTGTTTTCAGGCTTGTGGGGTATGTTATCACCAAATATGCACTTTTTATAAATCAGTATGTTTAGATACAGACAAGATGTGTATCTGAGCAACAGCACAGCAAGGAGTGACTGTTGTCTATGCATTACATTTTCCCAGATTACTCATTTATTATACAATAGTGTCCTAAATTTCACCCATCACTTTCTTTTGGTGTTTGTTAGTGAGGAAGAAAATTTGGATTCAAACTAGTTTACCTTTTCCATAATGATGTATTCTGCAAGTTAGGTATAAGTAGCTAAGATTAAAACTGATGGGTTGATTATTGTAAGCAAGATACACTGGGAAGTGAGGGAAAATAAAAAAATAATGCTCCTTTTCCTATAAAAATTAATTGCACCAATGTCTACTTGTTTCTTAACCTATTCTTTTTCTGTGTTTTACTCATTTTAGATGAACTTTTGCAATAAGAGTGCAAATCTAAATGAACAATGCCAGGCAATATATTTTGCAGTTCTAGGTTAGGTTCTGGGTTTCTTTTAAGGGCATATATTTCATGAAGCATTGTTTATTTTACAGGATTCCTTGCTGAAAACAAAACTAGCAAACTACACAGTCATTTCTTCCCTGACTTCTTCCTGCTTTAGGAATTCAGATCCAGTTTGCTGTTACTCAAAACAAAATTACTTGCAGCTATGACTCATATCTTTGTGGTAGCAAAGAATATAGGATGTATGTCTATTTATGTAGCACATGCATAATAGCATATTGGAAGTTTTTTAAGGTCTCTTCTAAGAGAAGTGCAAGAGCATGGATGGAGAAAAAGCTCATTGGAGTCAAAGGAGGACCCCAGTGGACTCTCACATGTATTTGCAAATACATACATGTACAATGGCACTGAATATGTACCAACACCTATGGGAAGAGTTGAATATCAATCAAATGAAAACATCAGAGCTAACCTCCAAGAGGCTCTAGTGATTAGCAATCACTTATGCTCAAAGACATTCCCACCTTGCAAGCTCAGCTTCATCCCTTGGCTTCAGACCCAGAACAGACCAGTCCTCTAGCAAGTCCTGCCTCTTTGCAGTGTTTGGCTTTGCAGTGTCCAGCACTGATTTAAATCAATGTCTCAAAGACATTGGTGGCCAAAGAAACTGCACAATTAGTGTGCCTGTGAAACATATGCCACAGTCCCCAGCTGCACCTGAGTGGTCCAAAACTGAAGGTGAGAGATGGACCTCAGACCTTCATTATTGCAATAGGTTTTTGGAGGCAGAAAATATGAATTAACCTAAATGTGTAAAAGAGAAGAACAGGTTAGGTCAAGATACAGTGCTCAGAAAGGTGAATAAAATATGGAGGGAAAAGTAGCATGCTGAGAAAGATGGTGAAGAGAGCCTGTTATGATATATGTTAAAGACATGGATAGGGCAGAGGTAGTTCACAAAAATTTAACATAGCCTTCTCTGTGTCAGGAACACAAATGACACAAAAATCCTAACATTTTTTATATTTGGAATGTCTTAGCCCTCTCTTGCTCTACCTGAAAATGGTAAAATATATGAACAGTTACTTCCGGTGACTGAGCTACACAAGTTTCCATGACTGTGATGCTAAAACTTCAAATGTCGAAATAGGAACAAGACTGAGACTATTTCAGTCATTGTAGATCAATGTTCCTGGTCTAAATTAGTCAGCTGCCTGTTATGCAAGATCATCCTCCCTGCTAGTCATTCTCACAGGGTATTTACAGAACACTGTATGGGAATGGTGAGAATCTGAGTGAAGGTACTACCAGGAGGAGGCTATTTAAAAAAGAATATACTGCATACATTTTCAGGCAGACATTTAAGCAGACATTTCTATAAAGCATTTGCTTTTCCCCTTTGCATTATATATGCACAGATACATACGTGTATACACACATACATACACGTATACACACACACACACACACCAGGTTTTCATGTGATTACAGGTAATGTGGGAAGGAAGGCATATTTTTAAAAAATCTTTCTAGAGGATGATATACTTCTGCTACTTCTGGGTAGCACAGGCTTATTTGGAAATAGCTTTCAAAATGCACATTTTGGAGAAAAGTATTTCACAAATCAAAGTGATTCTCTCAAAGCTTATTTTGCCATGATAGCATTTACTAGAGTAGGAGGAAGAGTAAAATTTTGTTTTATATCACCCTAGTGGATTCAAATCTTCCTTTTTCTGGATGTTTGATTCAGTGTCCTGAGCTAGATGTAAAACATCCTGTTAAAAAGATCACAACCAAACGCAGATAAAATATTTCAGCAGAATGATCTGCTGCTCTTCTTCCTTTCTATTTTACATGCTCATTTCCTTACCCTTACTGGTTGGGGTTGCAATATAGTTATATCTGTGTGAGATAATTTCTGCCTGCTTAACTAATGCTAGAAGACTCCTTTTTGGAAAAATACAGAACAAGTGAAGTGATCATAAGGTGGACTAGCTCAAAAAAATCTCATTGAATGGCCTTTTGCTGTTTGCATCATATAACAGGATTGCTCTGTATGCAGTGCTATCTCAATTACTGTTCTATGAATACAGTCATAAAGAAGGCAGGGGGGTAAAAAGTCACGTAATGTTCCAGTTTTTAACTATCATTTTTACTGTATGTTTTCATTTTTATTTCTTAAGGGGTATAATACATGAATTAAAAGAAGACTGATTCATTTTGTTAACACAGAATACAACATGATCTGCACTGATTCAGGGTCCATCTTATTTGCTAAAGCTGCAGATAAAGACCCAGATTTGTTGAACCAAGCCAAGAGTTAGGCTACTTTTTTTTGATAAATAGCATTTTTTCAATAGCACTTGACCAAAAATGCAGGAGCTTCAGCAAAGCCCGCCAAACTCCAAATGGACTGTCTGATGATTTGGCACAACTTGAGATAATGCTGAAAGCAAGTACAGCCAAATTAGTACTTGCATTCAGTTAAAATGAAATGGACTATAATATAAATAGATCAAAATTGGGCCCAGATCCTGCAATTCACTATGCAGGCAGACTGTCAAGTGCAGAATCAGCACTTTGTTGAGCAGAAATGTAATGAGGAAAAGCTCTAAAATGCCGGAAAGAATTATTAGAAGAAAAACTATTTAAATCCTCCACATAACTAGAAATATTTGCTAAATAGCACAGATACTAATAAATGAGTTAAGAGCACTTACTTTGAACCTGTAAATGATTCTTTAAATGTAGTAAAAATAATTTCATGCAACAATGTGTCAAGTCAGTTTGGGAAAAGCGATAAAAAAACCTTGACGACTGTGTTTATCCACAGCAGAACAAGTGTATAATCAGTATTAACCAGCCCAAGAAGCAGTGCACTACCTGACCACAACACAAGTGACAGATTTTGGAAGCAGATTAGAGATGAGAGAGAAGAAGCAAAAGGTTAAACATACAAATCCCACAAAGAAAGGAGTCTTTAAATGCTGGGCTTTTTTGAGAATTGCAGCCTACAGTGCAGTTCCTCTGCTTCATGTTTGCTCTGAATTAAAAATAAATAAATAAAGAGAAGCAGTTTAGTGTTCTTAAAATAACAGTTTTAAAGAGAATCTTATTCATATGAACACAATAGATTGCATCACGTTATATAAATTAAACCTTATACTGTGACATAAGGATCTGCTAGGAAAGTCAGAAATTCAATAGACAGAAATGCTGTGAAAAATCTGCAAACCTGAACACAGAGGAAAAAAATGAAACAAAGGAAACAGAACATGTTTCTAGACACTTCATGGATAAAAATAAGTACAAATAATAAAGGAACAACAACAACAACAACAGAAAGCCTTACCATGATGTTTGCACAACTGTGTGTCTGTAGCCCATGCTATAAATGTGGATACCTTCTATTTCCATCATCCCAGCCCCTCTAGTGGTCAGTACCTGAAGATCTTTCCTTCAAGAGGGACACAATCTATTCACATGTACCATTTGCTGTTGCTCCAGTATCTTGAAAGATATTTTTTCCTTAATCATGTAATTTTTTCTGGAGATATAACTTGTCACTTTTTATTAGCATTTTTGTCAGTGCTGCTGCTACGTGCATACATTTAATTGCTAAGCAACAAAGAGTAAGCTCTGCACAGCACATTCGATTACTGCATTCCCTGTGCCATGTATTGTTACTAATGCACTTATATAATAAGAAATAATTTTTTTAAAAAAGGTAAAAATATTTATTTCTGTTTCCATAGCATCTAGAAGCCACAATCTGAAATCAGGCTCCATCATGCTAGCCACCAGGAAGAGAGCTAAGAACTGAAGGAAGATGAGGGCAAGTGGACCAATAAAAAGTGCACTAAACTTAAAAGGAGAGGTGAGTTTCAATGTTTCCATAGATGAATAGGCTATGTCTAAAGCTCAGAGGTGTCTACCTACCTACAGTTAGTCATAATTCTCAGACATTAGGGAACTATTGCTGTGGCTAAAATACTTGAAGGTTTTGCAAGTGTGGTGGCCTCAAGGTGGAAAGAATTACCAGTCTTCAAAAGTTTATCAGTTTGGAAGAGATATATCTGGATTGTTGCAAGAAATATTCTCTCTTCCTTTTTAAGTTGTAGATAAAAACAGGACAGGCAGTATTTTCTCACCAAATGGTACAGGCAACTCTCTGCTCTTCATATCAAAATGTGTATTTTCCCCTGTCATTGAAGGTTACTGTCTCCAAAATCTGAGTTTGGCATTAACAAGGATTACCTGAGTCTATCATACAAGGGACAACTCCATCTGTTGGAGTGCAGCAATATTCAGCAAAGGGTTCTCTTTACATCTGAGATGTACAAGGACAGTGGTCCCTCTTTTCTCTTGGTGTGATTACCAGCACCACATTGCAGTCAGCACCACATTTCTTGGTGCCATATCTGCAATGTTCAGCAAGAAGAGCTGCTTGGAAAACTAAGCCATGATTGTGCAGGAGTACAAACTTGCACAATCACATACAACCACTTTTATTTCTGCAGTTAGGTTCAGGAATTGGGCCTGACTCTGTCTGTATCTCTTTGGCATTTCCCAAGCAGCCCAAATGGAGCAAAGACCTAGACGGAAAGACCTGGTAAAATCCTCCCAAACTTTATTTCAGGATACCAAGAATTATAGCAGATATACTTCAAGACAGGCTTCTAGACTATTAGCCCCAAGGATCAAAAGGAGTTCTAGGAAAAGTGATAGTTGCTTTTGAATTATGAACAGTCATGTGCACAGTCCTGCCCAATAGCATTAGTATTTCCTCTAGGTTCCAATATTTTTGCAAAGAAATTGGAATTCCCCAATAGCTGATGTGTCCTGTCTCTTTTGGTGGGACTGAAATAAGGGCTGTATTCTTGTTGAACTTGTTGAAACAAGTTGTGTTCTGGGCACAATGTCCTTTATACTCCTATGGGAAGACCAAGCAGAATTGTTCTAAATGAACCATAGCAGGAGACCACAAAGAACATTATCAAATTCCTAAACTTATGAAGTACATCAGTACTTAATCATACAAAGTGCTTCTGCATTAAGCTACTCAACACATTAATTACTTAACCCCTGAAATATCATTGTGAATATATGCTTTTTATTGCTATTTCATAGGAGGACAGATGGATGCTTGGAGAGGCTATATATTTCCAAGAACTACAGAGTCAAATCTTTTTACACACAGACCTTGCTAGAAAGCCTAGGCAAGGACAGCTCTGACAACTCCTGCTCCAGCAGAGCATTTTTAGTTCCGAATCACGGAATATTCTGATTTGGAAGGGACCCACAAGGATCATCGAGTCCAGCTTTTAAGTGAATGGCCCACACAGGCCCACAATCCTTGGTGTTATTAGCACCAGGGTCTGACCAGCTGAGCTAATCCCAGTTCGAATCCTGTAGCGTCTTGAACCAGAATAGATGCCAGGGAACCAGCTGCCAAATGGGAGACCCTGTTCTTGTCTCCTGGGCCACTTTGGGAGATAAAGATAGAAAAAAATTATAGACTTTCTAGCTACTAGAAAGAGTTCAGTGATTTTCTGATGACCCAGAGTCCAACAGTTCCTCAGACCAAGGATTTAACAGAAGGTAGCATAGAAAAGAAGTCTCACATCACTTGGCTTCTAAGACAGAAAATTTTAAAAGCCCATCAAATGAGGTAAATTAATGGCATATAACATTATACTTGTGTGTTGATAACAGTAAGAATTTAATATTTTTCTTACCATATAAATTCCGAGCGTTCAAAAACTACTACATGAATAGGTGTGCTTCTACATTTCCTAACACAGCTCATTTCTGGATCCTCACATTGAACATTAATAGTTTCTTCTGCTTAGCTCAGGACACTAGAATGACCTTGTTTGATGGGATTTTCCCTAAACATCAGTCTGAACACCAAACACATCTGGGCCTAGTATAACCTTCTGGAATTCATTGACACAAACTCATACAAATTTTCTGGGTTCAGCTCTTAGTGATGACTCCAGTGTGACTGTGAAGCATTAGGTACTCAACACAGTCTCTGAACCTGAGCTGCAGTGACAACATGTGAAATACAGCCAACAGGGAGGGAAAAGGAAGGCTATATATGACCTCCTTAATGGTCACACACTTTACAACACAGGTAACAAATAAATGTTTTGCTATTCGTCCATTTTTATAATTGTCCTTTAATGCCTCCAAAGAAGAATTACGGTCATAATCTGTTTGGCTTCAAGAAGGAAAGGATACAGCTTATGTGCATGGAAGGACACAGGTCCTTAGTGACAAGACTATGCTTAATAATTCCTTTAATTTTTGGCCAGCCCTGAATTGGTTACCCACTTGGACTACGTGATCATTGTAGGTCCCTTCCAATTGAAATAATTTATTCTTCTGTTCCATTCCATTCCATTCCATTCCATTCCACTCCACAGTATTGGGCACACCAGCCACAGACCCCAGGGCAGGCAGGGTTGTGCCCAGTCCAGCGGGGGGCTGGACATCACAGCAGCTGTGGACTAATGGCATTTGAAAAGGGATTTTTTTTTTCCCTAAAGAGCCCTATTAAAGAGCATGGCTACTTACAATAAAAATGGAAGGGATAGTAAGCCTGCATTTTGCAGACTCTTAGCATTCTTTTATCAAAAAAGCACTCACATCAGCAGTAGCCTTTGTTCATACTTCCCAAATCATGAGGCTTAATGGGGTCACCCTTCAATGAGGTAGCAAGACAAGCCTTAGAGGACTCAGAAAACAATCTTTTTCTGAAAATAATAAAACTGGATAGATTTCTCTCTATTAGAAAGGTATTTTTCACAGATGGGATCCATCTTGCATAGACCACCAGAAACAGAATAATCTTCAGCCAGCACTAAGCTAAATATATATGTATTCCTAACTCAAAACAACTCTAAAGATGTGTCACAGAAGACTGAGTCCAAGCCAAAATAGAACTGTGGATTAAAAAGACATTTTCAAAAGGTGTGTTTGCAAAAGACTCAAAGATACTTCTCAGTTCAGGAAGCAAAGCTTGCATTTTTGTTGTTTTTTTCCTTTGCAGAGAGATTATTCAAAGGAAGACAAAACTAAACATTCACTGACAATATAAGGAGCACCTAATCGGGTCCTTCCTCAATTGCAGTGCTTTCGACTTACTCAACATCAACAGTTTCCAAGGTTTTTTCTGAGATAATATTTTCACTTCTTCCATGTCCACCATTTTCGTGAGGTTTGTGTTTAACCCAATCTGCTAATGTGCTAATAGTGTGCCCACCACTGTTGGGAGAGAATTTTATCCAGCAGGCAACTAAGGAGTTGAATAGTAGCTGTGAGCTTTATTGTTGCAAAATTAATAATTTAAACTTTCTAAAAAACAGTTTATTAGGGATGGGCATGAGGGAGTGAAACATTATAGGACTTTCTGTAATTTAGTACCTCAGAGTGATGAACAGTAGAGCACATCTTCAAGCACTTGTCTCCAAATCAATGCTTCCTTGCTTGTAAGGCAGAGGCAGGGAATGTTTTATTCACAAGGTTTCAGAAATGGCTAAATGCAGCTCAAATGACAAAACTTTTAGAATATGTACTTTACTTAAGCTTTGAACCTGATAGAATCTGTTAAGATTTACACATCTGAGAAAAAGGGATCTTCAGTTTCTAAACTAGTGAGGTGCATTCAATCTTTACTGTATTCTAAATTTTGCTGTCATTATAGTAACTGAAAAATCCTTCTCAATTCCAAACATTTCCATCAGTTGAGAGTGGGGGGGAAGTGGGGGACATCCAACAAAATCCACATCAATTATATGGGGGTGAGGGGACACCAGTAAAATTCTAGGAATTATTCAAATCTTAGACTAATATATCTCTGCATGGAAGCAACAAATATTTGATGCAATTTTATCATTCTGTAGAAAGAGCTTTTTGACATGGGAGTGCTTTTTGTCAGTGAAAGAGGCCTTTGTCTGCTGATTTCATTTGCTTATGGTAACAAGAACAAAACATCAAAACAGAAAAATACTAATTTTCAGTGGTCTTTATTAACATAGCTGTATTTGCCCATCCAGGACCAAAGTGAAAGGCTCTCATCTACATTTCCCAGAGGAAAAAGGACAGGAAGACGTGTTTAAGACTGCTTTGAAAGTAGAACTCTATTCTCTGTAGCTGTTGCCATCTACCAGCTCTTAAGTTCATGCCAGACATTTGACAAGTTTGCTTATATGTCTTTGTTTAGTCCAAATTAGTTCCTTGGGGGATAAAAGACAGGAGACCTGTTGGAGGAAAAGTAATAATTTGAAACTTTCAGACATTGAAAATCGGAGTGATTTTCATTGGAAAGAATATTTATTAGGCTGAAGAAACCCATCACTCATTTTCTAAAATAATGAAGGCATAGAATGAGGTGTACTTTGATTTCCTGATTATTATAAAAGTGAATAGTTTTTTACTGTATGTAGTGTGAAGAAGAAAACAGTGATGTTCTACTGGCATGCAAAGAAAGTGCATCTGAAATAGTGTTGTATTATATACAACAGCAAATTAAGTATAGAAGGATTATGCAATATGCTGCCCCTCACCAACACTGGTAAACATCGAATGTTTTCATAAGTGGAACAATAGCATCCATTATGCCATCTCAGAATACATAAGCTTCCTAATTAACATTATTAGAAGAGGAAAAGTCTGTTCTGTAAGAGCAGAGCAGTTAAGTGATGCTCATAATCCCTACCATGCAGCCCATTAACCTCAGAAGTTTAAAGTAGCTTCGTAGTCATCCATGGCATTTCAGATTTCTCACAGCTTTAAATCTGTGGGCAGCTTCACAAGCTTTTTGTAAAGTTTCTCATGACTAGGACATCTGTAAAATTCCCTCCAGACCTTTCTTCAATTCATCTTATGTTAAGCAGTCAGTAATTGACACATCTGAATAAGGATAAAGGTACATCCCTAAAAACATGCTCTACTGAATGTAATGTCTTTTTAAAAGACTTATTGGTAATTTTGCATGCTATAAGATACTAAAAGCATTCTGTTTCTTAATCTTACTTTTTTTTCTCATTTCAATGTGAGTTTTCAAGGAGCAGCATTCCCAGATGAGACTCATAGCAAGGACTCAATCAGATATCAACCTTCTGCCTTTTATGAACTAATCCACCATTCAATATAGGTGTCCTCACCATCTATGTGAAATAAATTATTTATTTTAGAGTCAGATGAAAAATTGCAAAACTGCCTAACACGTTGCTTAGAGACAACTGACAAATTTCTTCCTGGATGAGTACTTGGGAAATATGAAAGGTAGAACTGGGATGCTAAATTTTTGTATAGTGTTTTTTTGTTAATTCTTTCAGTCCACAAAGGGAAGAAATCCTCTGAAAGGGTGAACCTTTGTTAATTCTCATCTCATGAAACTGGCCTTCTTTTCCTAGAAGGAATTGATTCAGGATTCAACTGCAATTATAATAACACCTTGAAGTTATTTCTCACAAATGTACTTGTAGTCCTAACTCCTTGACAAAAATAATTTCGCACTTCCGATATAGATATGTGAGATGGGCCTAGCTGAAGAAACATATGAGGATTATGTTAGAGGAATTCAAACATCTGCATGCAGACAAGAGGATGCCATCTCTTCCTCTTTGGCTGGCAGCACTAAATAATGTTGCACTACATAATGTAAGATAGTAAGAAAAAGATATTTAGATACTCAGAGCATGCTAATGGTAAAAACATTAGCTAAAAACATGTCTAAAACAGAGATACAAAATATACTGGACATTATATAGCAGGGCATCTGTTTGATTATTTTAGTACTAGAGGAGAAGAAGCAATGCATACACCCTCTCAGAAGTCAAATCCTACATAACTTGCAATTCACCTTGTATGATGAAGAATCTAGATGCAGAGCTTCCAAATGGCACATGGGTGGACAGCTTTAGATGCTCAGAATTATTTTTAAAAAGACCAGTGTCTGAGCTGCTGGTCTATGGTTTGGAATCTAAAGCTTCAAATTACAGAATTTTAAGGACTATATGTGTTAGCAGTCTTATGAGCAGGGAGAGAAAAAATCAACCAGATTTGTGATCTGAACGCTAGGGAAAAATAGTTGTTTTAGATCTTGTGTTTAGATACTGCACAACTAAATTTGCTAAACTCAAACAAAATTTTCAGTGTCTCATTGGTATCAGGGTAGCTCTGATTTCCCAACTCCTGTTGACCACAGGCAGCAATCATACTGAATGGCTTAGTGTGCTTCAGATACTGCCATGCCAAACCCTTCTGCACCAGCATGAAACTCCTTTTGGCCTCGCAGATCAATAGTTAAAGCCCCCTTTTCGGCAGAGCAGTACCCAAAGTCTCCAGGGATTTCCGGAAAAGGCCCCTCTGGAGGCTGCTGAAGCCGCCGCGTCCCCGGCAGAGCACAGAGCCCGTGGAGCCCCCAGAAGGCCAGGAGAAGGCTGCAGCACCCCCTCCGCTTCCTGCAGCTCCCACAGGCGCCTCAGCTCCGCTCCGCAGCCCACGGGGACGCTCTGAGTCACAGCTCACAACGTAAAAGCTCCATCTGCAAGAGGGTTCCTTCTCTGCAAGCAATGGGAGATGACACACTGACTAGGGGAAAAAAAAGGCAGAATGTGGCACTCATCTGAAGAATGATGCTGTACCAATGTCCCACATCCACAGTGAGCTCCAGGGTTGATTCAAACTTGTTCAAATGGGGGGTAGAAATTCGTTATTTGCTTGAAATGCAAGAGAAAACACTTTAAATTAAAGACGAAAAACATATATAAAACCTTTTTTTTTTTTTTTAATGCTTACCAGAGCTGTCTATGAGTCACTTTTTTTTCATCGAAGAGAATTGTAAACTAACTAAACACTAAGTACATGTTTAGTAAAACAGAATATCCAAATTCGGTAGACACACTTTATGAAGGTCATGTTCTATAATAACACACTGATCACCATCTGATTAAATTGCCTACTGCTCCAAATTTAATGAGAGACTGAAAAGTCTCAATGGTAATTGGGATAGATGATCCTTTAAAGAGAGAAAGTGAGTGGGTAGATAGTTGAAGCACAGAAGAATGCTTATTAATGTGGAGGTGTAAGAAGTCCTTCCTGAGAAAAACAATTAAAGACTATTTTGTTTGGAAAACATTGAATTTTTATTTGTGTTGCTTTACTGAAGTCCTGGAAGCAGTATCAATTCTCTAATGCATGGTGGAAAAAATTAATTAAAAAATCTAGCAACCAATAATCCAGCAGTCTGTCTTCTGCCTTCAATTGCATACTGTATGGCAAATTTAATTATTTCAGATTTTTCAGGACAAAATTTGTTGTTATTTTCAGGAACTCTCTAAGTGATTTGTGTCTTGGTCTGTTTTTCTTAAAAGTTTTTTACTCTCAACAAAGCCGTTGTCATGAAATCCAAGTACACAAAAAGATGTAAAGACAAAGACAATAACAACTATCTGACTAAAAAATACAGAAATACTACATCAAGAAAAAAGGAATAATTTAATCCTAATGAATATAAAGTCCCTTAAAGACTAAGTATTCTATATGATCTTGTAGTAAGATTATCAAAATGTTTTACTGGGGGTTTGAAATGGCACTAAAGTAAACTGCTGTTAAATACATCACTCAGATGTTCATCAGGAACACAGTGATAAAGGGGCAGTTCTTATAAAAATGACTCTATTTTTAAAATCATAATCAGATCTTTTTCTGCCTAAAAGACGGTCAATTTCAAACAAGTATTATTTAAAGGAAATCACATGAACTACATTATATAAAAGATAAGCAAGGCAATTGCAACAGATATTCTGGGTTCATAATCAACAGAATTATTGATATTTTTATGTCTTTAAGTCTGCAATTCTACTCATATTTTACTCTGACCGCAAAATGCATATCAGAATTCCAGAATGATTATTTTGAAGTTAAAATGTGCCATGAAAGCAATACTTATGTTTGTATTAAAAAAAAAAAAAGGAAGCACTTAAGACCTTTATTAAAAATATTGAAAACTGTTAATTCACTGGTTCTGATTTAAATGGAGAAATAACATTAGAAAAATCTTTTAACTCTGTTTTAGTTCTGTGAAATTACTAGTCCAGCTGTCAGGAGCTATGACAAGTCTGGAATCCTCAGGTCTCAGACAGGAGGATTGCACTAGTGCTCCAGCATAAAAGCTCTTTCAGAAGCCATATTTGATATTCCTTGTTTGTTCTGTGCCAGGAACATGTCAAAATACAGATGAATTGTGGTTCAAGACTGGGGTTAAAATCTGTCCTCAAACATATGACTGCAGTTTGTTGCTCAGTTGAAAGGTTGACTTGTTTTCTAGTTCTCAATTTTCTTTTCTTTCAGAGCAGGTATTTTATTTAGAGTCATATCTGGCTGGGTGAAAAGGACAGACATAAACTACTTGGTATAAAATCTCTGACAAGGTACTTGGGAGAGTGGCAAAATGTACAAAACAACAGCAAACTCAAGCTATAACCAGCAGAAGAGATTGAAGCATGAGCAACCACCAGCATGAGCAACCACCAGCATGAGCAACCTGGCCTCTTCCCAAGCTACCAGGAGAAATGAACTTCAGTAAAAACTTATTTCTCTTTTTAAGAGAAGGCAACTGTTGGTTTAGGCAATTCCCACCAGGTCTATTATTATTTACAATGGAGGCAGACATCACTCTTGGCTGTTGCTCAAGGAGAACAGGGAGAGGAGGAGAGCTCCAACAACTTTCAGAAGAGAAGAGGCGTAACTCTTCACAGCACATTCTTGGGTGCAATGAGAAGGGACTTCATTGCTAATTATGTCTTATTAGTGCTATCGCATTTTAAGTTATCACGGAAGGGGTTCAGGTTAGAAAGTACATCATCATTTTGAAAATCTTCTGACTTACCTTTCCCTGAAGAGACTGAAGTCCTTCAGCTTAAAGTCAAAATTACCTTTCTCTAGCCCAGTGGAGTTAGCTTACCTCCACAGGCTTAGAGAAGACACCCAAGTCCCCTGATAAGAGGTCTGCTCTTCCCTCAGACTGAGAAATTTCACACAGAAAGGCTACCCTTGCACCAGCCATCCCATCTCTGTCATGTCCTGTGGTAGGTACAAGAGACACAGCAGAACAAGATCTGGGCAGGTGAGAGGGTCACAGAGTTGCCATAACCTGCAGGGGAACTGCATCCATCAATAACTCAAGTCAACCTTTCAGCTCTTCTAACTTCAGCAAGGGTCACATAGCAGCCCAATCAGCCTTGTGTGCCCATGCATACAGGTAAGATAGTGAGATGGCACCAGCTGGGGTCTTCTTCTGTTCTGGTGCTTGGAACATGTCATAGCCTCACTACAACAAAAAGGAAGCACACCACATTAAATATCGCTTTACCTCACCATATGCTCTTGCCGGGGGGGGTGGACCTGTTTGAATGTGGTTATGTAATTATGACTAAACTCATTCTGAGGTAGAGGAAGTTCAGAGAGGTGCCTCCTCCCTCTCCCTTAAACATGGGATAGTGAAGAGCACTCATGGCAGAAGCAGCTTTTTCTCTTTAAGGCTCTCTTAATTTTCAGACTTTGAGAAGAATAAGAATCTGCCAATGTTTCTGCTGTAATCGAATTTTCAAGCCTATATTTACCAGATGGTTTTCAACTCTGGGAGGAGAAGGGAATGAAAAAAAATAAAGGATAAGTAAAAAGAGAGGAAGAAGAGACACTAGGTAAAAGCTAGCTTAAATGCTTGACTCATAATATTTCTAGGACTGTTTCCATTGCCTAGATTGCAGTGGCATTATAAGATCCCCATTTAGAAATCATGTCTGCAAATCGCTGTCTTGGAGAAAGACACTCCTGGACAGAACAGAGAGAGAGGAGATGCAGGTAAGAGCAAGACAGTTATAATTACTAAACTAGACAGTGGTTATTCATTTAATCTCTAAAGAGAAAGCATATTTAATATTCACTCTGTCTGAACTCTGTTCTGTAAGCCTGGTTCTTTTATACATTGAAGACGCATTACTGAAGTATGAAATGAATATAAATAACATTTACCTTCAACACATAGTTCCTATGTCACAAAGCTTGAGAATGCCAACTAGATAAATCCAAACAAACCTAATTTCATGTTTCATGACAGGGATACTCAGAAATAATAAAGCATGACAATATAATAGTGGAAAGAAAAAGAAAATAAAATAAATCCCTGCATCGTGTTTGGTTTCATTTTACTCTCTGAGAGATACACATTGCAATTAATTGTGTAGACTATATATCAAACATGAACATTTAATCATAGAAATCACTGTCAGTTAATTGATTACTGTCAAGAATCTGCTGATCACAGAACTTGTTTCTTCCAGATCCACCTTAACAAAACTGAATATTAATGCACAACAAAAATAATACTCTTTGCATGCAAAACTTATGTGTTTCACTGAAGACACCCCCACTTCCTCCTACCAAACAGCTGTGTACAATAGTATATTCCAAAAAATTTTCTTTAATGCTAGAGCACTAAGGAATAGCTGAGGTAAAAGGAAGTGTTTTTGTTAAACTCCTTGTTTAGTAAAGACACTTGCATATATTTTTATTTTATTTACAAATTTAAAAGCTGGTGTCATGTTACATAACTTCTTCCAGGCCAAATTATTTTACAATTAAGCTATCATCTGAATGAATCTTGAAAGAATTTATGGCACTTTCAACTCCATCTATTGGTGAAATATATAGAAGCAAGAGAAGAGGTCTGACTAGGAAAGTATGCACTATGGATAAACAAGCAAACCTGTCATTTATCAACTATTCATGAGTACAGCCAGAGCAGAGGCACATTGAGAAGTGCACTTTCAGTCCAAAATAGGAAAAGTAAATCTTCAAATGGATATAAAAGCGAAGAACAATATCTAAAAGTATCTGTTTTGTTGGTAGTTGGTGCACCAAATAAAGTGCCTGGTATCTTGCTATGTGCAAAGACATGGTCTGAAATGCAAGGCTCCTGACAGTTTGTTATGGAGAAAACTTACCTGATGGTGATATATCTCTTGTCTCAATGTCCTAAGTTTAAACCCACAAGTTCATGCTAATGTCTTGATCCATTTCAGCCTGTAGGGAATTTGTAAAAGATGGCATTCACCAAATCATGGTAATTTCAGTGCTACAATGGCTGGTTCTGGGATGATCTGTTTCAGGACAGGTTCTTCAAACAGTGCAAATTGCAACTGCTTAGTGGTGTACTGAAGAGTCTCCTGGCTGGAAGGACATGCAATGACCAGGCATGCAGAACCAGCACCAACTTTCTTTGATACTATAGGAAATTAATGCATGATGACCAAGTGGTATTCTCAGAAGTTTGATCCATTTTTACTAATAAAGTATTCTTTGTGATCAACATTATCCTTTAGACTGTGCACTGGACCTTCTCTTGACTTATTTTCCTGTTTGTTATGCTGTGTCCTGAGTGTGTACATACTGCTTACCCATCTAGCACTAACTTTAAGAGTTAAATCAGCTTCCTCACGAAGCTGCAGAAGCCATTTCCTTACTGAAAGACAGTGGAGCTGTGGCTAACACCCCTGAATGAAATGGGCATTGCACTGGAGCTTTGAATACAAGATAATCATCATTTGTCTGCATAGAACTACAGAAAACAGGATTTTTCAATTTCTGATTTAAAAAAGTGTTTGGTTCCAAAGCTCAAAGAAAAGGAGGCTGAAAGCTCTACAGCGATTGCTGAAGCCCTTGCCTCATTGAGCAGTGGCAGAATTGAGTAACTTCCCCTTGGACCACTACAGTGAACTCATCATACTTTAGCAAGGGGTTCATGACCCAAACTTCTCCATTCAGTGCAGACAGCAGTCCAGCTCTCCTGGCAAGCACTGTCCAAGATGACACAGAAGGTAGGTCCGGTTGGGGCTTGCACCTGACATTAACACACAGCAAAGGGAAGAGGTGGAGATGAGAAAAGAATAAGGTAGAGGGAATCTGTCATGTATATTTTTAAGAAAAGAATCTACATGTTTCCCATGGACTGGATGTAAATGGAACAGTGTGCTCTGTTGTCAGCCAGTGAGCAGATGAAGTTGCATGGAATGCAAGAAAGAAGAGCCTGATGGAGATACTTTTTCACCTGACAAGCCACAGGCAAGTGGAAAACCTCATATGAGGGCTACTTCTAAAAGGAAGCTGTGGGTTTCTCCACAAAGACTTCCCACATCCTGGTGTTTCCCACGGCTCAGTGTTGGCATCAGCCCTGTTTAATACCTTTATCAATGAATTGGACACAGGGATTGGTGTTTCTTCAGCCAGTTTACAGATCACACCAAGTTGGGTGGTAGTGTTGGTCTGCTGGGGAGTAAGAAGGCTCTACAAAGGGATCTGGACAAGCTGGATTGATGGGCTGAGGCCACTTTCATGAGGTTCAACCAGAACAAGTGCAATGTCCTGCCCTTGGATCACAGTGTACCCCTGCAGTGCTGCAGGCTGGGGACAGAGTGGCTGGAAAGCTGCCCTGTGGAAAAGGACCTGAGGGTGCTGGTGACAGCAGCTGAACATGAGCCAGCCTGCGCCCAGGTGGCCAAGAAAGCCAGTGGCATCCTGGCCTGAATCAGCAATAGTGTGGCCAGCAGGACCAGGGCAGTGATTGTCCCCCTGTACTTGGCACTGGTGAGGCCACACCTCAACTCCTGTGTTCAGTTTTGGGTCCCTCACTATGAGAAAGACATTGAGGGGCTGGAGAGAGTCCAGAGAAGGGCAATGGAGCCAGTGAAGGATCGGGAGCACAAGTCTGATGAGAAGCAGCTGAGGGAGCTGGGATCATTCAATCTGGAGAAAAGGAGGTTGAAAGGAGACCTCATTGCTCTCCACAAGGAGAAAGGAGTGTGTACTCTCCACTCTGCCTGAAAGGAGTGTGTAGCAAGGTGGGGGTCAGTCTCTCCCAAATAGAGAGAAGAGAGTAGGATGAGAGGAAATGGCCACCAGTTGCAAGGGAAGGTTTATATTGGATATTAGGAAAAATTTCTTTACCAATAGAATAGTCAAACATTGAAGCAGGCTGCTCAGAGAAGTGGTGGAGTCACTGTCCCTAAAGATATTCAAAAGATGTGTAGATACGGTGCATACGGTTGTGGTGGACTTGGCAGCACTGGGTTATTGATGGGTCTTGATCAGAACTAAGAGGTCTTTTCCAACTGAAATGATTCTGTGATTCTTTTTTATAAGGGAAGCATTGCTTGAACTAGTAGGCATGAAAAATAATTTCTCCTTATTTTAGAATTAAGGTTTCCAAACATGCTCATCAAATATCACTAAAGGGCACCTTTTTTCTTTCAGGAACAAGAGACAGAATAGATGTCTTTAGACAAAATATCTACGTTACTGGCCTTTGGTGGGAGAAACTGAACTACAGCTAAACATCAAATTCCCAGTCACTAAAGTTCATTTAACAACCTGATTTTCAAGGTGCTGAGTTCAATCAGTTATATATAATTTTCTGATGCTGATGCTGGATGTTCACTTTACCTGAGTATAGTTATGCTAATTGTAACATCACTGTACCTTTGCTCTCCATGGGGCTCCTACTTTGCAATGGGCCACATTTGAATAATGGAGAATGTTTTCTTCTGCACCACTGATACCCATCCAGACCTCCTTGCAGAGGTTTCCTCCAGTCCAGCTGGGTACAAATGGGTGAAAAGGGGTAAAGTAGCTACAGACCAAATATGACCGAAAATAAACTTCAGCGTCTCTTGCTCACAGGGTGCCCCCATTTTTTTACTTCTACTTTCAGAGTATTGCGAACACTGGAACTAATAAGGTTTGCTGCATCTTTTTTTTTTCCTTTTTTTATAAAACCATGCTATAGTAAAATTGAGACTTCTCCAGAAGTCTCCACAAAAATCAGATGATGAGAGATACTTACATTAATTGAAAATATTAAAGTAAGAATATTAAAATGCCTTTTTCTTCAGTCTTCAAGTTTTCGCTGAAAGAAATTTGCACTTGCTATTTTCCTTAAATGGCTTTTAGTCATATATCAAACAGGACAGATTAAAGTTTAATTATTTCCATTCACCTTGCAATATTCAAAATCAAGGTGCTGTCATGAAGAATGTATATGGAACCTTAACAGAAATCACAATAATAAGGTATTTTTCTTCTATTCCCATGCAGCAGAAAATTAATACTATGGACAACAAGAAGAAGTTTCTTACTAAAATTTAATTGGAAGATTTTATACATTTGACAGAAATTTGAGAAAATTATTTGTTGTTTGTATCTTAATTAAAAATAATGACCTAATTTAATTTCTGTGAATTGTAATCTATATTTACATAAACTGCAAACAAGAGACAACAGTTTATACACTAAAAAGCTAAAATACTGTATGCAAGTCCTTTCTGCACATAAAAGTATCTTACTGTAACTCTATAGTTTTGTATTTGAGATCAAAAATACTGGTCATAGGTGATCTTGGAGGTATTCCACACTGTTCTCCATGTCAAAAAGATCAGCACAGGGCTGCTTAGTGAGCACACAAAACCAGTTCAGCTAATTCAGATGTCACTCATCTAAGTGACATGGTTATAATCTTTCCTCCTACAGCAACAAATCTATGAGTGGAAAAATTACTGCTTTCTCAGTTCCTCCAAATTTTTAGTTTATATGCAATTTTGCCATTTTCCTTAAAGAACATTGGTAGCTACATATAGCCCCACTATAAAATGTGTATTCCTGTTTTAATTAGGTTAATTTGGCAGAAGCTGAGAACAAGCTGGCAGAACTTGGCCTCTCTGGAGGACACACAACAGCAACCACTCAGGCATGGGACACCACTATCTTGGCAGGACAATGGCAGAATCTAACCTGGCCCATTCCCAGTACTGCTAGTTCATCCTCAGCTGTTTTCATGGATGCTGCCAGTGCATTACTAGATTTAAGTAAAATTCTCCTGGGAGCAACCTGTAAGACACTGTACATATTTTTCATCAGAATACAAGATGTGCATGATTCAGTACCCATGCTCTTTTCAAATCCCAAGTTCCCACCCATCCCAGCAGAGGCACTATGACTGTGCCAAGATGCAAAGAACACAAAAAGTGGTTGACTGAAGAAAACGGCCAAAGATCAGTACAGAAAATATGGTTTGAAAAAAGTTACCAATTGAAAAAGACCTCTAGAGCCTCTATTCTATATTGAGTAGGCCACTGTCAGTTCATTTACCTTTTTAAACATGAAGTACAAAGAGTGTTTTGTAAACATGAAAACATGAGATGTGTGCGAGACCACCAAGAAGGAAAAAGAATTCAGGCCATATGAGCTTCTTGGTCATATATTAAGAATTTTCTTGAGAGACTCAAATGCCCATGTATGAGCAATGCCTACTATGATGATGATGATGATGATGATGATGATGATGATGATGATGATGATGATGATGATGATGATGTGTGTATAAGATTACCAAGAGGTTGTGACCTGTTCTTCCAGGCACTAATTTTACTACACAGACATACAACTTCTCAAACAGCCTTTCTAGTGCAAAGTGAGCATAAAGGCAAGAATATATGTATCATTTACTGCCTTGACAAAAACATTTGAAGCCTTTCTGTGCTTTGGTTGGCTCAGATTTCTACTTAGAAATGTTTCTTAAAAAAAAAAAGTGTCCTCTCAGTAGTAACAGTCGAGCTAAGAAACTGAGTTCAAGGTATGTCTTGTTTCCAGGGAACACCAGTATTGAGTGCAATGGGAAGTTCAGAGGTAGAGACTCAAACTTCCTCAGCAGGAGTGGGGAGCCTCAGGAAAAGGGGCAGAGGAAGAAGTAAATAGCACCAAAATGGAGAACTGTGACAGGTTGGAAATGAGAAAGAAAGGATAAACCTTTCCTGATCATCATCAGGAATTCAGGATACTCAGCACTATTCTTCTACTTTCACAGCAAGAGCCTCTGAATCCAGCTCATAGACAGACCTGTTGTTATTCAGCCCAGGCCCACAGGCCATTCACAACCTTCCCCAATGTCCCTTTTTTCTGTATGCAAAGGTCTGGGCCACATCAACACCTGCATACAAAATTCACCAAGGAACATTCGCTTACTGTGAGGGTAACATGCACAACCTGTCCACGCAATTCTCTGGACAACTCTCTTTCCTCTAAAATAAGAGTGGCAGCATTCAAGAAGGTAGGTTCTGTCCTTAGCCTCAGCTACCACTTGTCTTTGCCTAGGAATTGTCTGAGACACAGATAGTTTTGGCCCCAAGCAAAAACTACAGTGGAAAAAACCCTCTATGTTAATAATTCTGACAATATGGAAAAAAATAAAATCTGTGGATTGGAAAATACCAATATCTCTGGATCTGTGAATGATATTAGGATGTTTGCATTGCATGTTTTTGTTTGCTAGTACAGAAGTAGCCTAGGTCCTACAGCCTGATTGAAGACATACCTGTAATTTGTAATTTAAAAGGGGAAAGAAAGGAAAGGAGAACAGAAAAGGAAATGGGAAAGTAAGAAAAGGGAAGGAGAAGAGCTCATCTCAAACTGCTGTGAGGAACACAAATACCTGGCTACTGGCCCTAAAAAAACAAAAATCCTGAAGTTTTGCAATTCTGGGTCAAACAAAATACTTCTTTTAGTGTAAACCACGTGGTTATTTGGACTTAAATATAAGAGACATGACATGACAAGACAAATCAGCTTTGGATCCAGTGAGTAATGTCTGAATAAAAAGTTATCTCTTTGACTAGATCTTTGTCAATACCTCACACTGCAGATCTCTGAGTGCTTGGAGCTGGAATCTCGTGCAGTATTGCTGAGAGGCAGCTCTGCACCCCAACTTTTGACACTTGGTTCTTGTGGCTTTACACTGGGACTTGTAGCTGCACAACTGGGAATTAATACACATTAAAAGTGAGTTTTATTCTGGATTGGTTCTTTGCTCCCCTCCTCTATGTGCTTGCACAGATGTTTCCATGACCTTAACAATGGGAGAATACAGGATCATCAGCCAGCTCAGGACTGTCTTTTTCCATGTGGGCATAGATGGAAATCACTTTGGGAGCATGTGGCCAGGCAGCCAATCCCCACTCAACAGAGCCCTTGTGGAGGCAGCTCTGGCAGTGTGAGCCCACGTTTATGGTGCTGTCCAAGGTACATCTATAAAAACATCAATAAGAGTAACCAGAAAACCTTTGGGAGATACCACAGTACAAAGAAAAACAACACTTCAATCTCTCTCTTGCTTAATTGCTCACTTTTGGATTCTAATATCACTGCTGAAATAAGATATTATCACAGGCCAGAATTAGTACTATGGGAGATAAGGTTATGACTGAACAAGAGTAATTCAAGACACATCCTACTTTGAGATTACTTCTCAAAAAGGGGATTGCAGCCCCAAATTGCCTTCCCCTTGCCCCTCAAGATCATACTCAGCATACATACAGAGATAGCTCAGTTTTGGTAAGGTTTGGCCCTATTCTC
Organism: Trochalopteron elliotii; assembly: GCA_024734555.1. Taxonomy (NCBI): domain Eukaryota; kingdom Metazoa; phylum Chordata; class Aves; order Passeriformes; family Leiothrichidae; genus Trochalopteron; species Trochalopteron elliotii. Next base: position 3,147,686 of record JANPWX010000016.1, read on the forward strand.
CAAAAGGGCAGTTTCTTACTTCTTGTAGTGCTTCTGCAGCACAGCTCACAGCTAATTACTGCACCATCAGTTTCCAAAATGTTCCCTATCCATCTTACCCATTCTTTTCACCAGCTATTGTCAGGAGCTTTACAAATTTGAAAGCATAATCTTCCTTTGCTTACTATTTGTTTTTATTATTATTGTACCATTATCATCTCATTATAGCCTTTTCCAGTTTCAATTATTGTATTTCTTTTTTTCTGAGTCACTGTAATTGCTTTTAGTTTTTAAAAATGTTTAAAATTTTCACTCTCCAAAGCACATGTTATTATTCCCATTATAAAATTCAGTTAAAAGGTTGTCAATAATCTTCATTTGCACTAGTCTTGGATTTATCTTTTTGCCATGCATGATACAACAACCCTGCCTTGCCAATGCCTCCAGCCTGCAAAGGTAGATTCACTTTTAAACAACAGGCTCATCAGAATATTAGAACTCATTGGAAAACTGGTCTTCATAATTGTGTGGAAGAGAAATGTTTTACAAAATCCTTAAAGACTAGGAACATTATCAAGCTATTCTCCAAACCATACAACTGGATGGATTACAAGTTTTGGATGGATTTACCAGTTTTCCACTCTGGGTGTGATTTGTAAACCAACAATTTTTTGACAGGACTCTGAACTTCTGTGGCAGAATGACTATTAAGCTTACTAAACATAATCACTTCAACGAAGTGTAATAAAGTAATCCACCTCTGACAGAAAATTAGAAGACATTCTCCTAATTTCCTGATTATTTCTCTGAAATGTGAGATTAAGTGTATATCCACCAATCATGCATACATGTCCAAAAAATTAAGTAAATGAGATCTGAAAATCAATTCTGGAATGTCTTCCTGCACAGAAATCTCAGGAACCCCCTTAAAACCAGTACAGCTTTACTTGGTTGCATGACTTGTCCATGAGAAATGTTTGCGAAAGTGTTGGTTCAAATTCTAATGATGCAGTTTTTAAGTTACCAAAGATACCTTTTTATCACATCACATTAAATTAATTTACACATTAGTGATTTACTAGGATGGATGTTTTCATAGAAATAGAAATAAATGCAGTGATACTGTAATACTTTAAAGAAATGGGCACTTTCCTTTTTCAAATAACTTTGGACCTGGATTTATCAACAGTATGGCAATAGCCTGAGCCCTGTATCTACAAACATTATTTAAATATGTGCACAAGACCCACTGTAACAATGACAGAACTTTCATCTGCAACAGTAAAAATACTGCACTCTGCCCAGGAAACACATTTCAATGCTTCTGAGAAACATGTCTCAGCATTTAGTCTCATGCAAATCACATTCATCATACATACATCATAAGCATGTAATATTGCATACTTTTAAAATTTGACTGAATTCAGCAGTTAGGACACAGTACATGCATTTACTTGTGTGCAAAACTAGATTAGAAAATGTTTTGAATATTTTGTGATGCAGGATCACTGGAAGTGGGCAAAGATATATCTAGTGGATGGGTGTACTTCTCAGCAAGGCACAGTTTCACAATCTTGTTAATCCTAATTGCACTTCTGATTAATTCAGAACTGCTACTATGAAATTGCTCTTCAGCTTGTTCATCTGCATAACAAGTGATCTCTGAGCACTTCAGAGCCAGAAAGATCCATCCATGATAACATCAAAATAAAAGTTAAAAGCTCTGATGTTACAGACAGCTGGGAATAAGATAGTAATTTAAGTGTAATCTTCAGGAGAATATGCAAGCTACATTGTACAGGTAACAGGATGTGGTGAAGAAACCATTTCAGCCTGTTCCTGAAGCCCTTAATTACCAGAAAAGCAACTTACATACTGTTCATTGTTTCCCAAAGACCTAGAAAAAATCATGCTATCTTCTAGTTTAGCCATCATTTCTCCACAGTCATCTACATCTTACACAAAAACTCCAGTCAGCTTGGTTGTCTAAATCATGACCTTTTAAAGAGGCACACACTGGATGTATGTTGTGGTTGTATTGACAAGCAAACCTCTGCACTTTGGCCACTGAAACACCAATGCCCAGAAAAAAATGTACACAATAAGAATGAAAAGAATTCTGTAGACAAAACAAAGATAGGAAAAAGGGAATTCAGATTTTTTTTTTAAATTTAGTGCTACAGCTAATATCTACTTTTATATTTAGCAAAATTGGCAAACAGCAATTACAGTCTTAAAGGTCATCAGTACATGCCCCCTCTATGTAAGTAAATAAGCAAAGTGGCCCAGATGAAGACCTTTATATCTACCTGAAGTGCATTAGCAAGGAATTTGAATGACAAGTACCCTGCAAATTCCCTTAAACCAAAGTCAGAAAGTCTAAGAAGCCTAGTGTTCCAAAGGGTTATCATTTGACTAGGTATCGTAGTGCATGTCTCAGGCATATTCTAGAAATACACCTCTGACTCAGCAGGACTGGCCTCTAGAGCTGGAAGGGTCAACCCAAAATTCCTCAGGTATGATAGGTACAAAACAGATGTGAGTGGGAGCTGGTCAGACATGAAGAATATGCCACAGGAAGTAAGTTTCACCAGCCATTTCTATCTCCCTTTTCACCATAGCAAAAAAATGCCTTATTTGTTGTTGTCTTGTTCTACTTTTCTCTGACAATTTTAAGAACCTTGTAGTTGATGATGCATTCACTCTGGACTGATCTGGTTCAGCTGAAATACACCTCTGTTTCTGAAAGGCCAAAGATCAAACTGAGTCTGAAGTAAGACATTTTATCTAGACCTTAAGGGGATTTTTCCTCTTTTTTGCATGCCTATGTGTTCTTCCAAGGTAACTTAAAATAGACAAGCAAAAAAATGCTCACATACCAATATCAAGAACACCAGTGTAATGCTGAAGCCCCCTCCCTGTTCCCTAGTCCTCTGTTTAAATACTGAATCCGTAACTGAGCCTTTCACTCCCAGCGTGACCCTAAAACAGTGTTGCATCCCATGTCCAGCACCACAGAATAAAATGAGTTGAAATTTCCAAGAAGATATTCTTTGCTATTCTCGTTTTATGATATCCTTTTCTTGGTCCTAATTGGCTACTTAATTTTTCCCTGAATGAAGTGTCCAGCTTTGTGGACATGAATGACATTCATTTATACATAGATTCTAGTTATGGTGCTCTAATTGTTCGTTTCAGATACAAGTTTTAGAAGAATTTCTTCTTTATATTTACTTCCAGTTGAATGCTGAATTGGGCTGAGCCTGGTTCCACTTGTTTCACCACCATTCCAAAAATGACCTCTTTTCACTGCCATCACAACAACCTTTTGAGATCTGTCTTTCAACCAATATCTAGCCCATAACTCTGCTATAATGGAGTGATGTTTTTAAAATCATCTGCTTCAAGTCAGGAAGCTTGCAGCATTTTATATACATTTGGCTGAAATTAACTGAAACCTTGAAGAAAACTTCTGCATCCCTGGAAGTGTTCAAGGCCAGCTTGGACGGAGCTTGGAACAATCTGGTCTAGTGGAAGGTGTCCCTACCTACGGCAGGGGGGTTGGAGCAACAGGACCTTTAAGGTCCCTTCCAACCCAAACCATTCTGTGATTCTATGACAAGACCTACTGTTATTTAAAAATGTGAAAAGCCATTACAGAGTCTAAACCTTTAACTCCTTACTAACCAAAAAGATTAGACAGAACTCAGGTTTTATACAAAATGAATCTAATTTGCTACTGGAGCAATCCTGATTTTGTTGCTTTTAATACTGGTATAATACTGACACACTTAGAGAGTTTTCACAGAATCATAGGATGGTTTAGGTTGGAAAAAGCCTTAAAGATCATCTAGTACCATCCCCCCTGCCATGCATAGGGAGGTTTTCTCACCTGTCCTTGAATTATTCTAGTATAAACAAAGAACCAGAAAACTTTCCAAACCAGCTGTTATATACATTTGGATGCAAATGACCTGACTCTACAGATACTAATGTGATTCATAGACACCACTGTCACAGAAAACCTACTGACTAGCATAACACAAGGCCTTACACCTGAAAAGTAGAATACAGAAGAAAAATATTTATTGAAACCCCCTAATTTCTTTTATAATCAGTACTGTAATTTTCCTCAACCACAATGGGTTTACTCCTCTGCTCTATTTTTTTTCTTGTTTCTAAGTTGTCTAAAATCCTCCATTAAACTTTGTTCTGCCAATTTTCACAGTATTTTTCACTAATGTCTTTGAGGAAAGACACTTTAAAGTGCTTTGCTGCATCAGGTCCTCATAAAGAAAGGAGTCAGACCTACAGAAGCTTTCTTCTCTCATGACAGAAAGCCCAGGTGCCAATTCTGTATAATTTTAATGTACACAGCCATATTTGTAAATAATCTTTGCATTTTTTAGCCAACTTGAGGTGATCTGGAGGAAAGACAAACTCATTGAACTCTAAAATATTACATTAATAAATTCCCCAGAACCATCAGTGAACATCCCAGGCAGAAGATAAAGGTACTTTTGAATTGCTAACAAATATTCATAAAATAAAAAAAGGAATAGAAAAAAAAAGCAAATGCTTCCAAATACCTCAAGAAGGTAGAGTTCAGTTTTAGTTTCTTCAGATGGCTTAATTTCAAAAAATCCAGCTAGCACAAACAAGTTTTAAAAAACTTGATTATGTTTTAATATTAAGAAATTTAAAGAAAAAAAAAAATACTTAGATGGAAGGCAAGTATGCAGCCTTTGCTAGATGCATACACGCCCTTTAATTCATTTGAATAAAATAGTTGATGTTGAAAATCATCATCACAGCAATATGTCTAACTGTACTTCTTTATTTTGCATTACATAAGAAAACAGGCACTTAACTCCTACAGATTTACTTCCCAGTGTGTAATCTGAATGTGAGCATATTACATGAAAAACACTTAAGGGCTGAAGAAAAGGATTATCACTGGGATGGCAGTTGTTTCATAAATATATGTCAATATGAAATGCAGAAATGGTCAAGGGTCACTGTTGCCAGTTAATGCATATTTTAGTATGATTTACTTATTGGCTGTTGAATTTTAAATACTGCAAGTGCATCCCAAAGTCAATATCTATAACATCAATGAAGCTACCCTGTTAATAATTTCAAGACTAAATATAATGAAAAGAGGCTAAATATTTTTCTTGACATTCTGCAAAGATCACCTCTAAATGAATCAATAGAATGAACTAGTTACTACAGTTAAAGAAATATACAGAAATGAGAATATCTTTTAAAGGTATCATTTTACCAGAGATGGAGGGATGGGGGAAGGAAAGAATGGAGGACAAGAATATATTTGAGAATTAAGATGTTATCATGCCTTAATTCCTCTTTAAATGGAAGACAATCCACCGCTGTATACATTAACTGACTTCTGAAAACTGAGCTTTTAAATAACTTTCTTCTTACATTTCAAATTCACATAGAATAAGCAGGATTATATCACTGTGGCTGCTGTGTTGTTGGCCTATGTAATTTTCTTTTCAACTAATATCAGTTGAACAGTTTTCAACTAAATAGAGGCAAATGTTTATTTTTTTTTTTTTAATTTGGGGTTAAAAATAACTACAGGACAAACATTCTCATTATCTAGGAACAGTGATGACATTTTCTTACCTCTGTAAGAAGAAATTTCAATACGGTCACATCACATTTTAAGAAAAAAAGAGTACAAAGCCAGATTCACTTTTTTCCCACAAGATGTTTTAAAAAAAATGGTTAAAGTGTCAAGAAACTATTTTAACATCTTTTTTCTTGGAAAAGAGAAGGCTCAAATTAGGGGCACTAGTTCCCAGGTACATAAAATACTATTGCCAAACAGGTAAAAATCAAATATTCTCTATGTCCATGGTGGACTGAACAATAATATTAAGTTTAAAGTTGCAACATGGTGCATTCAGTTTGAAATACTTTGCACAATATCTAATAGCAAGACTAATCAAATGCAGACCTACTTTGCTTCAGAAAGTTGTGGAACCTGTCTCAGGCTGCACAACCATCAGGAATTACCACCAGGCAGGCACAAATAGACCTTGCACTGGACAAGGGGAAGAGACTGTCCAAAGTTCAAATCCAGATCTTCCAGACCTAGAGGTCTTCTCTGATTATCTGAATGATTTAAAAAAAGTGTGGCCATCACATCAAATAGATATAATTAGAATGAAAATGCAGTTTTCTAATGGATTAAATAATATGCCTTCAGGGAGAATTCTTGCATATATCACGTTCTCCAAAAAGTCAAAATCACTGTAAAATTATTTCATTAAACTGCATGCAAAATTAGTTAGTAATTCCATAAGAAATTGTGTGTATAGGCAGATTGTGTTATAAGTTTAAAGCTACCATCCATTAGGAAGATATTAAATGTGACAACGTAAAACATGCTTATGAAGAGACAGAGACACTACTCAACTGCACTAGAGATCCTAAATTATGGAGAACCCTTACCATAATTTAAGAATTTAGAGCAATACCAATTCAGAATACCTGGAAAGGAAAAATGTTTCTGAAAAACAGACCCCTGTCAATAGCAATCAATTGTGTTAGAGAAGACATGCTGTTTGTGGAAGTCTGGAAACTCAGTCTAAAGAGCAACAACACCATGTTGTGACTGCCCTGCCTTCACCTTGGCTGGCCACAGTGCAAGTATAAATGACAGGGAATTTAAAAGAATGGAATGAAAATTCCATCTTTATTACCTATCCAGAAAAAAAAAAAAAGAAAAGAAAAATAATCTCAAATCAGTATACAACAGCAATGATAACAACAACAAAAAGAGAACACATATCTTCATTTCTGCTGAAAAATTAGCTCTTTCTTGGCACTTCCATATCATTCTATCCACATGGCTTGTGATGAAATTCAAAAATTAATGTCCTGTGCACACATGCCCAATACCAGGACGAATAAGAAGGGAATGAAAAACCAAAATACTTTTACTGCAAGCTAAACCTCCTAGGTTCTCCTAGAATGTTCAGTGTTAAGCCAACATCAGATTTCTTGAATGGGGAAAGAAATATTTATGGTGCAGTATTTATACCTTAGTCAAAAGCTCCAACAGGAAGGCAGCAAAATTCAAGTTAAATAACGACACAGTTTTGTAGGAAGCCATATGTCTTCTATAATGCCAAACAAAGATGTCAGTAACAGTTAAAGATGCTCTGAATTTTACAGCCAAGCATTACACAACATCAAAAAGCTCAGAATCTGCTAGCCCAAAAGACTACATTAATCAAGAGGAAGTATAGTGAATAGCAACCTGTTTCTTATATGATTAAAATAAGTAAAAAGACAGAAAAAAATTAAGATAAGTTATATAGAACAAAATTAAAAGGTCAAATAAATGCTGCAATAACAAAAAATCCTACAGGGAACTGCAAAACATTGGGCATGAGAATCAGCAAAATATCTAACAAAGTGATAAAGCTGTGAAATATTTTAAAAAATATGAGAATAACTACCAACAATGGAGAAGATTTGAGTTACTGGCTATGATGAATTATGAAAGGTCCTAAGGAAAAGGAAAACACAGAGCATCAGTGAATATATCTGTGATCTGTGATGCTCTTGAATTACAACTCAAAAAATCAAAGTGATGAAATGGCCTAGGATATCTTCCACTACGGCTTAAACATTGGACTTTAAAAAGAAGAAAGATGACCACAGCCTCCTCACATAAATTACTGGAGTAAAGAAGTCAGAGACCAGCTCTAGCAGAAAACAGTGAATGCAGCCCAGCAACTATAACTTGCAGTGGTTTCCAACAGAGTAATATCTTCGAGCCTACAAGATTGACATTTTGAAGATGTCAACCCTAAGGCCAAAATCTGCCTTCCAATATGAAGGTGAATCTCATAACAATTGGAAGGACAAGCAATCAAATATATCTCAGAGTTTATCCCTTCATGAATTTTAATTCAAATAACAACTACAACCAAAAAAAAAAAAAAGAAAAAAATTAAAAACAAAACAAAACGAACAAACAAACAAACAAACAAAAAACAAACAAAAAACCAAAAAAAATCAAAAAGCAAAAAAACAACACATAGATTCATCAAATGGTTTGGGTTGGAAGGGATCTTCAAAAATCATCTAGTCTAAACCCCCCTGCCATGGTCAGAAACACCTTTCACTAGATCAAGTTGTACAAAGCTCTATCCAGCCTAATTTTGAGCACTTCCAATGATGGGTCATCCACCACTTACCTTCTTCCAGTGCATCACCACTTCCATTGTAAACAAATTCTTCCTTATGTCCAATCCAAAACCTTCCTCTTTCAGTTTGAAACCAATGCCCAATGTTCACTACAGGCCTTGGTAAAAAGTATTTCTCTGTCTTTCAATAACCCCCCTTTATAAGCTGAATGATGTATGGTGCAATCTATCTCTTTTCAAGTAAACACTAGAAATGGAAAAACAATCATAATGAAGGCTTTTGGCCTGCCCCTCATAGAAAAAAAAAACAAAAGGCAAAATAAAATACTATTAGTCCTTAAAAAAATCTCTGCCTATGCAGGCTGATGTGCCTTCACTTGCATCTTGAATTAATAGTTATGAAAAAGCACGGAAGGCTCCCTTATGGAGCCAGTCTCACTAAAGAAGTAAAAAGTATCTCAAGGACCCCTGTCAAACCTGATACCCTGCCTAAAGAGGCTTTTTTTTGGATGACACCAAGACACTTTTGTTTGCATACGAAGAAGTGGATACCTTAAGCATCACCCAACAGCCTACTTCTTATTGACTATCAAAGTAATTCTGTGTCTTTAAGGAGCATCAATTGTCACCCTTGTATCCAAAATCCAAAATCCAGATTGATTATCTCAGTCCCTGTTGCAGTAACAATATTCATAATACTGCTAAAGAATCTGAAAAGAAAAACCTGCAAATTGGGGTTTTGCTGTCTACCATCACCACAAGTACATCAAGGCTTTGAGTGATGATTTGTGTTCTCTAGAGCAACAGCTTTCCTTATTAGCACACCCATTCCCATCAGTTTCTCTAAAGCCTTTTAAGAAGTGACTGCCCTTAAGTAAATTTATCAACTGATTCAGTTAGATATTTAACATAGCAGGTCTTCAATGAAACAAGCATCATAGCTTTTCATAGAAAAAAAAAATTATTATGCTTATGCTATGGCAGTTCTTTAAGTTGCTAAAGTGTATTTAACATTACAAACTGGAGCAAAGGTGACTGCTTCATTGTCACCCTGCAGCCCAGGGGAAGAGTTCAGAGTAAATTCCAATCTCTTCAGCACATGAAAATCAAGCAGGCTATTTGAGCTTTGACTTTTCACACCCTATAAACCACTCAGGAAGTATAGCATAAGCATAGCATTTATTGACTCATTTGAACAATTAATTCAGTTTTAATCTTTGAAAACCTCCTTACCCTTTTCAGCATAGTTAGTCACCTTGAAACTGGTATCACAGAAGGAAGGTTCTAAAACAGAAGGCAAGATCAGCAATCAAGCAGGGATTTTATTGTGTTATCAGTGAGTATGAAGTTTGGCACCTCAACTCAAGCTCCCTGGGTTGGCACATGCCTTCAAGACACACAGTCCTCAGCGCTGCAGGGAATGCACTGCCTGCTTCAGGGAATGCACTGCCTGCCTCTGCCTGCAATCTGCCAATCCTCCCAGCCAGAGCAGGGGGGAGAAGGTCAGTCTCCTCACTGTGTGGCTGTGTTTAGCACTCTAGAATGTACGGACAACCTTCTGGTGAGTAAAATACTCCAGGACTGCAATTGGGCATGGCTCGGGAAGATGACACTCTACTTTGTGATGTGTAAGTTGTTCCACAAAACGCTAAGTCTAATTCCTAGACAGCAGGCTGTACCTTTCCAGCTATGCTCTAAAAAACCATGCCACATAAGCATGTTCAAAAGAATCAAAGGCAAAAAAAGCTTTTAGTTTCTGCATTAGTTAGCAACAGGTAGCTTTAACAATTTTAGATTTTCCTATTTCTGAAGCACTTCATATAAGGACTCACTACTCTCCTCTGAGCTAAGCAAATATTAGCAGCAGCAACCACTGGCACATACCAACTCACTACTGTGTTAGGAAAATGATTAAGAGCAAGTAAAAGCCCTCAAAGCTAGAAGATAAGTCTTCAGTGAAAATTAAATAGATATTTTACTGTTTGAATGGTTAAATGAACAATACCTGTCACCAGACAAATTTGGACAGATATTAATAAAATGAATATCCTGCTAAAGGGGAGGCTTATAATACAGTGCATTTGTTTACTGTGTCTTATCAGTATTACAGTTTCCATAGAAACAGGAGAGAGAAAATTTTAGCACTGGGCAACAAATTCTAATGATCTTTGGTAAAGAATCATTATATATATTGAGTGCAAATACAACACATCAGGAAGATTTACACTCAGGTATATGGAGCATTGATCAGTAGCCCTAATGGACAGATGCTCATGGCTGTAGATGATTTCCATGTCTTTATGGTAAGGAAGGAAAGGACACATCTTGTAACATGTGGTATTAATAGTCCATGCCATGCTGATCCTTCCCCTTCAGCTTTTCAGCTGTGTTTTGCTTCCTCCAAATGCCCTCCAAATTAGAAGGGGAGCAAAAAGTATTGAAGCATTTTCAATATATTCATGCCTTTCCCTGAAGCTTATCTTATCACTTACATTTATAATCACCTGCAGCTTAACCATGATGTAATTTCTTATGCCTTGTGGGCTGATTTCTGTGAGTCACAATTTCCAAATATATTTGTGAAGGTGGTTCATGAATTAAACTTCTGTCAGCTGAAGCCTCCAGCATTGTTCTGCCCATGTTCAGTATGGAGGCTCATGGCTCACAAGTTTTAATGGTACAGTACAGAGGATCAGCCCTTGGTTTATAAAGGACATTCAAGAAGCCATTACATAAGGTAAGAAAAACCGCAAATGCCCCCATGGCATTTTGTCATCCCCTCGCTATTCTTTGGTAAGTTTAGGTTTCCTATATATACCACTGCAAATCTGCAGATGATTCATCCCCAGGATTTGCTGTCAAATGAGCACAGTTGTGAGTTATGCTTCTCATAGTTTCCCTGGTACTGTACTCTTACCCTCACTTCTTCCTTGATTTTAAGCTGTGTCCAGGTAAGAACTGGGGAATTCTGGGGCAGCAGCTTTGGCCAGTTACATATTCAAACTCTCTCACCTAATCATTTAACTACCTAAGTCCAGCAAAGCAACATATTTTAATAAAATTAATACAACCTACAAGTGACAACAAGCATCTAATCTTGTACAATGACTTTCATAGACATACTGAAATATCAGCCTCCTTTATGGTGAAACATCTTCACTTTCTCAGCTCCTTCTTTACCCCAATGATCTTTGTGTCAAGAAGGATAAGCTAAAGTGTCAGGTTTTGCTATTCCCAAGCTCTTCCCCTGCTTTTCCCTGCCTAACAGCGTCACTCCTCTAGGCTGCCAGATTGGAAGAGATTCTCTGGAGGTACAGCTGGTGTCTTAACCAATGCACAGTCATACTGAGATGACTAAACCACATGCATGGAAACATTTGCTACCATTTAATCTCAAGTGCAGAGGGTGCAGCACTGCCTCTGGTAATATACTTCTACAATAAGCACCACTAAAGGCTTTGGGGATCATATGCATTATTGATGCAGAAATGTTTGATATTTCCCATTGTGACAGAAAGGAGACAAGTGGTTAAATTGCTTCCTGTTGTGCATGACTGTAGACCTTAACAGCTGTTATTTATAGCTCCTATAGTATCCCAAAAGGCAGGAGAACCACGTCATGCAGCATTACTACAAATAAAATCATTCTAGCAAAGTAAATAATTTTAAACATAGAGAATATCACTGTAGAATGGAAAGCATGAACAGCTCAGATGTTTTGATAACAAAATGTATGTGTTAGTACTCCCACCCAACCAGCTAATACAAGAAGATTTAGGAAGGACAGGAAAAACTGTACATTAATAAAGTCAGTTGAAAGAACAAAGGTACATCTAGAAAAGGTGTCCACCAATACATCAGTGGAAGGAGGATGTCCTTTTCTGGAAAATGCACAACTAGAAGGAAAGAGAGCTCTGATGGTTTCAATTACGAACATGCTTGCATGCTACATCACTTTTAAACTATTATTCTATCCTAGGCAGTTAAATACTAATCCAAAACATGAGGCAGACTATTCCAAATTAAGAAACATGCCTTAGAGCAGGCAAAGATTGTTCAAGCATCTTATGAAAATAAAAGTTATCTAACACTGTGGGCATCTTAGATACAGAACCAAATTCCCCATACTTTCCCACTCTTCTAGTAAAAACGGGTGGGAGGAGTGGGAGGCAGATGAAGAAGGACAAAATAAAACAAATAAGAGTTTCATAAAACAGATTTCTTTTAAGAAGTTAGCAATGTGAGTTCTAGTCCTTATTTTTTCTAACTTGCATTCTTTTTTCAAGAAAACTTTGATGATAAATTCCATTATTCCCACAAACCTGGCAAAAAAAAGTTTTGCTCTCTAAAACCTTGAAGAACTTCCACCAAATTGGAGGATTGTGATACAAATTATGTGAATCTGGAATAAAAGACTGGTGGTCACTTCCAATGCTGTTTTGATTGCTTACTTTTCTCAGAACTGGGTATCTTCAAAGCACAGGAACAGATATCTTTTTAAGATAACAATCTACTTACACAGTTAAATTGCAATTCAATGAAAAAAGGAATATAATTAAAATGTTGAAAAAATGGTAGCAAATAAAACATGTCTATTACTTCTATACTTTGTACAACTGACTTATGTATGATTAATGCATGCCAGCCAAGAGGTCTGTTCTTGCTTCAGAGGTGCCTTAACAAGCTGGACAAGCAGGATCCTACTGAAGTGAGGAATGGAGATACTTTTGTGTAGGCACCCCTGAGAGATTTAAAAGGTGAGGGAATAGGTTTTTTTGGCCCACAGTCAAATTTCTCTAAGGGCAATGAAATATCAGTGTGGTCTACTGAACCCACGTAAAACCAATTAATTCAAATGTCCTTCAGGATTACAGCTATATTCCTCTGAGACCTATAAGGATTCCCTGTGCTTCTTGCCATTAAGTTATAGTTGTTCTAGAAAAACATACTAACATTTTTCCTTACTCACTGTATGAGTAGAAATGTCTGTATTTTGATTTCTCTGCTCAATTACACACTCTTTACCTCTACCCACACACTGCACTGTGTTGGCCAAGACATACCTTTTGGCAGTGAACTTCAAAACCACGTTCCTCCGCAAGAGAGTGCCCGTGTACAGCACACTCACACACTCAGAGGCCCTCAGTCCACGTGATTTACATACTGCCTGGGCAACCGTTTCACTAATAGACGAAAGCACGAAAAAATGTGGCATATAGAAATCTGTCATTCTACATACAGCTTTCATTTATCAAGACTTACTCACATTATTAACATGGCCAGTTATCAGAGCTGCCTATAGTTTCTGTGTCTGATGATGCACATTTCTCTCTTCCTTCAGCAGCGGAGCTGTACACATTGGGAATGCTTCACAAAACATTTCAGAAGTAAAGGTCGAGTAAGCTTTCTTGAAAGGGATACTGTTTTCTAGAGAGAATTTCCTTCCTACACACTTTTAGCTACCAGGAAAAGAGACTGCGAACACCCATGCCCATGTGTACCTCTAGAATTAAGCCTCACCAAGTCAGAATTCTTTTTTCAGTCCCTGTTTCCCCCACACATATGAGGGTAAGACTGTTGGGAAAGTGTTATTTTCCAGCTAAGGGTTTACACCCAGTCCTGAGAGCAAAGGGGTTAGGCAACACTTGCCTTTCAGGGGAATGTATTTTATCAATCCTGAAACATTTAACGTAACATCTAAACATCAGTGAAGTATTTTGTTCAGTGTTTTGGTTTTAAGACTACATAATTTTGGGTGAAACAAAACTGTGAATTCTCATAACAGTAATAAGAGTGGAAAAACATCTCCTTGGATGAGCTAGTGGTAGTAGAGGACCCAGAACTCCAAAAAGGTCTTTGCACTATGCTTGCAACAACTAGGACACCATGCAAAGACTGAAGCACCAGGGCTGTGTGCTGTGATCTTTCTTTTTACACCACAAGCAGAATGGCATAGAGGTCTGTGCCAGCTGGAGCCTTAAAACATTTTTATGCTTACACATATCGAGAGTCTTCTAGCCTGTCCAATTATTTTAAGTGGACTAATATGTGTTGATTAGTTTTATAGCTGTCTTGATACTAAAGTCTGAGTCTGAAGACCTATTGGTCTTGAGGTAATAGACCTGGTCCCTTTGAAGTATGAGTCTAGCCCAAACTGCCTATATTTTCACTCTCGTGGAGACCAGATTTTAGTGGATTGAGATGAACAATCCTGGGTACATACAGATCCAATAAGACAAGGCAGTCTTCTGGCTAGTTTGAGATGGAAAGTGTATAGTTCCTTATTCCAGACAGACATCTAGCAGTATTAAGTCTAAAATGCCACTGGGTATTGCCACACATCCTTTCATCAGCTTATTCTTCCACAGTCCAGTTCAGTTCTTCCTTCTTCATCCTCTTCTGGTGATCTCCAACACCTCTACAGAGTCATGGTAACAGGTATTGCTTGTAACAGCTCTGATAATGAGTTTTATTTATTTATTTTTGAACTTGTAGAAGCTGGCATCGTATGCCTATCCAACTAAAAGAAAAACAACCTTGACACCAAGGTAAGAGAACTTCTGGATTAACTAGAAGATTAAGAAAATATTTATTCTTCCTTTATTTTCTCCCCTCTAATTCCCATTTCCATGGAAACTGGGCTGGAAAGTACCAGCAGGCAGCCTGCAGCTGAACATCTGAATGAGAATGCTCATGTTTAACTCAGCAAGCAGACAGCAGGTGAAATCTGCAGGAACTGTCTAAAATCTATAGCTACATCTTGAAAGCAAAAGGACAACTTCAGTTTCAACAACAAACTTCTAAAGCAGATGATATATCACCCCAGTGAATATTCTTGTGTGGCAGCAGTTGATAATATGTCTTCCTCTTTGACAAAAGACGATATGATAGGAAAAAAATTCTTTATCACAATGGCACAAGGCAAAAATTAATCACAATTAATTAAACACTTCAAAATGTTCAGATGGAAGATAATATGGTAGTGAACATGGTAAAAATATTTTTTAACAGAACTTTGGCTTCTGAACACTATGCTGTAACTCCTTCTGTGGAATCAAACTGGCTGCTGTACAGTTCATATACATGCATTGTCAGCCCAGTCACCTGGATGACTCTTCTTACAAACATCCATTGCATTTCAATAAACATATATATAAATATATATAAAAACTAGCAGGCAGCAACGTATTTACTAGTTATAAAACACATTGGGTTTGAGCACTAAATCACTCTACTTGTCTTTTAAAATCTAATAAGCTAACACAGTTGTAGTTATAGAAAAAAAAAGCTATGTTAACTTCTTTATCCAATTTAGTAAATTTTAGTTCAGGAATTCTATTTAATACCACCTTAGATTTTTCTCCAGTTCAATATTTGCTCTTCAAGCAACAGGAAGAAAAGCAAACAAGCAAAGGATGAAACATTTCTGTCTTGGGCTGCACTTTACCCAAAGAAGAGATCGGTTATTATTAAATTCCTGTTTTTGTATATAAAGCAATTACCACTCTCTCAAGAAGATATTACTCATTCTTTGCAGAAAGCAGAACATTGGTCACACATTTTTCAGTGCAATTTTAGGCAACACAGTGGACAAAAGAGGATGATTATAATGAAGGATTAAACATCTTGCGCAAGTTCAATATCAGCACACAAGAGCAGACCTGAAAGTGGGTTATGAAGAAACTTGAGACAGCATCAGTCTTTTTTCCTTTTTTTTTTTAAGAGTGTTGCTCAAAGTTTAAGAGAGCTATTTATCAGAATCAAGTCAGCAAGATAGCTGCAGATGCTCTCTATTGTACCTATGTTCTCCTTCAGGATGAGAGGGGAAATTCAAGATTAAAGCGTCAAAGAATGAATCAACCCAAGAAGCTGCTAGTGACTATTGATTCGTTCCCTCCTTTGGGATCTTCAGTGGAGAAAATCAGCCCAAATTTGCAGTCCACCACATACCAAACTCACAGCTGCAATGGAAAAGGCTATCCTTTTCCTATAGAAGCTGTTTGTGCAATTTCCTCACATGATTGAAAACTAATAATTGTGTATCAAGAGCACAACAGAGACAGACAAAACACACAGCTATCAGCATCTCTGCAGTGCAAGAATGTCCATTTAACAGCTGCAGCAATGTAAAAATCACAATGAGTGCCTTCTGTTAAGGAGTTCTATTATGTTTTACTTCACCAAGTATATTTGTACACACCTTGAGGATCATTTATTGTGCTAGATCAAGATACAGGGAGTCCTGGGATAAACAAAAATCAAACTCCAAATAATTCACTCTTCTGCTCTAAGACTGCTTAAACACAGAATACACAAAAGCATAAGCTTTCAGATATATTTCCTCTTTTTATTTGCATGAAATTTTCTACAGCTAAACAACCCACATGTACTGCCTGAAGAGTTCTATTTCAAGCAAGACAGGAAATAAAAATAAATTTTAAAAATACATATATTTAAATAAAAAGCAACCCACAGCAGAGTACATTGACTTCTCTGTTTCAAATCAGCATTCTTAATCCCTCAATTTTTTGTTTTGTTTACAAACGCCATAACATATTGCATTTAATGGCTATCTTCATTTTGAGGTTAGGAACCAAGGGCACTGCCCATACTGCATGAACAGCTCTCTTATTCATTTCCATATCCAAGAACCAATCTAAGGGAGGGAGGAAGGACAGCCTTAGCATCTGCCTAAGGTTTACAGAAGTGATTCTCCAGTAATGGAAAGGACTTCTGATCTGGCTGAAGATTTTCCAGTAATGGGAGATGGATCATTGCTTGGGAAATATTTATAAAGGGAATATGAGCTGGCTGCATGTGTACACAGGGGGTGGTGGCTGTCCATCAAAAGAGGTGGGTTATTTCTCCCAGCTGAAGCTGGAGAGAGAGAGGGTTATAATTCAAGAAAATAAGCAGGCTGCTCCCCACCTGGTCATTACTACACTCACACTGTTTCCCCTTATGGTCTTGTTACTAACACATGTACAGAGCAGGTAGCTGCTTTTCTTCCAATTAACTTTATAACTGCTAATGCATCCCAGTTGTTGCTGTCTGGTTAGGAGATGGAAAGAAACTGAGCAGGGCCATCAATACAGTTCTTACAGCATGTTTATGGCATATAAGATGGAAGTGTAGAATAAAGGTGTCTGGTCTGGGATCTTTTGCTTCTTGAGTAATATAGTATGTGATAAATACAGTTTCTGGATACCACCTAACATAATAACAAGCACACATTGTGCCAGTGCATAGTATATGAACTTTTAATAAGTAGTGAAAATATCATTAATGGAAAGCCACAAAAAAATTAACACTTAAAAATTGAAACATCACTGTCTGTTAGCAAAGCTTAATGCAAACAACCTACTAGCTGTCTTCAGTGTTTTATTTAGAGAATTAGATTTTGTAAAGGCTTTACACATTTGAAAATTAATCATCCTTTAACCTTTGAAACACCTAATCTCATTAAAGATGTGTCTTCTTCCAAAACTGCATTGCTGTGGGATGGCTGAATTACATTTTTTATGCTCCCTTTTGAAAGTCTTTGCAGGATATATTTTTATAGCTTTGTTATAAGCACTGAGAAGTTCACGGTAGATGTACTAACACACCATCACCACCGGAAGGAGATCACTGCTCCCATGTACCCATCTTTCCATGCATGGCTCTCCTCTCTAGTTTACAAATACAGAATATCAATACTGACAAAGTGTGGTCACTTCAAACTCCTACACATTGTGGGAAGGGACAGTGAGATGTGCAGTTTTCTAGAGTACGGGCAATCAGAGATATATTACTTGTCAGGCTAATTGCATATATTCCCCAAAAATCAAACCTAGGTCTGAAGGGCAGCCAGACAAAGGATTGCCAGGCAGCACTGGCCCCATCATTCCCATCATTCCCCATCATTTCTTTCTCATTTCATGCTCATTCCTTGGGGTGCAGGTCCAGTGCTGATTGCATGCAAGAGTCTGGTGATGGGGCAGTCTTGAATGAGGAGCCCAGAAATACCAATCTGCCTATGCTTGAACTGTTGAATGCTTGTAAGTGAAGAAACTGCTACAGCCTCTGTGCCTTTCACTCATCCTACTCCACACAGCATCTTGATTTTCCTTAATGGTTTTGTCAGTCTCATTATATGGTTCTTCCTCTCTCTCTTCTCGCATCCCTCCACCCAGTCCATTTCTCCTTATCCTTCTCTATTTATTAGGAACAACACCCAAGTCTGCACATTGCTCAGTTCCTCCAAATGTCAACAGCTGAACACAAACAGACCTAAAGCTCACAATCAGGTAATTTTCCTGGACTCATTTACTGGGAGTGGAGCTGGACAAGATTATCTATGATGTATACATTTGAATGCAAATAGCACATTCCACATTTACACAAATTTACTGAATTTCTTGGTTTTAGTTTGGACTAGTTTTTTTAGACCTAAAGTCTGACAAGACAAAAGTTCATTTATCTCAAACAGATGCAATGCATCAAACTGTAATTCAATCACTCCTTTACTCCAGAAAGGAGGTGAAAAATCCCCCATGTCCTGTCTGAACTCTCCTTCTCCTTCACTCTGCCAAGTGTTTAAACACTCTAAATGGGAGAAGTGGAGGAAAATGGAACACAGATTACATTTACTTTGCACCTGCTGGCAATTCCTCACTATATAGTAGGTAAGCATAAAAAAAATACTTCAGCAGTCACACAGACACAATAGAACTTACAGATATTTTCACACATAAGTGTGCTTGAGTTGTACAGCAGCTGTTATGTACAAAAGCCTGATAGATTTCCTCTTCAAAGAGCTTAGTTAAACATTTTCGAAGCCAAATTTTACACTAGCAAGTTCCTTCTTTCTTTCTTATGTCCAAATGAAGACATTATTGCAGATGACTGAGATTTTAGATAAATGGTTTTGTTCATATTGGTTGTAAAGGCGTATTATACCCTCTCCAGATAAACGGTCAATCTTACTGCCCAGCTCCAGGCCATCACTTCATGTAATTCTGGCTTTGATATCTACGGGATATGCTGCTATATAAGTTAAGAAGAGTTTGTTTCTCAATGGAATCTGGATCAAGTTCCAATATTACAAATAAAAGAAAAAAAAATAGGCATAAGATATGTGCAAAAAAGCACACAGACTAGGCTGAGGTCATTACACCAAGCCCAAATTTCAGGAATTCTTGAAATTATTATGAAGACCAAAGTCTGTCTGCAATTTGTTTGCTAATTATAAACTTCCAAATTCTTGCTGGAAGGGGTATGATATTAACTATCTTACTAGAGTACTTCTATCACATTCACAGTCTAAAATGGAAATCAGATTTTAAATTTTGTTTGAACATTGGCAGGTAACCACAAAACCCACTACAGCTCAACACAATTGTCAAGTTCTCTCTGTAATTACCTTTAATGCAAACTGTGCCTGAAATACACGTAATAGCAAGCCAAGGAGCAAGCTGGTTTATTGTAATGGTACCTACTGGGGAAATGGGTTTGCAGATTTAAGAAATGCCAGCAATCACATATATTCTATTAAGAAGATATATAAAAAAAAAAGCTATATTTTTCTTCCTACTTCTCTAAAATTAATCTGTCAAATCATACCCAGAGTTGCATATGTAGTCACTTTCACTCAATTTATAGTATTTCTGAAAGGATTTTAAACTTATTTTAAAAGAAATTACTTTTTCCTGTAATATATATAAAAAAAGAGAAATTAAATCATGGCTTTCTTCTCTTCCAATATCATTCTCATCAATTTATTTGTTCTTTCACAAACACATTACTCTAAGTTTCTTCCTGCACAACAATAAGGTGTTGTTAGTGATACTCCTTTAGTCTACTCCTCTACTCTGAAAAATAAGCACAGAGCAAGCATTTATCTGCAGTCAGAGCTGCGTGCAACGTAATGCTAAGTACTTTTGTACTTTTGATTCAACAGGACCACCCTGCAGACTCCAGCATTAAACCCTTTTCTTGACAAAGTAGTAACTTTATAATTAAAAATGTAGAAATGCTTCAGAAATTCATACAAATAACTTTATAAGCAAGACGTGAGAGCAACCTCTACAACTGTGCCACCTTCAGAATGTTAACAGAATACCTAAAATCTTCACATGAAAGCAGGTAATTTAGACAAAACATCCAAGGTAACACTCCCTATAAGACAATTTCATTGACCATAAATATCAAACAAGGCTTCTCTATATTTCTGTTGGTGTTTCTCCAAATCATATTACAATATTAACTCATTAAGAAAAAAGTTTACCTGTGTTCCTGTCAGGTAAAATACAGCAATGCTTCTGCAGTATGCCAGGCAGAACCTGTGGCAACAAAGAAACAGGTGTTAATAGACATATATATATATATTAACATCATATGAAGAAAAGCCAGAGATTGCCAGAATGCTGCATTTGTTGTATCTGATCAAGCTTTGTGCTCTCAAACTGAATCCGAATTAACTATCATGTGATGTAAAGGTGAATTTTGTTCATCAGGAACTGCAAACACAGAAGAATCCTGCGAAATTAGCTGCTTATTACCTGCCTGTAAAGTTAGTTTCACATTCTCCCATTGATTATAATATCAAAAGTTGATTAAAAGAACCTAAGACCATAATCCAGAAAGACAGTATGTTATCAATCAGTGATGCTGCTGTCCCTGATTTCATACACATGGCCTGGGGTTATGGCATCCAGCTTGTTGTAAACCACTCAGGTCCAAATTCCAAAGCACAGTATTTTGCTCTCCACACAGCCAGTTCCAGTGGACAACACAGAACTCCACAAGGTTAAGTAGGAAACTGAAGGGAATAGGGACAGAGAAGATCCACATTTTCTGGTTCCCGACATCCACCATGGTGCAATGCTTCTGGCAGCCAGTGAGAAATGCTGCAGAAGCTGACCACCACCACTGGCCCTTTCTCACAGGCAGCACTTCACCCTTCTTCACAGATTTACATATTAAATTCACCAATTTTGGTGCAGTTGGTACTCCTACTAGCGACAATCTGTATTTAAGGCACCCAATACTTAATTTTAATCTGACTTTAAAATCTAGAATTTGCACCCTGGACAATGATATCAGCATCAATAAAATTGTAGCTCAAAGTTTAATGGCTTTTCTTTTGTTGTTTCCAAGAAGAAGCCAATTAAAAATCATGCTCTAAGATGGCTTCTTCAAATTTACCCTTGAACATGCACCCTTTAAAGTCTGAAACATAAAAGAAAGAAACCAGTTAGTTTCTACAGACAGCAGCCCAGCACCACCACTGTCAGGAAATCCTGGGCTTCCAACCTCTCAGAGGACCCCAAGCACCACCACAGCTGGCATTAAGTTCTGAAAACCCAGGAAGTAAAATATTTTAGGGAACAGAGACATTTCTATTTTTCCCAAAGACTGCTACTGCTGTTCGGCCAAGATGAATGGCCAGGGATGAGACTGCTCAGACACAGACATGTACAGCCCCTATGGCAGTGCCACACATCCTCAGCCCTCCCTGCAGGACTTTTCCAATACTTGTTTTCAGAACGCCCAGGAGGACGAACACCTCAGCCTGTGTGTCCTCCAGCAGAACAATTTAAAGTCTTAAGAACCTTGCTGCACCATGCTTCCTCCTGAATGCACACATGCAGAGGCAGGGCCATTGCAAAACACTGCTTTTATTGCCATTATTACTTCAGGAGTCAGTCTGTGGCCAGAAAGTCTCCCTGAATAAAAAACAGTGAGTACAACTGACAGGGATGAGAAATGTCTCCCCATCCTACTCATCTAAATTTTACACAAGGCACAGCATTTAAATGTAAACTTTTACAAAAGTAATTCACTTGTTTTGGCATTATTCTAAAGCTATGCTTGTGGATAAAAAGTAGAAAAACAATCAGCTTGCTTTACCTTGCTTCATAGGCAGCAGGCAGCTTGTATTTTGGGAAGAATCAATGGCAGAAATAACAGTTTTCTGAAAACCACACTCACCATTCTACAGTGTTTCTTACATTTTAGAATTTAATAAAATCCAATAATTCTTGGAAGTACAATATCACATGTACAAACTATAGCATTTTCCTTATGGCCATGGATATAAATAACAGCAGTCTTACAAGCATTGAAAGCATAAAAAATTAGAAGCAGAGAACAAAGAGATCCTAAAATGAGCTGAGACATTCTTTCAAAGCAGTGTAACACAAAGACTGAATTTTAAAAACATACTGTCTTACTCAGACATAAAGTAACATTTAGTTCCTCAGGAATCTGTCACATTTTCTTCTCCACATGCATGAACGATGAAGAAGCATTATGAATTTATTATGAGCTCCCAGTTAATCAAATTAAGACTGAAATTAAAAGTAGAGACAAAAAAAAAAAAAGGCAGCTCTGAAGTTGGAAGACAATTTCAATGAGGAAAAAAAAATAAGCTCTAGAAAATAGTTTACCCTTCCTGGTAGACTGGATATGGATAAAACAGACATGAAAAAAACCACAAAAGAAACATTTTTTTGCTCCTTTCCTTCACACTCTTTAAGTGCTAAGTAGGCAAAGACTATGGCAAAGTTTTAAACAAGGCTTCTGCTCCCCAGCCCTTTAACATGTTTACCTTGCACAAAGCCAGTTTCTGGCTGCTAGGAGTTTGATATCAACCTCCCACTTACTTATCTACAGTATACAGATTTTTACACTGTACCCATCTCCATGGTATCCAAGAGCCTTTTCACACTGCTCTCCTCCCACTTTCTCCCCACTTTGTTTCTCTCCTCCCTAGGGAAACTGACAGGAGAATTCCTCAGCGAAACTGTCACCTTTCCCTCTACAAGCCTCTCCTTTCCCCTGCTGCTTTCCTTTCATTCATTTGCATGCTGTAATACCTAGTTTACTGCTTAAAATGCCTAAAATGCCTTATCAGTCTCAGAGATTTTTCTCTAATTTTACAGAATATCCTTAAATTATTTTTTATTTCCTTTTGGTTGTTTGAAATTTACCTACATGAGCAATTTGAGGGAGAATCCTTACTGAAAGCAGACTTGGACTTGTTTCTGCTGTAGAAATCAAAATATGTGAGCAACTGAAGGGATTTACATGCGGGGAGGAGGGGAGGAAAGGCAAAAGAGAAACATGTTTCAATGATATTAACTGATGATTTAACCTTCAGTTGTTTTATAAGCTCTCAGCTGGGAGTTAAGGCATTGCAATACTAAATTAAAAATGGACTCATAGATGCAGAAACAAAATAAATAATACAGCAGGTGGTATGTCCTTCACATCAAGGTGCTTCCCTAGCAGTAGGCAAATTAACTTTGGTCAATGGTATACAGCTAGACAGTCACATGTAGCAGGAACATAGTCTTTGCTTATGATGCCAAGATGAAAGCATCTTCAAAGTCAGTGAAAAATACTAATTGTTGTGATTGGATACTGATTTGGACGTATTTACATTTGTTTTCATTATAGGTTGCTTAGACATACATAAATATCTAGCTGTCATAATCAGTTCAAATTTTAACCTGTAGCTATACATAATACAGGTATTCAGACAGCTCCTCAGAGCAGCACGGGGTAGCTACAGAGCTGGTTTAAGTTTAATAAAGATCATATTTTTATAAGTTTGCTTGGAAACTTTCCTTCAATTTCTTTAAAATAAGACAGATAAGTCCTTTGAGTGTTCAGTACACAACTTTTTTTTTTTATTGTTTTAGAGTGATATAACAAGAACTAGAATTTATTCCTAAAAAAACAATTTAAGTTTGGAAAGTATTAACTTCAAACCCACTAAAAAAATCCCCACTTTACAGAGAAGCAGAAATGTGAAGCAAAATAATTCTCGTGTGCAAAAAGGCCTCTGTGAAATGGATATCTACTCACTTAAAAGGATCTGCTGCACAAAGACGATCAGGCCTCTCTTTGGTACTGAATGATAAAAATGTTTTGCTTTCTACTCCACTCATAATTGGGCTGCTAAAATAGCCATAGAAAAATGAGCTAGGTACTATTTTTCCTTCTCCATTTGCATTTTTTTCTGCTAAAAATTGAGTCAACTTAAAATGAATGTTTCACAGGTCCAAATTTGCAGAATACCCAACTCAGGGGTCCGAGTGCTTGATAAGAGAAATTTAAGGGAGAACTTAACAAGGATTTATAATGCAATTTGAAACTTGCCAGAAGGAAATCTCAACTTGAATTTCAGGTCCACGATGAGACAATATTTTTCTGCTTTTTACATCCTAGAAATCCAGTGAACCCAAAGACGAGAAAGTCAAAACATTCTCTTTTTAGGCATGCCAGCCACACAGGTCCTGTTTGTGGCCCTTGTGCTCAACCATTTCCAAGGACTGCGTCTAGGAGAGTCCCCTATGCTCCAAACCTCCCTCCCCACAAAACTATTCCAATTAGCATGTGAAGCATTTTGATTGCAAGAATATGGTAACATTCAAAAAGAAAATGTGTCAAAAACACACTGGGAAAATCCACATCGATTTATAAAATTTCAGAGAAAAGAGATTCCAGAATGTGAGATTTACTCATGCACTGATGGTTGCAAAGAAATGGTCCATGGGCACAGTCAGCCACCAAGTGTGCCTTGCGTCTTCTATGGAAGCTCTATGGTACTGGAGACAATTCAGATTAGATATTTGGGTGTGATCCAGTGAGTTCCTATCCTTTTGTCTTTCAAACGTTGTGTCACTTGCTTGGAAAAGAGAGGCACCTCCTAGACCTTGCTACTTGCACTGCTCTGTGCTAAGCACTGCTGCCTTCCTACCATCCACACAAGCCTCATGGAATTAATTGTGTCTGTTTTCATTCTAAGGATCATATCCATTCTATCTCTGTATTTGGTTTTCCCTATATTTGTCTCAGGACTTTTGTTTTAGGAAAAAATTCTTTGTCAGTTACTACAGAAAGGTTTTGGAATAATGTTTGTAACTAGATCTTAAACCACTGCAAATTCTGTGCTCATGCTTCTCTGAATGTCTTTTATTGCCTCCTGTCATTACAGGGATATATTATAGTTTTGGTTTTATTTGTATTATTGTTTCCATCTATTTTGGGCTTCATACCTGAGGATTTTACATGTCTCTGTCCCATTAGCTCTGTTGAAGGAGAAGGAAGCTCTCTGGAATCTATTCACTGGTGCTTCTTAAGCAGAAAAGAAGCATTTGGGATTTGGCTCCCACAGCAGCCACTTATCTGGCAAGTCTGTAAAGATATCTGACTTCAGACAGGGTGTTAAAAGTAGGCAAGGTTTCCTGTTCACAAGCTGTTGGGTGATACAAACAATCATAAATCAAAGGTTTATCATTACAGCATTACCATAATTCTTTCAGAGCAGACAGGCTTATGCAGGATAAGGGGAAATTGTTTTAAACTAAAAGTTGAGACGTTTAGATTAGATACTAGGAAGAAATTCTTTACTCAAAGAGTAATGAGGCACTGAAACAGGTTGCCCAGAGAAGTTGCCTTTTCCCTGAAAGTGTGCAAGGTCAGGTTGGATGGGGCTTTGACCACCAAGCTACTCTAGTGGAAGGTATCCCTGCCTATGGCATGGAGGTTGGAGCTAGATGATCTTTAAGATCCTTTCTAACCCAAGTTTTCTGTAATTCTGTGATGATTCTATGCAATGAGGTGGTGAAGTTCTGCATCAAGGCTGCTTGCCTTCAGATTTGTAACAATACGCAGTTGGTTCAACCTACCAAAGCTGAATCTGAACTTCATAGCACTCCCACAAGCATAATTATATTTGGTTGAGATTTTTAAGGGGTGTCTAGGGAGTGTATCAACAAATACCAGTTATCATTTCCATTCCTGTAAGAACTCAAAAGATAACCTCATAACTAGTGTGCCTCTTCTGTGTCTCAAGCTGTTATTGATACAACCTACACCACCATCAGCAACAGTTCCAAGTTACTCCTAAAATCAGTCCTTGAAATATCTAACTCTGGCAGAAGAGATCATCAGGACCAGTGACACTTGCCTGCCCAAGGCTCATTCCAAAACCATATATGTTCCTTGTCAGAGCAAGATCCCACTTGCAATGGCAAAACTGGCCCAAGAAGAACATACTAAGATTTGATCTTTTTTTTTTGTCTGTCTGGTACTGCTGGAAGTAGTAGAGATTTTGCAAGACCTGTCAATCATTCCCTTTGAGCTGTCAGTTTCTCTGCCCTTCCAAGGAAACAACCTTTCCTCTTAGCTCCTGATGAGACGCACCCTGCTGCAAAGGCAGCCTGTGCCAAAATGTCTCCCACCCACGGCGGTGCCAGTGAGAAGCCTGTCTTGTCAGTTCATTTCATTGTATTCTGATGACATAGCCAGACTTGTCCAATTATGTTTCCCCAAAATTTTACTGAATTTAAATTTTGCTATTGTCCAATTTCTAATTTCACATATACACTGATGAATATCCAATATCCACTTTCACATATACACTGATGTTTTAATTCCTTTTTCCAAAAGCTACTTTAATGTCAAAACAGAACTTGCTAATGATTTATCTGCTTTGTGGGGTTTTTAGTAGATGTATTTTTTTTATCATCCTCTGCCTTCGCCACCATTCCCAATTAGTTATCAAGAACATAAATAAAACATGATGATTTTGTGGAAAGGAGAAGTTACAATGACAAGGAATAAATAAATCATGTTTGCCATATATTAAACACTTCGGCATTGTATCAATGTATTTATCATCACACACCTTATCACCTTATTTAAATAGGTATGTTGTGTTCTTTGCATTCTGAATAAAAAGGGAATGTTAAAGAAGATGAATTTCAAAAACATTCTGAAAATATTAGAATATCCATATTAATATGTGTTCTTCAGATTGTATTATATCTCAAAAAATGCAACTTATCTACAACCTTTTCCATGATTAAAGGAAGTACTGACAGCAAAAACAGAAGGAACATTTCCTTAGCAGAGTTTTCAACAAAAGGTGGGAGACATTTAAGTAATGAGGAAATCATTGACTGCGTTATCTACTTTTTATACCTCAATCAAAACTAAGAGAAAATTACTCCAGAAGAGAGGGTATAGTGCTACAATGACCCTAGATAATATAGTTGATCTCCTTGTGCTGCCATTGGTTTCATTACTCCTTCTATCCAGTCACCATGACAAGTTAAGCTGAAACACAGGCTTGATAATTTTTTGATGACCCAGGAAAGAAAATGTGGTAACCATTATGACACTTTTCAGAGCAACGTTAGCATGAATCTGCATTAGCATGAACTGATTATAATTGCCCTATGATTAACACATACTTATAAACATGAATCTTTTAGAAGATATCATCTATATTATAAACCACACCACTTTCATAAGTATATAATATATAGACTAAATAGAGTAACTAACCAAGCCTGAGGAAAAAAAAAAAGTAGACTGGAATTAGCTCTGAAGTGATTCAAAATAATACCTTAAGACAGTCTTTTTGTACTTCATACTTACTTAACAGTAGGAAAATTAGTGGTGGTGGCAGCAGCCACAAACCCTATTTTTTTCTAACTTCCTTTTCAGTATTTAGACACTTAGAGAACAATACATTAGCAAGAGCAAAAAACTCTCTTATATCTTTCATTTGTCAGAAATTTACACTCTTGACTGACAGAACAAGACTTTTCTGCAGTGATTTATATACTTGTGGCCTCTGGGCCCAATTACCATAATTGGCAGCACTTACAAGAGATTTTACAAATTATTTAAGATGCCTCAGACTAAACACAGCATGGTAAATACAGGTCCATTTGGAACTCTTCACTTTGTTGTTCAAATAGTTGCATCATTACACCATTGTCCCAAACTATGTCTTCAAAATCTGGAACAAGGAATGTCCACCTTCTCTGAAGCTGAGAAATTATGATGCTCTCTAAGTGCTCTGAATCTGAGAAATAACGATGTGGTCCTTCCCAGACTAACATTGCTGGGAGGAAGAGGCCAAGACTTTTCAGTTGACGTTTTAATTCCTTTTTCCAAAAGTAAATGAATAGGAGGATAGGAGGATAAACTTCAGGACAAAAGCAATTGCATTGTCAACTTTCTTTCAGGTGAAGTATTCCTAAGTATCTCATCATCTGATTGACAGCAGGCTGACCATGAGCCAGCAAGCAGCATGCCCACATGGCCAAGAGGGCCGATGGCAACCTGGCCTGTATCAGGAATAGTATGTCCAGCAGGACTGAGCATTCTTCCCCCGTAGTCAGCACTGGTGAGGCCACACCTTGAGTCCCATGTCCAGTTCTGGGCCCCTCACTTTAGGAAGTGTGCTGAGGTGGTGAAGTGCGTCCAGAGAAGGGCAACAAGGGTGGTGAAAAGTCTGGAGTGCAAGTCCTCTGAGGATTGGCTGAGGGAGCTGGGGTTATTTAGCCTGGATAAGAGAGGGCTCAGGGGAGCCTCCTTATCACTCTCTACAGCTGCCTGAAAGGAGGTTGCAGCTAGGTAGAGGTCAGTCTCTTCTCCCAGGCAAACAGTGACAGGATAAGAAGACATAGTCTTAAGCAGCATTAAGGGAAGTTTAGGTTGGAAATTATGAAGAAGTTCTCAGAAAGAGTGATTTGGCATTGGAATGTCAGGGATGTGGTGGAGTCACAGTCCCTGGAGGTGTTTAAGAAAAGAATGGAAGTGGCACTCAGTGCCATGGTCTGGTTGACAGGGTGGTGTTAGGTCATGGGTTGGACCTGATGTTCTCAAAGGTCTTTTCCAACCTATTTGATCCTGTGATTTTGTGATCAGATATACAGTCATTGGACACATTTAGCAACCAAAATAAACAAATTCACTTTCCTGAGATTGGACCCGAGAAAAATCACGAATATTTCTCCTATCTCTATCTATTCTCTTCTATCTCTTACCACCATGAGCAGCAGTGACATCTCCTACCTAATGGCAATAGCCTAGATGCAAGATATCGTGTCTCCGGTGTGATAGGATCATGTGGATCATGGCCACAAAAATAACTCAGGTAGACCACTAATAGTCCAAAAGTCAGTCACAACTTTCTACAGAGACTCTGCAGAGGTAAGAACCCAAGCTTCATCTTGTGCTGAAGAAGAGATGGCCAGACCACCTGTCTCAGGAGTTTGCTGCTTGCCTGCAGCCCAGGTCCTGCATGTCCTACAGCACTTGCAGAGATTCACCCAGGCCCCACATTACACCCCTGAGCTGCACATCCAGGAGGATTGAGCAGGGGAACACTTCAGTTAACTGGACATAGCAAATACATGAGGCTGGATAGAATACATCCAAGGGATACAAGGGTGATGACTGAGTCCTCTGTCTGTCTTAGAAGGTGGTCACCTTCTCAAGGCAAGAGGTAGGGGGATCCTGAGAAAGAGAAGAGAAGGCTAAAGACATGCCAGAGATTTTTTTTCTTGCAGAATCTTCATCCTTGAAGATTTTCAAAACTCAGAGGAAAAAGCCCTGAGAAACTTGCTCTAACTTTGAAAGTAGCCTGCACTGAGCAGAGGCTTGGACTTGGTGATCTCTAGAAAACTCTTCCAACCTAAGTTATTTCAAAATTTTAATAAATTAGATTTAATGTATCAATACAGTCAAATATCACAGTAAGATATAAGATTAAAATGCATCAGCTCCTCTATCGTCCTTCAAATACAGTTTTAATTGACATATGCAATTTCTATTTGTACTAATGAATGAATCTTAAATTTGAATAGTGAGTACATTTACATCCACCTGTAAAACCCAAAAGCTGTATAGAATCACAGCAGCTTTAGAAAGCAGCTAAGGACAAGTATTCCCTCAGAAGTTACTAGTCACCCCAGGGCTATAATTGTTTAATTCATGGGAAAGTAAGGCATGGAGAGTTATTTGACCCAGGAAGTTGCTTATGTAATCTTAACTGAGCTGCTATGATTTATCTTTAAACATCTTTATCTTTAAACCCATGACCAAAGTAAAGTCCACAGCTTCACAGTGCTGTGCTTTGCACTGGTAGCTGGATGGATGTTGACAACAGACCAGTGTTTTGGCTACTGCTGAACAGCACTGCCCCTCTGACATTTCCTCCCCATCAAAGGGACGAGAGTGGGCAAGACCCTGGGAGGGGACACAACCAGGCCAGCTGGCCCAAATTAGCCAAAGGGATATTCCATACCATATGATGTCAGCTCAGATATAAAAGCTAAGGGAGAGAGGAGGAAGGGGGAGCATTCGTGATTCCCCAGAGTTTGTCTCCCAGAGGAACCATTATGTGTGCTGAAGCCCTGGTTCCCAGGAAGTGTCCAAATATCACTCACTGATGCGAAGCAGAGATTGACTTTTCCCTTTGCTTATGTGTGTGCAGACTCTCACTTATTTCTTTCTTCCTTTCAATGTAATAAAACTGCCTTATCTCACCCACTGGTTGTTCTCCATCTTATTCTCTCCCCTGTCCCACTGGGAAAGGGAGTGACAGAGCAACTTAGTGGGCATCTGGCACCCAACCAAAGTCAACTCGCTACAGCATCTGATTGAATTTTGAGCAAATACAAGTTCTGGAGCTTGCTATACATATATTGGAGCAGAATAAACATCTTCATTTTCATTCTTTAAAATATAAAGCAAAGTAACAACGGCTCCTTTTCTTCCCCCTGCACTAGTCTACTAAGACACAAAGGATGTATGGGCAGGCCTTGCAGTGCCTAGACTGCAAAGTCTCCTAGGTGGAGAGGATGGTACTACAGTGGTAGGAATAACCTCTTCTCTGGGAAAAGGACACCTTGGTGTTACTCTTGTCACTGTGATATCCTGAGGCTACACACCAAAAAGGTGCAGGTAAAAGTCAGCATGAAGCAAGGCTACAGAAAATCACAGCAAATACTTTCAGGTTGGGGAATTTTAAGCCCTTTAGCAGATAGGTCCTGGCTACCTCCCCACACTTGTAACTCATCTGACAGACTGTCAGCACACACACACACTATGCACTACAGTTACCACTGCTACTGTCCCTGACAGTTTTCTCTTCTTATATTTCTCCTGAGTAGAAGTCATAGTCCTCCTTATGGGACATTTTGGATTCTACATGCCTACCTGCTCTTTCCATAGGGCTGAATCCCTGCCAGGCAGAGCTGAGCTGGGCTGCAATAGCCTGCAGCACACCCACATGGAGGAAAAAAAACTCCTCCTCTCTCAGGAATGGTCTCCCATGAGCACACAAAAACCAGAGCTGGAGAAGTTGTGGTGCTCCACCATCAGGGAGAGGTATCTGGTGGCTCCAAACTGTACCATGCCCCTGGTACCTCACTGGGCAATCTTTACTCCTCAAAGATTTTGTTAGAGATGTGGGATGTTTCCTTGCTTCCATCTCACCCACACAATATTAACAAAACCAGCCATGGCTTGGACCCTCTCAGGTTTTAATCTGGGAGAGTAATGTGAAATATGTTTTTGTTATGGCTTCTTGCAAGAAATCTTTTTAATGCACAATGTCAAAAAATTTGTGAATCAAAAGCATAGATCATTGAGATAATAATTATATATAAGGCAAATGCCAAGGAATACCAGGTGGTATTTCTCCTTGCTGCTCTGGAATTGTACTTAAGATTTATGTGTGGAAGCATGTGGATTTTAAATATTTTGATGCCTATACTTGCACTGCAGAAGCAAATCCATTAAACATGTAAAATAGAGTAATAGTCTTTCCATGCATTTTTGTTATAAAGAAACTAATCGCCATTAAAAATGAAAGTTTACAGTTTTGTGCTAGGCCTTGGCAACAAAACTCTCCCAATGGTCTGCTTTATTCTACTGTGTAGGAGTCACAGAGATGCAAAGATATTCAGTTCAAAAATAATGAACAAGGTAAAAGAAGATGTTTTAAGTATAAAAGTTACCACAACAAAAATAAAAAAGGAAACATCCTAGCTGTTTACCTGCATTGATGGTGGTGGTAAGAAAGATCTGTGGATCTTTCCTGCTGTGAAGCAAACTCATACCAGAAGTTGCGAATCATTACTTCCACTATCCAGGAACTTACTTAATGATTTGCAATTTATTAGTAGTTTGGCTTTTAGAAACTGCTTGATAAATCAAATTTCAAATTCATTAATAGCTAGAAATAGACATCACCTATATAAATGCGAGAAACTGAAGTCTCCACTGTGTAGGAATCACAGCCTGTAAATATTGTCTGGTATTACACCTCAAACAAGGCTTTTATACATTTGTCACTTTGGAGAAATTGAGACTCTAGACAAAGTAACACTCTGTCATTGATGGGAGACCCACCGAGATGAATCAGAGGTCTGATATTTCACCTAGCCATTTTTCTTGCCCAGGTGAAAGTTGCCCTGAAAACTGGGGAAAAGACAGAATTTTTCCAAGAGCTGCTTTATTGTTCTATGCAAGTTAAATCCATTTAGTCACCGTTTGGCCCAACACACGAAATGAAGCTGCACCACACTACAGAACTCATGCATAGGCAGAACTGGGACATTTCACTCATGATGGACAGCTGCAAGTGACAGCAGAAAACCAGAGAAGGATGGATTATTTTTAGGAATACTTATTTCATAGATTTAGGCTATACAATTCTTTCATGCAAAGAGAAGAAACAGAGAAGGATGCCTGTGCCTCATTCATGCCTTTGGCGATGTTTGATAGCACAGGGGGATATAGATTTCAGAACACAAAGAGACTACCCACACCTCCTTCCCCAATGAGCAGGCATTCTTATGGAAATAATAGCTTTCTCTTTAAGACAGAAATATTACCCACATTTCATTCAATGTTGAACAATAGGATAGTTTATTGCAAGCCCTAGTCATCTGGAGAGATTTTGCTGAAGGTGGGATAAAACAATGATAGGTCTCAGTAACCAGGTTATAATTTTTTCAGTACCTGTTAAACACTTCTGGTAGTGATTTTTAAGGAGGGAGACCAGTTTTGTGCAGTCAGTTTTTGAGAATAAAAAATTGGAAGAGTGGTAGGGCAATTTTAATCAGTGAGTTGATGATACCACTTGGTTAAAACTATGCAGCTTCAATGCATTGCTCTAATCTTTGATCGGTTTAGTGTGCACATACTACTAGGTGACCCAAAGATGCACACAGAGAAAGGGTATTTTTGACGCCTATTGAGGTGCAAAGACGGAGGTAAAACACACACAAATATGTCTATTTCTCTGCAGTCCATGCTCCTCTAGTGCAGTGGGAGGAGTCAGGGGAGTTGGGGAATCCCCAGGAGTATTAGGAAGCTGGCAGTCATAAAATACCTGATACACTCTTGGAGATAGTCTTAAACTGAGCACTGGAGACGACAGTGCTGTCTCACCTCCTGAGAGACAGGCAATAGAGGCACAGCTTATCTACAATATGGGAGATTGAGATGCAAGTCAAGTATCTGGCAAATGGAGATGAATCTTATCTTTTAAATGGCTGCCATGAGCAGTTACTGTGAGGTAACATTCATCTTCTCTGATAAAGATTTTCTTCATTTTGCACAGTTAGAAAAATGTTACTAGTGTTACTCAGACCACAAAGAGCTCTAAAATTTAACCATCAGAGGTCTTAAAAAAAAAATAGAGAGAAGTTCCTGCCTCTTTGCTAACACTCATTTAAAGTATTTTATACAAAGCAGAATTATTTTCATAGAAAAATGTCCCCAGTTTTACAGCACTGGAGTGGAGAAAAACTCTGAAATTAATCAGAGGAATATTTGGATCTGTGCCAACTACAGCCCAGGACAACATGCTAAGTATTCCCCTATAAAGAAATTATTAACGATTAACACTTTTCTTCAGCTCTCTATGTTTTGGGGGTTTTGGAAAGCTTGCAAGGGGCAGTGAGGCTGTACAAAGTTAAACAGTTCTCTGACCGGGACAAATTTTTAATTGTTTTTTTCTATGATGCTTCTAGAGTCTTCATTTACCATTAGAGAAATAAGCATGAGAACTGGTGGAAGGGTACAGGAACATTGTTTCATTGGTATATGTATATGTGGAATGACCTTTTATGTATCCATTTTCCTAACTACAAGCTAAGGTAAATGTACTTTTCGAGGCTTTTTTTTTTCTTTCTGTCTTGACTATCCAGTTGAAAATAGATTGTGTTCAGCTTGTTTGTTTTTAATTCTTCATTTCAGGTTGCTTTCAAGGAAATGTCACCTCTCAAGAACAAAAGGTTAAGGCACGCAATGCTGAACTGTATAATCAGTCTGCTTGACAAGCCTAGGCTGCTGAAAATATTAAAGAATGAGCACCCGACCAGTAGACAAGCCATCTCCACTGACATAATTTCCTTTTTCAGTGTTTTAATTATTCTCATGGGTCACCCCATCTTCATACACATCAGCATTGATGTTACCTCAGGACTGGTAAACACCAGAATGTTTTTTTTTTTTCAAACCAGACTCTAGAATTAGTAATGAAATTTCCTGAGTCTGTCCCAGTTGCATTGGTGTGATGAAAGACTAAAGAGCTCTGTCACTCAGAGCAAATTTGCATTGCTTATCCTAGCCAAAATGCTATTAAAAAAGCTACCAAAAATACTGTGACACAGACAAGATTCCAAGGTATAAGTAGCCTGTTTATTTACACAAATGTTCTGTACAACTAATGCATTTCATTACTACTGAATTTCAGACTACCTTAGACTGATGAGTTTTTGTTATTCAAACACGAAAAAAGCCACGAGGTAACTGCAGCTAATTTGCTGTTTGGAGTGCTTGGAGAAAGTGGCAATTCATTTTGTGGATCTCATTTAAACAGCAAGAGAAGATATTGTGATCTGTGAACTAGAACAGAAATATTATTGTTATGTGACATAGAGTGGAAATTCATATCAATGCAAATGAGGGGGGAAAACTGTTAAATAAAATAAATGACTACTTCAGTACCTGTGGGTATTTTCCTTTGACTCATCTTCAGGAAAGGGTCAATTTAAGGCTCCTTTAAATTCCATACTGATTTTTGTGGCAGATAATTAAATGCTTTCTAACTTTCAAAGGTGATCTGCTATTTGCTGTCCATATTTTCTTATATTTAAAATAATGAGACCAGGAAGAATAGCAAAATTATTTACATGATCATAGAAGGCAATATTTACACTGTGTTAATGATGAAAATATGTTTGAAGACCTTCTTTGTATTCACTTGTTTAAATAAATAGTTCATTCTCTTGAAATGCATGGATATGACATGGTCTGCTCTTGATCACAAAGGAAATAGCATGAATGCTGGTCCACTCTTCAGTGCTGGCTTCCTCACTGACATGTACTGTGTGCTTGTCATTCTTTGTAAGTATGAATTTTAAAAATTGGAAATGGGAAACAGACACTTGGCATTCTTTGCTGGAAATCAGATTTAAAAACATGGAAAACTGAAAGTCTGAATGTGATTATAGATTTAACTATAAGCATCAGGGATGAAGCCTTTGAGGTATCAGCAGAATAAAGTCAGAACAAAAATTTACATATAACTTGAGGAAACAGAACAAAATAGCATTAATTGGCCTCAGAATTATAAAAAAAAATACCCCAGGGATCATGTGTGTTTGCTCTTTGACTTGGCACACAGATGCTTATTACAGTTCAGTATATTGTTGTGATTAATATCCATTCACAAGTCAAGCCCTGATTCAACAGTATGTCCACATTTAATCACATATTAATTTGCAAAATATATACTTTATTATTTTGTTGGGTTTCAGGATAGACATAATCACTACTAAATCTATTATTAAATTATAAAGATTTAAATTAGTGAATCTAATAATATTTGCTATATACACATGTGGGTCATAACTCCAAAACCAATGAGTATTTCAGCTGAAATATTTAACACAAAAGTACATAATACAAAGGGTAAACAGTGTCCCTGTTTGCTGCCATTGGATGTGCATCCATAGCTATGATGCAGTCATCAGCTCCCGTGCAGTTAATACATGTGGCATTCCCTGCATCACACTGTACATTCCAGCCTGTCCTGCTGTAGCCCTGAGCATGGTTTATTACACTGTGACATTTTTGGAGCCTTTTGCTGAGAAAGCGAAATACCAGACTGGACACTAGAAGATAACAACTAATTGTCTACTGGTTGGCTTAGTCAATATCTTTATGTTTTAGTCCCTCAGGGCAAAATTCATCCTTCAGGCACTGCTTTGAGAAAAGAATGAGGAAAAGTCACTAAGGCAGAAGCAGTCCCTTGAGGATGCTCCACAACTCTGGAACTGCACTAGACTCAGCTGCACCGGAACAGGTGGGTTTGGAATAAGAGTATAGGCTTTGCCAAGGGTATTGTAATAGATGTGATTATAAATTCGTGCAATTAAAACATAGAAGGAAGTTATAGCAGATGATAGAATGTATATTTTCTATAACCCTGTGAGTATAAAAAGTAACCTTGATTCCCGGACTGGGAGGGGCGTTCACCAAATACCAGAACATGCTTTGTATACAATCTAACATCTCAATTTGCACCAGAAAGGAGGGTGGCTTGCCAGGATGTAGCTCCTTGAGCTAATCAGATCTTGGGCACCCGGACCATCAACCCACCATCAACGCACCATCAACACATCGACACCCATTCCGAGGGTGGACCCTGCATTTGACGACATCATCATCCCAAAGGAGGATTCCTGGAAGGTCCTTTCAGACTCGGCCCAGCACCGGGAAATCTGTTCAGGGTTCATCATCAAGTGAAAAGACTGGGTTTGAATTTGAAAACACAATACCTCTGCTGCCGGGAGGCACAAAATACAGTATAAGAACTCAAACTCAAACCCCAGCAAATTGTGGAACAGTGCGAGATAGCAACCCTGCTGTCAGTCGGCTGTTTCACCCAACATTCGAATGTTGTTCCCTGTGGCTGTCCCAGATAGATTTAAAATGGAAAAATAAAACTTATTATTTTTCTGTCCAATTGGCTGGTTGATCATTTATAACAGTATAAAGGAAAACAGGAATATACAGTGTATGTTCCCATACATGTGTTTATAGTTTTACTAAAGTAAAAAACAATGGCCAAGAAGCTGTAATTAACTTGTTTATAATTTTTAGACTAATGCTAATTACATTGAATAGTATAACTAATGCAAATGAGATGGTAATTTGGCCCTGCTCTGAAGATTTACAACACAAGAAATGCAGAACAGAAAATAAAACCTGCAGCACCATTCTTGGGATCTGAGAAAAAATACTTTGTCCGTTGCTGCTTTGCCCGACACCACAAGCACAAAAAAAAGGGAAAAAAAGCTGTAAAGATCAAATAATTCAACGGTCAAACTTGGCTCTATCAAGTGATGCAAAACAGTCTTTACCAAAAACAACTAGAGCACAAAAATTAAATAATAACTAAATAATTTAAAGTAGTGCAGTAGTCTTATAAATACAGTATAAATACTTTGCTGTTGATATTTGTTACAGTAACAGCTAGTAATAATAACCTTTTCCTCTTTGAGTTTACACAGGACATTTTGAATTTACTATGGGGAAGGATACTACAATAGAGTAGTGGTGGGTTTTTTTCAAAGGGAGGTGATTAGATAAAGCAGAGGAACACATAAAATGCAAACACACAACCTAAAACATCAGAATTTTTAATGCTTTCTGATATTTCATGTGTTCCTTCCAAACATGTAATTAGCTTATATATTTCCATATACACCTTTATATTTAACACAGTATCCTAGACATTTTATTCAATAAACCCTAAAAGTAGTAATGTAAGTAGACAAAAGAGTAACTCCTTCATCTTCCCACATTTTTTAACTGATTAAACAACATTATAGCTTTCACAGAAGCAAATACTGTAATTAAGTCTATCTGTTTCATTACAACTTCACTGTTTTCACCTGCTCATCCTCCTTCTCCAGGATTATCCTTCCGTACCTTGATTCATCCAAAATAGCATCTGGAATGTTTCATTGTAATTTGTGGCTTATTGCGAATGCTGTTTTTAGAAAGTCCACTAAAAACATGTTCATCCCTGTGAATTGGGTGTACAGGATAAAAGAAAGCAAAGAGGGGCCCACATGCAGCCTTGGGGATGGTCTGCCTTCAGAAGGCTGCTGTGGCTCCTGCTCCTCGTCACCCACAGTGTCCTTGTTGCAGAAGTCACACCTGCATGGGAGGTAGCTCAGCTATCAGAGCATGCAGCAG
This sequence comes from Trochalopteron elliotii, assembly GCA_024734555.1. NCBI lineage: Eukaryota > Metazoa > Chordata > Aves > Passeriformes > Leiothrichidae > Trochalopteron > Trochalopteron elliotii. Next base: position 3,185,932 of record JANPWX010000016.1, read on the forward strand.
CTGCTGCTGAGCAGGCCCTATTTCCAGCACAGAGAGCTGGAAGGTGACTAAAAGCCATGAGATGATGCCATGCTGCTGCCAGCAGAAGAGGCTGTCCATTCCTGCCCGCTGCCAAGGCACCTTCTCATACACTCATTTGGCTGCTTATCTTGCCCGATGCCAAGACCATTCAGTTCATTGAGCTGACAGACAACAAATACAGAAATAGATGATTTTTTTTAAAAGTTAATTTCTGCTGGCACATTGAGCTAGATCCTGGCTACAGAGAGAGAGCAGAACTGCACACTGGGATGAGGGGGACATGAGGCAGAGCAGAACACCCTCATCTTGTGCCAGAAGAGGGAGGAGGTCAGTGCTCTCTTCGGAGAACACCCCGAGTTAACCAATCGTCGATTTCAACAGTAAACAGTTTTCTTAGATGTTTAAAAGTTAAACCAAGCCATTTAGAGAGGACAGGTCCAGAACTGAGGGGTCAATAATCTCAGTGGGAGGCTAAGGACAGCAGGCAGGCAGAAGCAGACCAGAGCACGGACCACTTTCTCTATCTGAGCTGATTCACAATAGCACTTCTTTTGAGAGAAAGTTAAGAGAGCTTAAATTTAAAACATCAAAAAGTAACAGGAAGGGTAAATAGTTACTTTGTGAGAATTGGAGACTAGAGTCAGGAGAATTTTCAGCTGAAACTTTTTGCTTGGTGCCATGAAAAGCAGCAACCAGATCCGATGGCATCAATCACTCCTAGTACAAACCCACATCGGAGTCCTCACACAGTCAGCCACACTTTGATGGGTACAAATGTCATTTCTGAAACTACTGATATAACCAATAACAATAGTTTTTCAAAAATTTCAAACTGAAAATCAAGTTTCCAGAGAATTACCTTCACTCAGTACTAAGGCTGTCATTTCTCCTTAAAACATACCTGATTTTTTTCAGTCCCCCAGGACAGTGAAACTACTCTGCATGAATGATTCCTTCATGTAAAAAATTCTCTTATGTTTTGTAAGCGTAAATGGAGTTCAGAAGTTATGTCTGACAAAGAGGATGTGAGACTGCTAAAGGAATTCGTAAGCAGTTTATGAAATGTGGGTGATGTTATAAAACTGTTGTGCCACTGAACGCCTTTATGTATGTGAAGTCAGCTATTTGTGGTAGTGTTTCTGTCATTTAGCTCCCAATTCAGAGATGGTGAGCAAACTGTTACATGGAGAGGACATATCCAATAGGTGAGACAGCCAAGAAACCCTGGACAGGATAAGGACTAGGCATGAATTGTTAAAGCAGTTCCCTGCTTTTTAATTTAGAGAGAACTTTTGCAGCAGAGAAATTTCCCTGAATGGCTTCCAGATTTTGATTGCTGACCATCTAAATGAAAATAACCAAGGCATGCTGGAAGCAGGGATCAGAACTACATGCCTTTGCTCCCAGAGGAGAGTCCTGAAGAGACAGCAAAATCTCCTTATCTTCTCCTGAAGAGTAGCTGAATTTCAAAAGAAACACAGTGCAGAGTTTTTCTTCTCTAAAATGATCCATTAAAGTTACAAGATTTATTATGACTCATGTTTATCCCTCCAAGGGCTGAATATTAGACTTCTTCAGCTGCCAGGGACAGAATCAACTTTGAACTAAACTGGGGCTTAGATATACTTTGTGACTTCAGCTCCCAGAGACAGTCACCTGACTTAAGATCCTTTTGGATCTGGACCCAAGAGTCTTAACTGAATTTCCCTGGCTGCACTTACCTAACATCTTCCCTAAGTCAGCTGCTCCAAAGCTGGTCTTGTTCTTGTACTGCACACAAAGATCATTGTTCTTTAGGCAGTTTGTTCTCGAACTTAATGTTAGATGTTGTAGTATATGGACTAATTTGCAGATAAAGTCACAGTATCTTATGAAATTCTGGCAATGGAATAACATTCTGCTCTTTGTACTTTGGCTTCAAAAAGTGTTATTTTTCACTAAGTTAAGCATAATCATGCCAAAATAAATATACTTGCTCTCTCATTCTGTCATTATAGATTATCATTATGGCCTTGCACTAATGTGCTATTTTCCACACGTCCAGAGATTTACAGGACTCCCTCATGCTTTGAAACAAGCCATTACATATGTAACAAAAGCACTATCCTTAGTCTAATCATGTATTGCTTTGCCTCTGTTTTTTCCAGAGGCAGCTTTGTTTTCCGGAACCTTACAATGTACTTGATGCCTTAAGTTTTAGCTTTCATGTTTTTCAAATTCTATGCTGCCTAGGTGTGTAGTTCTGAGCCTCATATTAAGGGTTATTAAGCTCTCTTCACAGAGTAGGTAGACAAGACAAATCCTTTTCCTGCTGAAGACCAAGGACAATGGTTACAAATTTTCAGGCTCAAAAGTATAAACAAGGGTGGACTGAAGAGAGAAAACAAGGATGAGACTTCATAACCTGGAGCTGTAATTGGACAATTGAACCCTAATATGCAAATGGACAAAAACTTTAAAAGTGTAAGACCTCACGACCAGTTGTCCATTTTGTGACCATTTTAAGTCCATCTTGGGTGTATCCCTGGCTAGACTCCCGTACTCCCCAAGGTATATCCTTAAAGGCCTTTTAATAAATACCTGCTTTATTCTCTTAGCTGTCTAGTCTCTGTTCCAGGTCAGTCTGCCCAAAGCATCATACTTACAAAAATCTAATAAACCTTTTGACAACTTCTTTTAAAAATTCTGCATGAAATGGCAGTGGACAGCAATAACCCATGGTTAAAATCAGCCATCATAGAATTACAGAATATTCTGTGCTAGAAGTGACCCACCAGAGTCACTTTTATTTTTTTTATTAGTCAGATAGTTGTCTGCAAGAGGAAATGAGGAACAATTCTTTAAAACATCTTTAACAATTCTTTGTGGTTCAGATCCAGTCTGATCCAAAGCACTGCTGGCAGCTGCACTATTAATGTGCATTATCCAGGGAGAACTGAGCAGAGAGAACTCTGCTTTTCTTTCTTCTCTACTCTCAAAAATACACTGAAACTATTACAGACATTCCTATCTCCTGCTCCAGATGGGACAGCACAGAGGAACACATGATGGCTCACTTGCTACTGATGTGTTCGTATTTCTGTCCAACAAACACTGATGGTCTGGCCTAAGTACTCGCTTGAAGGGACTGGGAAATGGTCCAAGATGTCCCATTTCACATGTGCCCGAAGAAGGTCTCTTGGCTATATTTACTTTTAGCATCCTTTGCAGTCCTGACACACACCTTGCACAAGTTTCAAAGGGAAATTTTATGAATCCATACTGACACTTTCAACAGGGACACTTTCAACACTGACACTTTGACTCATATGTTTTTATAACTGTAGTAGCATCCTTAGCCCTTCCATTCCTGCACATTGGCTGGAAATAAGTACTTAGGCTACTTCTTTTTGATAGTGGCTTCTGCATGAACTCAACAGGATAAGTTACTCATGCAAGTCATGTGGAAAGGCTGCTGAGATAAAACACTGAGAAGAAATGAATGGGGTGGATAGGAGGTCATTGTATAACAGCATTTGCAAATGCCATCAAGGAGACTGGAGGAGATACCTGGTCTAGGCACGTAATGGGAATATATTGTGCTGCAAAGTAAAAAACAAAGCTGATACGCAAGAGAGAGGGAGAGAAGCCACTGAGGAAGTGTTCATAGTGCAAGTTTCTGACTCTCACTCCCAGCTAGCTCAGATGCCACTACTCTGACAGTACTTTGGAGGAGAACAGCAGCAGCCAGTCTGACTCTTCTCCTGGTGCAGCATTGGCAATCCCCAACTTTCACAGCAAGCAGCAACTGGGCAAGGTGTGCCGGGAGGCACTGCACTCTGTCAGAGCCAGCAGAGTGCCTCAGAGCTGTGTGAAATTGAGACAGGGGTCTGCCCACAGAGAACTGTAAAACAGGCAGAGGTTGCAGGAGGATGAGCACATCAAGCAACAAAGCAAGATCTGAGGATAGACCTGCTGTGGAGGGACAGGACGGGGAAGCAATAGCTAATTCTGCAGCCTATCAGGAGACCATAGTGCCAAAATACTGCTGCCTTTGCTATATAAGCACAGCCCCAAGTCCTGATACTGGGTTTTGTCTTTCCTTAGTCTGATGTCTTACAAGTAAAGAGAGAAAAGATGCTACAGGGATAGCATCTACTTGCCCTCTAAAAAACACTACCAAGAGCTGAGACAGATGGAGGTGTCTCCCTGTCTGTAATGCTTGAATCAGCAGTTTTGTACAAAGTAGTTTTGAAGCTGCTCAAGCTTCAGAGTAGCTTGTTTATGGCTGTTGCAACCTTAATGAGTGATTAACTTGTGGTGGAAATGTCCAGCTGCCTGTCTTTGGGGTGATGGACACTGAGATAACCACAATTTGCTCTAACACAAATGGCAGAAATAGTGGGATATACAGCTCTTCCAAAAGGTTGCTGTTGTTGAGCCTTGGAGTACTTGGCATTAAAGAGAAGGTCTTGGGAGGTGAGATCTAGCTGGAATTACCTACAAGGACTGTCGATGTCTCTGCTAAAGCAAAGTAAACAGCAGGGAGAGAAAAGATCTGCTGGAGAACAAAAGAGAGAGAGAATACTCAAAAGCTGATTAATACTCCACTGGCTACCACTTAGGATAGGAACAAATCTCCAGAATTTCCCGTTTTGGCCAAAAATAGGTTGATATTTTTGTTACCTGTGACACAGGTATGCCAAACGGTTTTCAAAAACATTACTGTCATGTTTTCTTGTATCTACCACAATATGACTTATTTGGCCTTTACTGGAATACTTCTAGATATAGGTATAGTGAGGGCTGGGTCATTATTAGGATAGACTGCCTTGAGTTTCTTTGCTGAATGGGTCTACTACACTGCAATACCATCAAAATATATGAGGGACTGCTGATAATTCCTGTTTCTAAAAAAAAAAAGATTGGGCAAGGGACAGGAAAGAGGTGGGGAGAAGCCTTAGGGGGATGAAGCAAGAGGTCTGACTCAAAACCTAGATTCAGTTTGTTTCCAAGGTAGATTAAAGGAAGTAAAGCACTTAGGTGTTTTAAATATAGTATTAATCATTCTCTAAAATTCTCCAGAGGTCTGTCTTCTAAAGAAACCTGCATTGATAATAAAAAGAGAAAACTAGTTTTGAAAGCAATCACCAGCTTGGGATTAGGGGAATTTGATAAGAAAGATATCTGTGTGAGTCAAAGGACTTAGTGCAGCATAGCCAGCAACGAGAAAGATGAAGTCTTCCATTGAATTTAAACAGTTCATCTTGGGTTTTGTGCCTTTAACCAAGCTGCACCTGGCATTGCTTATAAGGAATGTAAGATAAATCAGACATGACATTTACCATGCTTTCCTGCAACTTCCTATTATATTTAATTAGATTACTTGCTGAAATGGTGGCTTTGGATAGACACTTCCTCCTAGACATGAGACTTTTATGATTTGTAATGAGCAACAGCAAAAGGTAACAGTTTAGAACTGACAGCTGCCTCACAGTCATATTTAAAGGGTTTGCAGACTATGCCCTTTTGTGCTTCTCCACTAAAACCCAAGTGGGATGCAGGCAATTAGCAGCTTGAGAAGTGGTGAGGAGCACCACAAGCAAGATTGGCTACTTATCCAGTAGCCTCCTGTCTGGTGCTTTCCAAACTTGAAACCTAGACACTGTCTGTGCCCTCAAACCAAGAAACCCAGAAACCCTCTGTCTGGTGCCTTCAAACCATGGGGGGCCACCAGCAAGACAGCCAGTTCTGGTGGCAGCAAAAGTCATTTTTTCCATAAGGACCCTAGGTGTGAGAGACATGGCTGGGAACAAGGTGGATATCTGGTAAACAGTTAAATCCCAAATCACCATTGGAAGGAGCCCGTGGGGAGAGGATGGTGTGAGGTGCCCTAGTAAGCAGATCATGGCTTGGTCATCCCTAATCTAGGTGAATTCTTTGACTACATTAAAGCACAAAGATGCTTGAGAGGTTTAACAGTTCAAGAATGTCACCTGGTCACTGCTAAGATTACATTTGCACATACGTACCTGTATTCCTACAAAAAGTTCATGGTTTTTTTGTAAGAGTGACACAGATTTTTCTGTTGCTTGAGTCATTGCCAATATGAGTTAGTTAGCCTCCTATATGCACCTTTTTTCTTCTTCCAAAGGCTGCAGGGACATCATTAATAAAACTGGAGCCTAACACTTCTTAGTGTGGAGGTGCTGAATTGTTTGAATTTAAATAAATTTGGAAAATTGCTACCTCTAGTCATCTTTATTTGGTATTCCTCATTGTCCATGTAAAAATTTTCAGTCATTCAATAACAGAAAATACAGTATCTCACTGTCAACTCTTTTTTTATAATTTTATTTTACCTGATTTCTTCTTGAGGATCCAAATCATTAAATCAGGAGACTGCAAAATAAACTTCCTTTAATAAAAAGTGTTCTTATCCAAACTTGCAAAGAAATTTAAAGCAAATGAAATTGAAAAGCTCAAAAGCCAAGTAAAATCCAAACAGCAAAAGGAATTTAATAGGAAAAAAAAACAACATAATTTTTAAACAATTCTATGATTTTTTGAGGCTGACTCATGATTCTGTAATGTTTAAAGTTGGCAATACTGATACCCTGTGATTTAGATGACTAATCACAGACTGAAAAGCTAATAATCAAAGTAAGCAGTTTGTGAAGTACTCACAGACTAGAAAATCTGTATCTCAACTACTCAGCAAAGGCTTATGTATAAATTGACAACAAAGAGAATCAGTTTATATAACTGTTTCACAAAGAGAGAAAAGAGCTAATCAGTTAATCAGTTATTTTATTTGTATCACATAATGCTACCAGCTGCAGTACTGAAGTGAAGAGGGAAGAGCATGAAACGGAGAGAATAACAGGGTAGTGCTTCAGCAACAGGGGAGTGTGGATGGAATTCAGCAAACAAAATGCAAGAGTAAAAACTGTCTGAAGAAAGACTGCAATTACACTGCACACCAGATGAGAACATACCTGGGGGAAGGAGGGAGGCAAACACAAAAGGAAGTCAGGAGAGAAGTGATCTTCTGGCAATAAAGAGTTAAGTCTGGGTTCAAAATGCAGTCCATGGAATATGACTGTGGGGAAGACTAAAGAGAATGGAAGCAGAAGAAATATCATTTGCAGACAGGTGGAGGCAACAGAGGTGATTCCTGGTTTCTTGGCAGGTTTTCTGATTAGATCAATTTTTTGTGCACAGTAGTTCTCAGCTGGGCTCTTTTCAATCTTTTATCTTATCTGATGGTAAGCAGACAGCAGAAGGAGATATATGTAGCACATGCTTGGCACCAGTTATATTTCCTAACAAGAAGATGGATTTTTTTCTGAAACTCTGCTCATAGCAAAGTGATGCTGGCAGAAGCTAAAGCATCTACATGTATTGAAGCTGCTCAATCAGTCTAGTTCCCTTAAAGTAAAAATGACAAGGAAGGATGATTTCTAATTTTCAAAAGTTAAAGAGGAACTGAAGAAATACAGATAATATGGTGGAACTTAATTTATTGACTTGTAAAGGCAGAAAACAAAACCATTTTCAAAAGAAACACTACACTTTTCTTTGAATTAGTATTTTTATTGCTACTTCATTGCAAAATATAAAGAATGTACATCATTGGCCCACAAATTTGTATCCTCTTTATATAAAATTTATGTCTTCTTTATATAAAATTTATATTCTCTTTATCTAAAATTCAATAGAGCTGTTAGTAGTTTCAGAAAATTTGCCCGCAAAGGCATATTTAATTACAAGCCTGCCAAATGGGAGTTTCACTTTCTTTTGAAGAACCTGGTTTAGGCAGGGTATTGCATTAGTAGGATCTTTAATCTGATCCTGCATGGAAGCTCATATATCCCTGGGAAAAGGAAAATATGGCACACACTCTTTGAAAATGAAGGTTCAATAAAAGCAAGCAAATGCAAGAAATTGGAGTGAATGGAGAAAAATGATCCATCTGTATTAGGGCTTTCTGTAGCAGCTGTCACTGATCAGCCATCATTGTAACATCTAAGGTGCTGCAAAATTGGAGTGGATCCCAAAATTCAAAGGAAGATTGTAGACTAAATGGGAAAGACAGAGGGACGTATTTCACAGCTGTCACCCAGATAAGAAAGATATTCCATTCCTTACTCCAGATGGAGAGAGCTCACATTTGGACTCAGGGAGTGAGGGGGTGACTGAAATACAGGGATTCATTCATGAGCTGCATGTACAATGCAGGTCTTTTGAACGTGTTGCAGTGATGTAGCGGGAAAGGCAGGGGAGGAATCAGCATAATTAACCCCCTCATGCAGGAAATGCAGGGGTCACTGAAGGGAGCACTGTTGCAGGATACATGCCTCACATTCAGAGTGTGTCTGATTTGCTTTTACATTTATTTTAAACAAATGCCTTATCATTAGCTATGGCACTCTAATTGGAGGGGACCCTTGTCTGGTGACAACTTTCTGCCTCTGTTGACATAGTTTCTTAACTAACTGTAAGTGTGAGATTTACTCAATAATATAAATATTTTTATAGAAAGGCATGCAAGCACACAAAGGAAAAATATTGACATAAATATACTGGGGAGGGTGACAGAAATATCAGTGACAATAAGTCCTAAAAATGCTTCATGCAAAAAAAATGGAGACCTGTACCTGGGATGCATCAGGCAGAACATCATCAGCCAATCAAGGGAGGGCATTGTCCCACTCTGCTCTGTACTGGAGCTGTCTCACCTTGAAAATTGTGTGCAGTTTTGGGGGCCACAATATATGAAAAATATTAAACTAAAGGAGGGCCACAGGGAGCCAAGCTAAAGGGAGGTGAAGGAACCTGTATCAGGAGCTACTGAAGTCACTTGTTCTGTTCAGCCTGGAGAAAAGGGGGCTAGGGGAAACCTGACTGTAGTTACAGCTTCCTTGTGAGGGGAAGAGGAGGCGCAGACCCTCATCTCTTCTCTGTGGTGACCAGTGACAGGACTCAAGGAAACAGCACGAAGCTGAGTCAGGGGAGGTTTAGGTTAAATATCTGGGAAAAGTTTTGCACCCAGAGGGTGGTTGGGCACTGAACAGGCTCCCCAGGGAAGTGGTCACAGCAAAAAGCCTGACAGAGTTCAAGAAGCATTGGGACAAGGCTCAAGCACATGGTATGACTCTTGGGGTGTCCTGTGCAGGGCTTGGATTTAGACTTGAATATCCTGATGGGTGTCTTCATACTCAGCATATTCCATGATTCTTGATTCTATGAAATGTACATGAAGTGGACAAAAGTTGCTATAAAGGTTCTTAAAGAGCAACTCACCATGCAATATATAGACAATAAACTGACAAAAAAACCCTGTGCATTTTCAAGGGGTGTTTTTAATATCCAGAGCATCTCAATGCATTTATTTAACTGAAAAAATAATCATAATACCCATGCAAAACATATAAAAATCAAAGTGAAAGAAATCTTGATTATTCTGCCTGCATGTATAGACTTTGTAGAGCACATCCTGTATATTCCATGTGTTCTTACTATTCATACCATTTGATATGTGTCTACAGGACACGATATTGTTCCACCCAGCTCACCTCTCCCTAGATGCCTGTAAACTAACATACTGATCTAACAATAGACATTAAATATGAGAGTTTGGGGACCTGCCTTGGGAAACTCAAACATTTCTATTTTATTTCATGAACACTTTGCAAGCTCATATGCTTGTTTATGGTTTTTATTGCAACCTTGAATTGTTTGTCTTGCTTCAAGGAAAGGAGATACTGATATATGAGGGGTGGTTCACATGTGCTTCTCTCTTCTATTTTCCCTAAGAATAAAGCCTGATTCATGTACTAAAGGCTTTGCCAGAAGCCTGCCTGTCCCTGACTGAAACTGTCACAGCCTCTGCAGAATGAAATGGCAGCATAGGGGAACTGCAAAGGGATTGTGCACAAGCTGTTATGAGACAGAGTCTTGACACAGCTCTGGAGGGAAAAAGGAATAGCACCTCTGAGCTCAGCCCTCCAGAGAGACCTCAACCTTGGCCTCTACATCCACATGAGTCTTCGAGTGCTGCTAAAGGTCAGGCCAGAGCAACCAAGGGTTTGGACATAAGCCACAGAGTTCTGGAAAATCAAGATCTCAGTGCTAGAGGGATGGTTATGAGAAGAGATCAGGACAGCAGGATGCCTCCACTAGAGTAACTGCAGTCCAACAGCAATGCCTGATGCAGCGAGCTCTGGAGTTATCTTGTGGAGCGGAGGCTCCCAGTAGTGCACTGAAACCCTACCAGAAACTCCTTTATCTCAGGGAACTGCTCTGCTCTTACTATCATTAGCTCATTGCAGCTGTGTATCTCTATCTGAACAAATTATTTCTTCCCTGAAAATCTGTAAAATGTGGGTGCATAATGACAACAAAAATCCAAAAATTGACAGTGCTTTATACATTAAAATGAATTCTTGCATTTCAGCCTGCATGACACCCAACAAAAAGCTGCCTCGTATGCACCATCACATCTGCCTCATTTCCCTCTCCATGCTCACATCTCTGCTTGCTCTGCAGCCTCTCAGATGACCACTGAAGTCTCCATAAGTAGAGTCCTTTGCTGAAGACATGTTAGCCTCCAACATATCTGTGACTTTTGGTAGAGAAAGGGAAAACAGGCAGCCATCTCACAGTATTGCTTGGGTACATTTGATCTCTGAGAACTGCCAGGATATAACCCACAACTCCCCCACTGATGATGATGCTGTGAGCTCCCTGATGCACAACTAAAGGGTTGTTTAGAAGTGAGACCGTGGCCCCAAGGAAAACCTGAAAGCAGACAACCATCACGACTGCAGTGCAGCAGCTCTGGGCTCAGGACTGTGATGGTGAGCTCGTCACACAGCAGCACTGAGCCTGGGGACCAGAGAGGCTGTGGGCAGGAGACCGTCGGTCAGACCACAGGGACCCCAACACCACAGAGAGGTGCCAGAGAGGCTGAGAGTATCAAAAAAGCCAAACCACCACAGCCAGGAAGGTGCTGTACATACAGTGGATCCGATTCACATGACTCATATTCATGCTCGCTGTAGGCTACAGTGAGAAGCAGGCACCCTGAGAGAGACATCCAGATGGGTTTCTATGGCAGACAGATGAGCCATCTCTGAAAGCCTGTTCTCTCCATTGACTGCAAAGGCTGACTACGCAGGATCCACAGCAGTGTATTCTGTAGCTCAAAAAAATTGAAAATTATTGCACCACAGTTAGCTTGACTCTATTTTCCAAATATACACCTCATTTAGGACTTCTATGTTTTCTGAATTTTGAAAATAAATTGTTTATTTCTGCTGATTTAAATACTACAGTTACCCACCAGTCAGTTCTGCATTTTGCTTCTTTTATATTACATGATAATAGGCAAAAAAAAAATTATTATAATATTTATCAGTATATTTACACACATTTATCTAGCCTACACATAAATGTGTGAAGGTAGATTTTTTAAAAATTTTGTTCTCAGCCTTCACTGTCAAGTATCATTGCTGTTTTAAAAACCATTCCTATGAATATTTACATTTGAAAGTGTGCTACTAGAGATTTACAGTATGCTTTCACATGCTGCATCTCAAATAGGATATAATATAATGGAATATATCTTGTTTTAATCAGTAGACTTGAGCATAGTCTATTTCATATTTTGCTGGGTTCTTTTGAAACTTTTGAAATAAAAATCAATTACCAGTGATTTCAAGGGGCTTTGGAGTGGACTTCCTATTATCTTGTTAAGACAAGCAGCCCAGTTTACTTCTATTTTAAAATTCTCCCTAAGTTGGAAGGCACAGTAATAGCACTGTCACTCTGAGAAATGCCATACACCTCACCTGAAAAGACATGTTTGGAGAGGTAAAACACACATTTGGAAAGACCCTGTAATTGCTGTAAAAGTCACAGGTTCTGTGAGGTTGGAAGCAAGGAGTAGCAAATGTGGTGGCTGACCTGAGGCTTATTATCTGCTTGATCCTACTGTATCACCCACTTCTACCTAAGCTGATGTTCATATTTCAAGCTCTACATAGAGAGCTGAGGCTAAATCCCCAAGCCCCTCACCAAAACTGATGTTAATTTAACTTAATTTTCAGCCACAGGTTCTTGCAGTGTTTTTGCCTGCAAGGCAGGAAAGCATGCTCCTGTCCGATCCTTTTACTCTGTTCTAAATTCGTGTTCAGCGGTCAGGGGAGCTCCCCACCTTCCCTTCCCCAGGAACAGACATCCCTGCTGGAATGCCCTTCACGGAGCTCTGTGCCTCTGCTGCTGTGGGTTTCCCTCCAGGGCCCCCCCAACACCTCCATGTCTGCTCGGAATGCCACCAGCACCCTGCAGTGCTTGGACTGCCACCCTGCCATCAGGGACAACGCCTCATCTCAGCTTCTGCCTCATATTCCTTGCCCATATGCCTTCAATCTTCATTCTCAATTCATTATATTGCACTTGAATTAACAAAGCAAAATTATGAACAGAAACTATTTAGAGAAGAATCCACATAATTTTGTAGCATCTATGTGCCTTCTGCATGCTTTACCAGCCATGTTTTCATTTAGACCACTGCCAAAGTACTGAGCAGCTTTCAGTCAATAACCAGTCTCTGCAGATCCCCCCCAGGAAAAGACATAGTCAAACCTGAAAATGAGACAGTTGTTTATTTCTCCTAACACAGTTGTAGGTTTTAATCAAAATACCCCGTGATACCAAGCCAAATACTTCAGAGAAATGAAATTGCTCCTGTATCCACACAGTTGTTTCCATCAACCAATCTATAGTCCTGTCAAAGAAACATAACAGATTTATTTGACAAGTCTTCCTTGCTGTCAAACCATATTGACTGGCATTATTTATGTTTGTCAACCTATCCTTTCTGTTGAGTCTTCCAGGGTAACTTCCAGTATTACAATGGAATCCAGATTCATGTAGGAGGGAAGTGTGCATGTGTTCTAGGTCCCATTTTCTACCCTTGACATTTCAACTATATGATAGCACTTTTTGAAGTTTCTGAAGCTCTCCAGGATTCATACTAGTGGTTCAGAAGCCGCCTCAGCTATTTCCTCCATAACCTTTTTTGGAGGAAAGTTACTTACTCAGAACTGATAACCTGGAAAAGCTTGGAAGATTTCCATCACCCAAGGCAGGCTCACAGCTTTCATGGAGAGCTGTCTGCCTTTTGCCAAGACAGCAAGCATTTCTCAGCCACTTCACAGAAAGGGAGAGCTGGGCTGAAGAAACAGGGAGTGTCCTGAAGAGTCAAGGCTGCTGTGCTCATTGTTGCTGCTCCTGTGCACATCTCCTCAACAGGGAATGTACACCTTTATTACCCTTTTGCCATTTTCTTCTGAATACAATCATAATTAGCACAATTATTATGCAAAGAGATCCAAGAAATTGCTGCAGAACATGCACACTTCCAGATGCATTTTTCAAGGTGAAGTGCTGATGGTAATACAATTGCTACTACACCTCCTAAATAACCATAAATTCAATGGGAGCAAATGAGGCAACCTAACTTGAGCTCTGGTAGGAGAAAATAAGGAGAAAGAACTCAGATTGTATCATAAGGACAGGGAGGAAATCAAAGGATAATGATTTGTCTTCTGTGTTTTAAACGCAGTATTTTGTCTGTCAGATTCATTCATCTGATACAAAGCTGAGCAATAGCATACACTTCCGAGATAAAATCAATTATGTATTATCTTAGAGTTGTACAATCTCATTCACCACAGAGGCCTTAATGTGACTTACATATAGCATAATTCTTATTCCAGATCTCTGAACCAAGCTAAATTTCACTGACAGTTCATTGTACAAATTCCAATTTATGGTTTTTCCTGCATTCTCAGAGAGTATAAAATTGTACAGACCATCTCTGCTTGAAGTAGAATATGAATTTTGAAATATAATTAAAATAAAGGAGCAAATTAAGACTTGTTTGATTTAATTCATTACCTCAGAGCACTTCTGCTTACAGTACCCTCCTATATTTTATGTCAGTTTCTAAATAAGTGAAAAAAGGCTTTGTTCCTCAAAAACTCCCAAACTGTGCCCAAGTTAGCCACATTTTAATTAGTTTCTAAATTTATACCCATTATGAAATAAAAGAAGGCAATAACTCTTGTTTCTGTATTCCATTAAAGTGTTTCTGTAAAGTTAAAGACTATTTTGTTAACATGGCATTCCAAATTTCAAACAATCTATTTTTGTAAAAGCTAAAAATAATATATCACATTTCTGATTATTGTCATTTGCCAAGTTTTGGCAGAACTCACAAAAGTACAGCAGAATTTGCTGGAAAATTTGCAGAGTTTACAATGCTTAGCTCATTTTAAAAGGGAAAAGTTCATTTCCATTTCCAAAAAATTCTTTCAGAAACTCCACATTTTGTTTTATTGGTTTTTGGTGTTTTTTGGGTTTTTTTTGAATGCTCGAGGCATTTTGAGCAGTTGAATCTGAGCTTTTTCTTGATTATCTGAGCTGTCGTCACGTTGTGTTTCAAGTGTGTTCTCACTAACAAGACAGTAGCCAGCCTATAAAACATTTCATTCATTCCCTCTGAACAGATCAATTCCCATCAAGTCGTTCTCGTGACATCTCTTTAGAGGAAACGGGAATGCAAAGACATTGGCACACCAGTGGAACAGTGAGCCTCTATGCAGGGCAGAAGGTAATGTGTGAAGCACTAATGGGTGAGTTCCTAACTGGACAAAATTTTGCTTTGAGAGCATGGACAATGAAAGGTTAGTATAATGAATAGTTAGTACCTTTCACTCAGTGTGTCCAGGGTTTTACTTTTAAAAGAATCTGTTATCAGAAAAAAAATGGAACAACAAACACAATCACTTCGTCTACTGACAGAACAGCTGAGTGGTGTATACACAGAGGAAAATGTGAAAACTTAAGCAGGAATAAGAGAGAGACCAAATCACCTTTGTGAACTGTGCTTTCTTAAAACTAAACCTGAATTCCTAAAAAATTATTATTTTTCAGAAGATCCTCTGTGATGGTATTTTATGGGGAAAAATGTACAAAGTAAAGCAATGAACAGAAGAGCATTAATTGGAACAAACAGTATAGAATGATGGTACTCCCAAGTCTACTTGATGTGGGAGTATCTGATGAGAAGAGACATTCCCAGCAACCCCTGCAAGATGCAAAATAGATGATTAATGCAAAAGAATCTGGCAGAGACTGATATTCAGAAAAACCACACAGCTTCTCATGAAGTCTGGACTGAAATGCCATGGTCCAAGTTGAAGAGCCAGATTATTATTGTGTACAGCTTTGTGTACACAGAAGTGTACTTGTGTACTGTGGACATTAGAAAGGCACTACCACAAGGTCAATGTGCTCAAGCCCAGCTGCTTGCTGCCAGCCCTGTGGATAACAAGAGATGTTTCCTCTTCTCTCTTCCCTGGTTTATCTTCCAGATTCCTTGCCAGAGCTCCACCATGCTTGTGTCATGCTTGCTGCCTGTCTGCTCTAATGTCCCTCAGTGAACATGGATCAAGTATATGTTTAGAATAACTTCCCTAATAAGCAACTCTATATTTTGCATAACTGTGATATTATATAGTCACCATCCACTGAGTGCTGTATGTTTCACTGACAGATAAGGAGGCAAAATGGGACACATTTATGGGCCCAGGTGCTGCTAGAGTCTACACTTCTCTCTTTCTCCTCTGACAATCTACTGTAACAAGAAAAACTCCAGTAGGGAACTAGAAATGCATCTTCTCATGAAAACAGTTGCATAAAATGAGAATCCCATTGCAGTGAGCAAGGACATAGCCTTGGCTATAGAAATAATTGAGTGAGCAATGTGCCCTAAAGCCCAGTTTCCTTAGGCACTCACTTGCAATCTCCTGGACTTCCCCAGATGGAATTTTCTTCTGTACGTGGCTGCCTATGCTCTTTTTCACAAAATACACTGGAACATTTCAGAGACTGCCAGGAGGTAAGGAAATGGATTTTAAGTTGTTTCCATAGCAGACTAGAGTCAAGCAACCAGCATCTGTCACTGAGGTGAATGTTCATTAACTTCCTGATCTCTCTTACTACCGATCTTCTATCTTCAAGGGACAATTGTTGGGTTTTTTCCCCTTGGGTTATCTTTTTTTTGGTGTTTTTTTTGTTGTTGTTGTTGTTTTTTTGTTGTTGTTTGGTTGGTTTTTTGCTTTTGTTTTTGTTTACCAGAGAAGAACAATACAGAATGGGATAGTAAAAATTATTTCTTCTTGTCGTGTCTATATAATTATTTCAGTGAGTATGGAGCACTAAGAATTCAGAACACAGGTAGTCCCTTCCTCAGAGAAATACCCCCAACAACTAGCTTTAACTTTTTTTAATCTTGCCCCATTAATATTTAATTATTTTTGCAAAAGGAGAAACCCCAAAGGACTTCAGCAACAAGAAGGAACTAAGACACTCAGACCAGTTTCTGGTAAACTAGAAGACAGAAGACTGAGCTCCTTTCGACAGAAGAGGGAACCTCTACATTTAGCTGGGAATGCTGCTGTTATTTTATTGCTAGAAATTGGGGCTGGTCTCCAGCATGCTTGCTTTGTGCACGGTACTAGTGGGAGAGCAGTTTCACAGAATGAACCCCACAGATAAATAATTGTATACCTTGTAAATTCTAGGATTTAGACAGGAGATCACAGCTGCTGCAAAATAACTTCCTACTTCTATCACATCTCCTTGAGGTACAGAGCAATTTGAGCTTTAATAGAAAGGAACTGTCTTTGAAGAGCACAGCTGGAGCATGTTTTGTGGGGTTTCCTGCTCACAATACAAACAGGAGAAGGAAGAGGGTAGTGCAGAAATCAACCCCAGGAATCAAAATGACGTAGCATTTTTTCTCCTTTCCCTTGAGAGCTTTATTAGCACAAGTCTGTGCCCCTTCAGCAAATGAATGAAGGAACCAGGGCCTTCTGACTCCCATGAGACTTGCTCAGTGAGATGGGGATTTTTGTATCATTGTTGGAGGGTTTTTTAAATGTCCATGAGAGTTTTTGCTAAATCAGGACTCAGAATAAGTCGACTTCTTGCTTGATTTCATCTAGGCTCTGATGAAATCGCCTAGTCTTATCTGCCATGCCTTGGTCCGCACACGAGCTAGCTAGCATTTTAGTATGGTATAACACAGTACTCTATCAAGGAAGAGTAAGTGGAACTAATAACAATCAAACTATATTTTACAAATCTTTCAGCATATATAGCAAACGTGACTTAGAAAAAAACAGGCTATGAGGTATTTATATTCATAACTCTAGGTTAAATCTACAATGGAAATCCCACTCAGAACTAATTTCCTTATTCGAAGCTTAAGAAAATAGCATATAATCCATATGATATCATACATTCACTGACTGGATAATAGGTGGGGGGAAGACAGCTCGTGTAGAAATAGATAAGAAGCAGTGGTAAATTCTGCAACAGGTACCTTAGCAAGAGGATACATACATTTATACATATATATATACACACATTCACAAAGCCTAGTAGCAATAGCTATTTGGACTAACTAAATTACCCTAAATCCTAAAAACTTCAGACTACCTAGGTAGAATTTAATGAGGCAAAGCTAGACTCTAGGGACACAGTTTAGTGATGGACTTGGCAGTGTTAGGTTAATGGTTGAACTCAATGATCTTAAAGGTCTTTAAACAATTCTTTGATTCCATCTCTGCCAACATGCCATCTAATTCTGTTAAGTAAGCAACCAAGAACCACAACATTTGAGTTAGATTATATTATCTGAGTACAGGGTACAGCCTGACCATTTAAGACAAAATCAGCAAGTCACTTTTCTATTAAAACTTGACAGACATATATATATAAACATATATATATATATAATTTTTTTAAAGGCTGTGCTTATTTTAAGTGTTTCAAAAGAAACAGACATTTGAAATCTCTGGTCTTTCAGGCATTTTGTATTTGGTATCTGTTTGACATCCTGTTTTTCATTTATACAGAAGTGTATATCACAGTGGTTTGGCATAGTATATGAGAGTGGCTACTTGTAAAAAAGGTATAAGATTATAAAAAGACAGTTTATAAAAACTTTGGAGCATGACACAGATTGCAAAGCAGGGTCATTATTCAAGTGACGTACTGCTTTATATAGCATCAGTCACAATCAACAGAAATTCAGTTGAACTCCTCTATCACTGGAGTTGCTTATTTCAATCTATTTCAACTGCATTAAAACAGTACCAGTAAGAGCGGACTCATACAGTTATGGTGAAACTAGTGGGCTCTAGTTACAGCCTGTGATGAGCTTTGTTTTAGAAAGTGTTGCCACAGTCAAAATGTGTGACTCTCCAAGGCACTCCACAGCCCATGCAGCCCTCAGAGAGCACCTCACAAAATCCACAGTAAATATAGAGTAATAACTATAAAAGAAGATTTGAGGCTCCGAAGTAGTAAGACTAGCTGTAGCCAACCACCAAAGACAGATGTATTCCTGGTTTTGTGATGGAAAGTTCTGATTTGGCCACCATAAAGACAAAACATGATGACTGCAACAGTAAGTAACAGCAAGGCAAGTCTGAAGCAGCATTACGTCTCCACTCTTTTGTGTCATTCATCCATAACTTCTACTCTTCTAGGGCATTTCTGCTCTTCCAGGGCACAGGGCAATGGCATGGAATATATCCATTCTCTCCTCCATGCAACCAGCAGAGAGAGAATAGGAAAGAGCACAGCAAAGCCCTCCTGCAGCTCTGGGAACATTTATGCAAGCCAAAGTGCTGCATGTTAAGATCTGGGAAGTAAATTAGGGCCCACTTCTTGGGATATGAGCTCAGGAGGAAGGGCTGATGTTTAGAGAGCAAGTTTGGCTTCTGTCCCTGATGGAACAACCAGCCCCAGGATCAGTTCACAGGACTTGACTACATTTACCTCAGCTGCTGAACGTGAAACACATGAAAGGCTTTCAGCAGGCTGCAGAGAACCACCAGAGCCACTGTCTCTTGCCTTACCTAGGTCGTTCCCACCCTCTCACTGTGTGCCCTACAGTGCTGGCAGAGAGGTCAGATCCTTGTGCTGGTTTGCCTCATGCTCATTGCTTAAAAAATGGGGTTTCCATTCTCCTGTGGTGCCCTGAAGCTGCTCATCAGGGCCAGCAAAGCCAAGGGCTCTGGCCAGGGTGAGCTGCACACCAGCAGAGCTGACTGCACCCACCAGTGATAGCCCCTAGAACAGGCCCAGAATTGTGCTGAAATTGCCATGATAAATGGAAACAGTCTGCCCCAAGCCTACAAAGCGAGTGAATCCTAAGTAAAATGTTTCAAAGATTTGACACACCCTGGCAACCCAACAGATATTTTAGAAATCAAAACCTGTGGTTTCTCCTAGTTTAGTGCTCAGACACAAAACTGATCAGCTTTGCTTGGTACATATCATAAGGCAGCTCTTGCCTCATTTTAAGGCCATCTATGTTCTCATCCACTACCCATATTCTGTGCTGCAGCAACACAAGCATTTCACCTGTCCACTGAGTAAGACGCCAGGTAAGACCACCTGTCACATCTCATCAGAGCTGCCCAAGCCCTGGTACTTGGCTCATGCCTTGCTGGGGTTATCCACAACTCCCAGGTTCCCAATGTCAGGTGCCCAAAGGCACTCCACCAGGCCTCCAGCTCCCTTGTCTGACATATACAGCTCCACCACATATTCTCCACCAGTCCTGGGGAGATGCTGTGGACACCTACATGGATCTTCAGAGCAGCCAGAAGACACCAGCAGCTGGGGTGACCTATTTCTGTTTAAGAGCCCTTGTGTTAACCTGACCCTGAATTCACTCCCTGGAATACTTTAAAACTCCTGCCTGGCACCTGAATAATCCTGAGCAAGGGGTATTGCTACCTATCTATTCACCATAGGCAGAGGCCTCACCTTGCACCACTCTAACCTGCCACCTGCAAGTTCGAGCTGGTGCTCCCTTGTTTCCTTCTTTCAGTGTGAGTAAGAGGTTTCCTTGCTCACCTTTTTCCTTTTACTTGTGGCTTTTAGGCCTCTCCCAGCTCTTTCTTTCCCAGCCTGATCCATTACAGGCTATGTAACCTGTTATTCCAGATCTTTCTCTATCCTTTCTCTTTGCTGTGGTTTGCCTACTTTCACTATTTTTTTTTTTCAAACTAGCTTAAGGAAAATAAAAATATCTGCTTAGTTTTTATCAGTGACTTCTTAGCTCCAGCCTTTATTTGAGTAACTCCAAGCTTGATTGCTATTTATTATTTTTAAAGGAGTGCGTGACTAATGGGTTTAGTCCTCTCTATAATTTGGATCTGTGGTGAATTTCTGTGTGATTGGACTAGAACACAACCGAAGTAAATATAGGGATCTGTCATTGAAGTTTATTGAAGTCAAAGAGAAAAGGTTCCTTGTATTGGCCATGAGGATAAATAACATCCATGTCCATAGTCCTGGAAACAACTTTCTTCTGCCTGAAATTTAGACTGTCACAGTCCAACTGCCTAACCAAAATGAGACATATATCCATGCTCCACTTCAAATGACAGTGGAGTTATCAACTCTTGTGGAGCTTCTGTAAGCTTTTACTCCTCTGGTCAGAAAAAGCTATAATATGACCTTGGAAGGTAACTAACATACAAGCTGTGTAACATGAAGCTATGATGAAGAAAAAGCACTTTAGCTGCATCACATCATAAACTATGTGAGACCAACCATGCTAGAGACATAATTTATCCTCAAGATATTTCAATTTTTGAGAAAAACCCATAGTGGTTTTTCCCAACAGTGACTTTATTGTCAGGATAGTTTGTGTCAATCAGTTACTCTGCAGCAAAACCATGTTCTTCTAGCCAAAACTGCATGCAGCAGTCAAGGACAAAGAGCAGATATGAAGACAGCAATCAGTCCCTCTTTGGTGTTTGCTGAGCAGTCAAGCCTGGCTGGCAGTTGGACACAAGGCAATTATTGATGTGCAAACAGCACTTTGCACTCAGTTCTAATTTATATATTTAAATAGAAAACACATATTCCACTAAATCTGTTATGTGCACACCCTTCCTCTGCATCAAAAATGTACTCTTGCAAAGTAAATTTATCTGATCGCAATACAAAGGTTCCATATAATGTTTGCCAAAAGCAAATACAATGCAGTGGCCCTGTCCTCAGTTTTACTTTGCGTTTTTCTTTCTAATGAAACACAACGTTACTAAATTTTCCTGGGTTTCTTTCTTTATTATTATTATTATTATTATTATTATTATTATTATTATTATTATTACTG
>JANPWX010000016.1:3212175-3248226 GCA_024734555.1 Trochalopteron elliotii
GTATCTTTCTACCGAACAGCGTTCTACCGAAACGCCCACCGGGGGCTGATTTGTGCCAGGACATAACCCCGCCCCCTGCCGCGCGCGCCGGGCGCAGACGGGCGCTCGCTGCACGCGCCGGCTCTGGAGCTTTCTGGAACAGGCTGTGCAGGTGGCGGGGTTATGTCCTGGCACAAATCAGCCCCCGGTGGGCCGCGACCTCCCACCTCTGCCCAGCCGGGAGGGTCAGCCCACCTCAGGAACGGCCCACCGCAGCGATGGACGCGGGGCACAGGCCTGGGGCTGTCCTGGCTGTCGGTGCGTGGTGGAAGGTGAAGAGCAGTTAGGGGAGAGGGCTGTGCCACTGACCGAGAGCAAAAGCACGGGATGATCTCCCCACCCCAGAAGTCGTATCGCACATGGACCACAGCACTGCGCTGAGTCCTGCATGTCATTGTGTCAGCCCTTCGTCCTCTCCACAAACACAGGCTGCTGTCCCTGCGCCGAGAGCAGGCCCCGAGCTGTGCCCGTGTCTGAGCCTTGCACAACCCTGCAGAGACCTGCACACAGCAGCAGCAGTGGGCAAATTTGGAGCTCTCCTCATGCATCAGAGGAGAAGTAACCTTAAGGTGAGGAATGAACAGCAATGGGGGAAGTATGCTAAAAATGCAAAAAACACCCCCCCCCCCAAAAAAAAAAAAAAAAAAAGGACAAAGAGAAGGGAACAGGTTTTAAGTTCTTGCAGTGTGCACATAAAACAAAAATAAAACCATGGCTCCAAGAAGCTTTTAATTTAATAAAACCATGGCTTTTAATTTAATTGAGCATAGAAATGTTGCATGTAACAAGGAACACAGTGACATGCAGCATGTTAACAACCATACTATGGAAAAGCCTTTTCATATATTTGACTTTGCCATCACAGACTGAGAATGTTTATTAACAGTCCCTTTTCTCTTTACATGCAAAATACAGGAAAAAGAGACAATATAATTAAATCATCTAGTCATTCATTCATCAGGTAGGATGGACATTATTTACTGGAAAGACACATATGGGAATAGACTAAAGAAAGATGTAAGCTTGTTTGGGAGAATCAGCATAGCAATATAGGATAACCAGCACGGCAATAAAGGAACTTAGAAGTCAAGTGACTAGAAAATGCAACATATTACTATTCTGAATCCTCTACACAACCCAAGAAATAAAAATTAACGAATAAAGGATA
The DNA here is from genome assembly GCA_024734555.1 of Trochalopteron elliotii. NCBI lineage: Eukaryota > Metazoa > Chordata > Aves > Passeriformes > Leiothrichidae > Trochalopteron > Trochalopteron elliotii. The sequence goes on from JANPWX010000016.1 coordinate 3,213,383, forward strand.
AAGGTGCATCTTTTGGGAAGGATGTTTAACTTCTGTTTGGAAATTCTGAAACAGAAATCCACATGATAAAACTACATATATGGTAAATTCACAGTGAATCTGAGACATCTGAAATGCATCAGACCCATAGAGCTGACCCATGGACACGGCAAGACCTTACATCACACAGACAGCTGGGAAATAAGCTGACATTATTTGTACAGCATTCAAGGAATTCACATTTTGGCTTTATTCCACAGTGTCAAGCAATGCAGTACTTCTACTCCAAGTAATGGTTCAGACAGTCCAAATCAACGACATCCAATATCCAGCAGTTAGGGTTCCTAAACCATGTCCAAGGAAATTTGAGATACCGAAGGGTAAGAGCCACATAAACCAGCATATTAGAGCAAACAGTTGAAGATTACGGAAATGGCTGAATTTTATTATTTTTTAGAGTTTCTAAAATTTTTTCTGGAATTCAAGAACTCTTGAGAAAACAGTGTAAAGGAACTTACTTTAATTTGGGGATTGAAGCACTAGTCTGAACCCCAGAGGTGCATTAGGAAATTCCACTTGGTAATGGCAACATGTGGGTTCCAGAAAATTAATTCTCTCTGTAAATAAGGCCACTTCACTACAAGAACAGGTGGAGCCTTACCAACAGAAACTTCAAATTTTAAAACATTTTTGATCTGTACATCTGTCTCCTGCCTATAGTTCTCAGAAGAGTTACCTCTTTACATATATCCTTAGTAGACAGAACTACCTGAAGGACAGAGCTGCCTTGTGAATCTGTACTTCCATTTACTGGGAGCACCTCAAAATGCTCCAAATGCAGTGCAGTGCTAAATTCAGGGTGCACCAGTACTGAATTGCCATCAGTATCTTAGCAAACCTGAAGCCCACCTCAGTCTTCTCTTGATTTTTGCTGGGATAGCATTCCTTCAGCTCACAGTGCTGGCAGGAGGATCAGTACCATGAGGTCTGGATGATGCTCAAGTATTAGTTGAAGATCCTTTAAGAATGTACAGAAAAACTCAGAAACTCAGGGAAGAAAGTAGACTGAGTTGTCTTCTCAACCACACAACTCTGAGGCAAATATAACCACTGAAGATCAGGAACCAGTCACTCTTGAGCCAAGGGAACCCTGAGGGATGATGTGGGGGGTATTATATACATATATATACATTTAAATATATATAATCTTACAATAAATGTGCATTTATGTTCATTCCTCCCAAAATACTGCACCAGAGCAGGTTTCAGGCTCCTCCAGGCAAGAACTCTGGATACACAACAGTGATAGCCTTGTTGTACTCTTGTTGTCCTCTTAAGAGCAGCACAGAACAGTGTAGACACACCCAAAAACACGTTAGATATGTAAGCACTTAAATCCCAGCCAAGCTCTTTGATTTGATTTACAGTAGGACTCTTTTACTTTAGAAAAATGGAATCAAATCAAGTCAAAACAAGTTAATTCCTATTCGGAAACCAGTAAAATATTCTTTTCCATACCTTTTAGAAATAAAATGTTAGTTTGACTTGCCTGTCAACACTCAACACTGAATTGCAGCTGATCTTCTCTCGGCCTAATAAACTCTGTAGGTACCAGCTCAGTTTGTATGCTGTTGGAGAATTCAAAACCACTTTAATCTATCCAGGGTGGTCTACATTCTTGATTAATGTGTATTTCCCCACCGCTTTGCTCTATTGGTTCACAGAGAAAAGGCTCAGCTTACCTGAGCTACCAGGATTAAAGGATAAACTGACAATTCAGCTTTCTCAGAATTTTGCTTCAGAGTGACAAAAAGCAAACACACATATCAAAGGATTTGATGCCTAATAGCAATATTCTACCCCAAAGGGTAGAAAATGATAAAAGAAGCATTAACTAACTGTGCTGCCCACAGACCCATGTCTATCAGCACCGGGGGAAGAAGCCCAAGGTGAGCTCAGAAATACAGAAACTACAGCTTTGAAACTGGAGGACAGTCCAGAAGTAAGGTGAGCACAGCCTGTCCCACACTTGCAACACCGAGTGCAGAGACTCGCGGACTCGAGAACAGGGTAGGTCTGATCCCTCTGTCAGGTGGCAGCAACCAGCCCCTCACCTAAACCCCCCCAGGTCCTGCATGACTTCTCTGCTGAGCTGAAATATCAGATTTCAGGTCAAGTCACTGCAGAAAATACACCAAAGTGTAGAGAAAGTGGGGCTGAAAGGGTGGTGGAGAGGAGGTCAGAGGCTCATTTAGCACCTGGCTGCCCCTGGGTTACAGCATCTCATCCCTGCTTTGGTCACATAGGCAGCATTTCACACTCTCCTCAGACTGCTGCTGTGCAAAGGAATGAGAAAACCCAGCCCCAGGCAGCTGCAATTCCAAACCACAGCCAATTCTGCTTTTTCTGCAGTCTCCCTCAGAAAGGGGAGTGCAAGACAGTAACAGCTTTTCTTGCTCCCCAAGTACTAGCAAGAATGTGTCCCGCCTGTGTGAAGCTATTTCATTTACCTCTGTCCCACCACTGGACATGGTTAGAGACATGCTTGGAGCACAAGGAGCAACGTTAGCAAAACTAGTAATTCCCTGCTAAATTTTTAAATGCTGCTATTTATATTATTGTTTATATCATTATTTGTCATTTTAAATTATAAATTGGATTTATTTTGATAGGATTGCATTAACTGGGTTAGTTTACTTAAACTGGATTTTATTATTTTGTGGGGTTTCCAACTCCTCCTGACCCTCAGAACAGGAAGTATCGGAGACCAATCACCAATTCACGCATGAGGGGAAAATAATGAGAAAATAATGCCTTTTGTGAATGCTTCAGTATTCAGAACAGAACCAGATAACACAGCAGGATGATGGTTTTGTTTCAGCATAAGACTTCAGAATAAAATAAAGAGAGGAAAGGTGTAATCATACCATATGAGAAGTTAATATTTTCAAATCCAGAGCAAAGGGAGGTCCCTGCCATATGTGTCTAAATCTTGCAAAGGTCTAAAATGTAGGTCACATCTATTTAGGACACTGAGCATCCCCTTTGGCTAGTTCTACATGGCTTCACACTGAGGTACTTGAAGAGCTGTTTGGTTCACCATGCTACTTAGCATCCAGTTCTGAAATGCTATTTCCTTGCCCCAGGTATATATATAAAGTTTCTATGGGCTTCTTCTCAGGACTGGAGACTCTGCTTTTGGGAGACAGGACCAAAAAGAGGCACTGCAGTGCTGGGAATAGGAATGCACACATCTTTCACAGATGTTTCCCTGAAGTCTCTCAGTGCTTCATTGGTAAAGGTGTCTTAAATTGAGTGTGCTAATTTATGTTATCTGAATGGCACACAGTTCCTTCTTGTAATGGAGAATCCAGCTAGTTTTACCTTAACTTTAACTTATTAATACTTGGGTCAAAAACTAGGAAAATTCAACAAGATTATAAAGAATGATTTCTCATAGATATGTCCATGCCAGTTCTTCATCCTGAACTTTCTTATTCCTTCAACCTGCCAAGATTTCAGCGAATGCCTCCACAGAGCTGTTATATCAAGGCTTTTGCACAAACCTATTCAGTCCTGTGTATATTCTTTGCTTGATACTAAACCCCCTGCTGATTCAGGAAAATATAGATGTAAATTTAGAGGTTCATTTGTTTAAAGTTTTCCTTGAAGACAAAGAATATGTAGTAACTCAAGTACAACCAATGCATTTAATAACAGAACACTAAAACATGCACCAATTCGATGTTTTTATGTTACTTTTAGCTAATACATTACTTAATTGCTTACTATTCTTTGAAATAAAAAGCATGAGACATTTTGAAGTTGAAAATACAGGAGATAAAAGAATGCAGAGCATCTCATCCTTAAATGGGATTTTTACCACCATCAGATTTAATATAAAGGTTACTGATATTTTTAAGTTCATTTTTTTACATGGCTGTCTGGGGCCTTGTTTTCAGACTAGAGAGTAATTTGGGCATTATTTTGGATTTTGGCTCAAGCAGAAGTGTAACTACAAATCAAAGGGTCTTTCTGGGTGTTTTTGGTAATATGTGTCAGGAAGGACAAGTATAAGTAGAGAACAGTGATGTTTGCCTTTGTGAACTGAAGCTTTCTGTCCATTTGATAACTTGCAGTAACAAAGGGGCTGAAAGGGGCCTTCACTGCTAGTAGGGAAGACAGAAGATATTTTCCAATTCCTTTTACAGAGCACTGTGTCTGTATATGCATATGTATCTAGCAAGGGCTAAAGAACTATCAGGTAGCAAAGGTTATCCAGACTGGAAAGAAATAGTATGCTGGTGTGAGAAGCAAATTGGCTATAAACTGCTAATTGTTGAAAAAATAATCTTTTTCTTAGGAATACAGTGAAACTGAGTCATTACCTTTTCATTTGCTCAAGTAACCATCTTACACTTCAATTGATTTATTGATGAAAAGCCTAGGAAATGAGCTAGTAAGCATCTTGGAAATTTTAAGGCACATTTTTATTGCTCACAATTCAGATCCCATGAGCTTGCAACACTGCTGCAGATGGGAATGCTGGACAGCCACCATTTTTTGTCTGAAAATGTTTCTTTACAACAAATTTACTGCAGAGGATACTTCCATAACAATGTAAAAATTAATAAATAATAAAGCAAGTACAATGTATTTTTACAACATCAGGTCATTACAATCTTGCCTTTCCATTAATAGAATTAGTCTTTTCATACACAATCTTTTCTGTAGATGAGATACTTGGAGAATATAAGAATATACAGGCTTAGGCTTTCCTTGCTTATTTGAATTTCACAAATGTTCAACGTATTTTTGGCAACTGTTTTCTTTCATTGTGAACGATCCCTTTGCATCAGGGAAGATGCTGATCCTTGTAGCTATAAACTTGTATTTGTTGTTTCAGCACCTGTCAGGTCTGGAACAGAACTTCAAAATGTCTTTTTACTTTAGGGTTCAGTATTAATGTATTTGATAGTACTTTGTAAGGCGTAGTATTGTTTTATTCATATGTAAAACATTCAGTGGAAAACTTTAATTACATGTTACTGATACAGTACAACTGCTAAGTCATATCTGGGACCACTTTTTCAGGAAAGCAAATTAATGCAAGTCTTCTAAGAAAAAAGAAGAGAAAGGGAGAAAGAGCAACCTTTTCTTGTGTAGATTTCCACCTGCAATGGGTATGGTCTCCACCACAAGACCACCACCATTCTAACACACTCTGTAAAAAAATACAAAGATGGTCTGCATTTGCAATGAAAGAGAAGATGAGGAAGAGGGTTTTGAAATAGAAACTTCTTTACACCATCTTATTTTTCTTGTCAGAGAAAAAAAATGACACCAACTTTTAACTCTTAAAGCAGCTGGGGATTTAATAACCTTCACAGAGTTTTTGTCTTCTGGACCCTAAGGAGTCCATGCCCCTGGTATGGTTTGGAAATGCTTCATTTAAGACAATGTTTTAGTAACACTGAAGTGCAAGTAGATGAGTAGTAGCATAACCTTATGCTGCATAACATTTCAGTCTGGGTTAGATATAATGACAAGGTTTTTTACAGTAATTTTTTGACACTGTAATTATGAAAGTAGTAAAATATTTCACATCTCCTTGCAGCAAGCTCATCTGTAGAATGAATTTGGTATCTCGCAGTAGCAATGCCTCATCTCGGCTGCTGAAGACTGATGAAATGTGAGGGGTAACTCTGACAAAAGCCTGAATCAGTGCAGGAAGCATAAGGATGCTCTGAAAGGTTCTTGATAAATGAAAAACACTTTCAACTCCATGGCATATGTATCAGCAGATTGCAAATATGTGTGTTGGAGGGGCTCCCGAAACAATCTTGCAAAGGCTGCTGAACACCCAATGAAAGGCCAACAGTGGCTGGTATTTGAATCTAGCCAGCCCACTAAAGTGTGGGTTTTTTCTGCCTTTCTTATTTCTTCAAAGAGATTTGGGAAAGAAAGGACACAAATCTCTCTGTATCAACAGAACAGGGAGCAATACTCTCAATTCCAGCCTATTAATTTCCACAAGCTACCAGGAGCAGCAAGGAACAAAGAGAGAAAAAAACACCGAGGAACTTTATCCTTCTACCAGCATTTTTGCAATGCAATGGCACCCCTGAGACTTTCATATTGTTGCTGAAAGGGATTTTAAGCACTGCACTGCAGTGCCAGTTTGCTGGGAAATTGCCTTATAACATCTAGATCAGTTGAAGCTTGTCTTCCTGTACCTTAGTTGGTGACTTAAGTGGTAACTGAAAGATGCCACTTGCACCAGGTTCTTGCTGACTTTAAGGAACAGCCTAAAACAGCCTACAAAAAAATAGCACCAATCTTTCCTGAAATGGAGTAAAGGGACTGCAGACCATAATGAAATTGTAAAATTGATGTGGTTATGAGTCCAAAAAATTAAAAATGGACTCTTAAAAATACAGCAATGAGTTATCACTTTTCTTTGAATCATATGGTTGCAATAATGAAATAATATTGAATTTTCCTAACCAAACCAGTCAAATCTGTGCTGTGATAGCAGACTCATTGGTAAATGCAAGTGTAGTCCAAGGAGGATGCTGACTCCTGCCCGAACTATAGCTTTGATAAGTTGGACTATCAGAGAGCAATAAACACTTCCAGTTAATCGTCCCACAGGCACCAAGCAGCAGCCAAAAGCTTTTGATATCAAATGGGTGTAGTAGGCAGACTGCTTGGCCATCACCTTCTCAGTGCACTCTTGGACCAGCTGGTTGGGAACAGAGACATTTGGTACAAAATAGAAGCTTTTGAATGGTCAGCCACTATCTGAACTAAGCTCAGTCCCAGCTGTGCCAGGAATAAAAGTGGGAAGAGGAGGTTCCCAGGCTGGGTCTCAGAAGGGACAGGCACTGCCTGTCCCTCCTCACAGGGAGAGGTCTGGAGAGGAGGAAGGTGTCAGGAAGGAGCAGGGCTGGACTAGCTCCGAAGGAACCCAAGCCCAGAAGTAAGAAGCAGTGAGGGTACTGAGAGAGGAGGAGAAAGCAAAATCACTGAGAAATGCCATAAAATGTTTGGAACTGTTCACTAAAAGTAATTAATTTCTTAAAATTATTTGCCTTGAGCCCTCAAAAAAAAAGTCACTGACCTATCTTCACAGGGCAGCACAAGACAATAGACAACCAGATAAACATGTAAATTGGCTGAGGCTTTAAAATACTTTCTTCTAATGATCTGTCTCACTGGATAAATGCTGCCTACATAATAGCTAGAGAACAGCAAAATGGAGAAGCTGGAGCCCTCACACAGACAACTTGATAAAAAGGTGAATAACTTGAGTAAGAGCTGGAATGGCACCTAGATTGTGGTCACAATGTAGGTTAAAGGCTGAGCTTACATCCAGACACAGAACTAGGCATCAGACTTGACACCTGGAGGACTCATTCCAGAGGGACCAGAAATGGGACACAGATACTATTAATTCTGTAACTGTGTCACCATTCTTAAGCAAGGACTCATGGCCAGAAACTTCATAGAAGTATAAAAGCCTGTTTCTTCCTGCTACTCTTCTGTCTATATAATATATATATGTATGACTGCCTTCATCTGTTAAAAAAAAAAAACAACCACCAACAACCTTTTGCTGGTATGGTAATACAGTCCTTGAAATACTCTTAATAGGAAAAACAATAATAGTAACAATAATAATAATTGTAATATGGCTGTTACTCATGAATTTCACTGCCTTGTCAGTGAAAGTTCAAATGAAATAATTCAAAATTAACTATTACTATTGTTGCTATTATTATTGTAATAATGCCATGAGAGAAAGATGCTCTAAAATTTTAAATTGTTCACAAAAGAGACAAAGGTTAGTATTTTAATCTTTCTCCCCCACACTGGTTTCTAACAAAAATTGTATAATAAAAACAAAGGAATCCCACTTGTTTAATACCTTCTGGGCAAAAATAAATCCCTTGAACTCCAGAAATATTTTTGACAGTGAACTAAAGGTGTATTATGCGTGAGTAGGAGGCTCAGTGGGTGAATATAATAACTGCTTACCTATGAGGGGTATATCAGAATCCATAAGTAGAAATGTGGTTACTCTGTTTAGTGGATATTAGCCAGAACAACAGTCACACAATTCATCTTCACTAGCAATTCTGGTGAGTTGTGTTGTAAGGACTTTTACAGCAGAGCCATACATCAGCATAAACCACAATGCTTCAGTTGGTTGGCAAAATCTAGTGCAGCACCTCTGCTTCTGTTAAATGCTCTTGCTAGATCTTCATGTAGCTAGCTATTACTACCTTATTGGCATTTCTAGTAATTTCAGAAACATCTCAATATAAACCTGCAATCAAGCACTGACAGTTTGAAAATTATGCTTTGCCCTATTAAGAGAACTCCTTTGAAATGCATATAGTGATTTATTTTAAAATATTTTGCTAAATAACCATGTAATGTTAGTATATATACTGCATTATATGCCATGCTCTCCACTGACTGTTGACAAAAGAGTTTTAGAAGGAATAGGAACATAGATAATGTGATCTGGTTATGTAAGATGCTGTTAAATGCTGCTTCTGTGTGGGACCTCTTCGGTGTCAGGATTTGGTTTTGACCAAACTGGACAATACAGAGCTAAATCAATCACAGTTACAGCTCCCCCTTTAATATTTGTTATTTTTATTTTTATTTTATTCATATTAGAGTCATTCATATACTAACAAATTAACAATTTTAAATTATTCCAGCTGAACCTTCATTCACAGGGCAATGCAACCCATGACTAACACCCATACTATGATTTTCTTCTGTTAAAGAGTTCCTTACCTTCAAGACTCATCTTTGCTGAATCTCAGCATCTGATTTGCAAAGCCAGGGATGCTGTCCAAAAACATGTTCCAGTTTCCGTACAGTGTGTTCTCCCAACAAAGTGTTTCACTTACACAGTTTTAGTCAGAGCTCAGTATTCCACATTCAGCCTAGCTGTCAATTTCAGCATTCATAATTACATTGCTTAACCATACAAACAAAGCTGAAGTCTGTTTGGTTTTCCCTAATTTGACCAACATAATTAGCATTTCATAAGCCCTCCTATTAGCACAATATTGGGTCAAATCATTTATTGATATAACTCAACTGAAAAACAACAGAATTACCCCAGAGAATAATTTGGCCTATTAGGTTTTCATTTAATTGTGAATACTTTACCTGTAATTATCTGCTTATGAAAACATAGCTACATAATAGAATCACAGAACAGTTTGGGTTGGAAGGGACCTTGAAAAATCCTCTATGCCAGCCCCCTGCAATGAGCAGGGACATCTTCAGGTAGAGCAGGTTGGTGAATCTGGGCCAAATCCAAAGGTCATCTGGATCAGTGGAAGACTGTCCACTGGCTTCAGAAAGCCTTAGGTTGGGTCCAAAGTATGGTACACTTGAGACTTCAGGTTCAGCAAAAAATTCATTGTTCAGTGTCTTGGCCACCAAGCTGAGGATATTGCCTCTAACTGAGACTTCCAGGTCTGACCAAACTGCCCTATAGGAGAAGTTCAGCATCTATCCCTCTCCAAGACTGACAGCCAAAGCAGCAGGATAAAACAGGAGAGGTACAGGAGAAAAGGTAGGACTATAAATCGTCGCTTGAAATGGCAGCTCAGAATAAAAAGGCTGATAAATACCTGGCCATGTTTTATGCTATCCCAATACCCTGCTTTACTGCTTCCCCACTGGAAGAAAGTCTTACACAAGCACAGCCTGTCACAAGCAGATAGCCACATTTCAGAGTTTATAGCAAGAGCCCTCTGTCCTAAATTTAAAACTTCAAATAAAATGAAAGGAAGAATCTGAATCTCTTCTATACCAAAATGAAAATACAATAGGTTTCTAGGTGGGAGCCAAATGCTGGCTGCAACTTCCAATGCCTTGTGTGACTTAAGACCATATTACCTGAGAAATTGCTTCTGTCCCTGTGAAATCTTACTGCAGTCAAGACCTGCAGGGATGTTCAATTGTGGTTTAATGGTATAAGTGAGAAGGCTTTTTTTTGTGATGGGGGGCTGAGCTTGGGAGTACTCTCAGGGTTCATGAAAGCTCAGGTTTGTTGACCTTCAAGTGTAGTATAAAACTCCTCTTAGGCTACAGTGCAAGGACAAGCTAAAAGCAGTGGAAAATGTTATATTCATGAGCTGTCCTCTGGCATTATTTAATGTGTGTAACATATAGAAAAGATAAGTGGAACACAGCTGTACTTGTTGCATTTCCTGTATGGTAGTTTATGCATGGAGAGGAGGATGCAGAACCAGTGATGAAAAAGTGCCAAGTGGTCACTCATTAAACCTGCCTAATGAGCACAGGCCACATGGAGCTTGGAAATTCATCTGACTATTCTGCTCATAACAGTATTGTCTTCTCTGCATGGCTGCTTCATTGCTATTATCTTAATTTCTTTTGTTAGAAAAAGCAAAACATCTCTTTTATTTCCCTTCTTTATTTACCCCTGTTTTATCTCTACTTGTATTCCTTTTCTGTCTGTAGAATAGTAACTGCTTTTTTCTTTCAAGAAGTTGATGATTTGAGGCAAGGATTCTTGGATGAAATTTCGGGGTAGGAAGCTCCTTATTTTTGCTGACCAATGGACAGCAATCACTGATAATCAGTTCTGGAAAATACCTTATTTTGCCCTGTCAGCCAAAACTGTAGACTTCTTCATTTCAAGCTTCCATGACCACCAATAGGCAGTTGAGAGGAGTGTGGGGTGAGGAGTATCTGTTCCTCACCAGCAACATTCAGGAAACAAGTTCAGATACTCACAGTAGCACTTTTAGCCTGAAATTCCATGGATCAGTGAAGTTCTCTATAGCCCACAGTGTTGTCTTGCTCCTAGACCATGTCCCAAACCACAAGCACAAGAGGTCACTACACCTGCTCCACTCCAGTGCTTCAAGCCAGTATCTGTGCCATCCCCAGGATTTTGCAGGTGGTGGATGCAATGTGATATGCAACAGAAACACCATCCCACATGGAGTATTTATAGATAGGAAGGATATTTCAGATAGCAGAGGATATTTCTACAAGAGGAAGAGAGGGTAAGCCAAAAGATTTTGGAAACGCTGTAAGTTCCCATGACACAACTACAAGACTGCACTTCCCAAGACACTACACTGAATATGTAAAGAACAAGGATTTCTTAATAGTGATACATCCTGCCCAAGAGAAGTAAGACTGTAAATTAGACCTCTCAAATTACCAGCAAAACTCCTTGAAAAGATAAAAAGGGATGGAGGATTCTGAGGTATCAGTCATGATGTCCAGGAGAGAAATTCTGATGCAAGAAAAGCCTAGAGGGAGTTAAGAAAAAGGTGCTCTGTGAAGTTGCAGAAGCTGAGGCAGCATTGAGAGTGTGTGATCCCAACTATGCCACTAACATTAATCATGAGAGGTAACTCAATTCATTTAAGTGGGCAATTTCACATATAGAAGTATTGGCTATAAGGAATGCTATCTTCCTGTGGATTCTGAGGACACTGGAAAGGAAAAAGCAACAAACTTTATTGTATTATGTATTAATTTCCACTATAAAATGCCTGCCATTTCCTTTGAAATGTTCTCTTTACAGTTTTCTGCAGAATTCAATTTTAACAGAAATATAAATCATGGAAGTACTTTTTTCCTTGCCCTGAAAAGATTCCAGTTATATTTGGAGAAGATCACTGAATGACAGCATTTCTTATCCATGTATCAGACAGCACAGGGCACTGTTGTCAGCCTGGTAACACTCTTCAATATTTTTTTTTCACTCTGTATACATTGCTTTAGAATTAATATTGGCTAGGAACAACTTGATAACATAGATATTTTATGTGGAACAATTCTCAGTTCCTGAAAACACTTCTCAAGTTAAGAGTGATATTCTTGTAAGAATAGGGAAAAGAGCTAATAGTCCTTTATCTTGATCAGTGATGTGGAAAAGACAAATCAAGGCACTAAATCTGTGCACAGTAAGAATTGAATATTGGTCTTCTACTTCCTAGTCAAAGACCTTAAACCTCCTGAGAATATTGAGCGAGGTGAGGAAGGGGAGTGCTGTCTGATATAGTAAAAAGTAAATTTAGTTTGCTTTAAACCCTTAGAGTTCCAAAGATTTAGAAAGCTTTCCAAAGTAAAAAATAAGGACACAAAATAAAAATAACTAACCATAAATAGAATTGGGACTTATATCAGTCCAATGAGATATATGATGGCATTATCCCACTGATCCAGGAGATCCTTTTCCGTCCAAATGCTGTATTCCTAAGAGTCATGTTTCATTACAATCTTGTTCATTGAGCAGATGTGTTGCAGCATGTCACTAGAGCAGTCACACAGCTTCCCCCTTGGCCATGAGGAGCTCTGTGGCTCTGGGAGGAGGAGAAGCCCCTCCAGCCTCCCCTGCAGGTGCTCTGACTCCTGGCCGCTCACCCTGCTGTGTGCTGGGGCAGAGCTGCACAGCCTTGTCTGGCCTGGTGCTGTCTCATGGAGGAGACACTTGTTCTGTGACCTCAGACAAGACACTACACTTCTCTGGGAGTGATTTTCTTTTAGACAGTGTTACACAGATTGTGAAAAACAAAAGCAGTCAGGACCTTTTGCCATAGCCACTTAAACACTACTGCAGTAGGAATAAATAAGGATAAGAGAAATACAGCAAAAGTATGTCATACAGGTACACTGTCTCTCAAAGTCACTCAAGTATCCGTGTACAGCTACTGCTGAAGGTCCTTTCCACCATTCCCAATTATTAACCACCTTCTCCCCATGACTGGACTAACTAGATTTGTTGGAAAAATGTTATTCTTAAGCATGAGTGACAGAGGCATATGGTAGCTAATAAGTGTGCTACTTATGTTTCTTAAAGTTTCTTAAAAATAAAACCATTTTTAAATCTAAGAAGGTTCTAAAATGTAAATGAAAATAAAATAATTGAGGTTGTCAAGTCAGGCAGTTGGAAGTCAGGAAACATGAAATGTCTTTATTTGGCACTTCTGAATATGCATTAGGATGCAAACTTAAATTACACAGTGACTGACTGATGACCAGAAGGACTCCCATTTCAGGCATTCAGTGAAAAAAAAAAAAAAAAAACAAAAAAAACCCACCACTTTGTACATAAACTCATGTTAATGAATAAGGAAACTCCAGTGCTGCTAAGAGTAATAGGAGCCATACTTCTGGCTGCACATACACACAAGAGGACATTAAATTACTTCAGAGAACAAGATAAATGAAACAACACGAGCATATCCAACATCTAGGATCCATCTAGAATTGTTCAGAAGAGATTCACCAAGTCCTGAGTGCAAAGTGCCAGAGGGGATTGAAACTGCAAGCAAAAAACTTTTCAGTGTTTCTTTGGGGGAAGAAAAAGACATTATTTCAGTCTCTAAAATTTAAGAGGGAAATCAAATCTATCCTCCAACAAAACCACCTGAAAAGTTAAAATCAGAGATAATCTTTTAATCTGTAAAGGGATAGCAATATGTAATTACATATTTAGACAGCAAAAGTCTGATAGCCAAAGGCTTATATGGGATACATTAATTAAAGTAGTTTTGATAATTTACCTACCTTGCTGATGAGCAGTTTTCAAAGCTATCTGATACTCTTTTACGTAAGTCATTCCTAAAGACTAGAATTAAATTCTGTAAGCCCCTATACATAATTGATACTTTCAAAGAAATCCAAGTCAGTACTGTAGAAATTCAATTTATGTGAAGTGTTTTAATTTCTCTAATGCAAATATAAAGAATTTTACTAACTCGAGATTTGATCAAATGTGCACATCCTTATGAGATTAAGCCAAGAATAGTTACACCAGCTCAGACCCACAGCCCATGTAACCATGTAGCATGTAACAGTAGTGCCCTGCTTTCACCCACGTCACTAGGAGACATTTTAGAACAGTGAAGAAACTTGAATGCCCCTTCTCTGGATGCACACTCCTGGCTTTTAGCAGTCAGTGGTTTCAGATCTGTCTGACTAGAATTGCATCTGATTGCTCTGTGAAATAGCTCCTAAGAGCTCAGTTTTCTATGTTATGTTCAGGAAAGTAATTATTTTTGATTGGCTATCACATAGAAATCAATATTAGTGTTATGTGAATGAAATTACTTCCACATTTAAAGCCTAGGCCAGTAGAATGAGCCTTTCTAAAAGTAGCCATGTCCACCACTTTCCTGGCTTCTCACTCCCTTCTCAAGTTAACTTCTCACTCTTTTAAAGTTGGGATGACAACACTTGGTAACAAACAAGTGAAATATTAGGCCTGTAGTGAGCTGTGCTTCCAGTAGTCAGGACTCTGGAAGTATACATAGGCTCTTTGAGAAGCACTGCTCACAGAGGAGTTCCCAGAAGTGGAGGCACAATTCAGCCCTGAGGGTTGAGAAGCAAGGGAGCGGACATGAGAGCAGGGAAATACAAATGGATGATTAGGAACGTGACTAGAGTATGATAAAGTAAAACAAGCAAAAATGGAAAAGAGCAAAAAGAGGAACAGAGCCACAAGCCACAATCAGAGGTTTTGTAGAGAGTGGAAAATCTCATTTCATGAAGCTTAATGCTGCATTAAGGTCTTTTAATAATCTGATAATTTTTTGAACTGCTTCTCTTTCTTTCATGTAATGTATGTTCTTTTGTCAACTCTTGATTTTTACAATAGCTATTCACACTTCTAATTATTTTTTACCACACTCTTATCCATTCTGGATTTAAAAATTTGCATTTTATATTCTCTAAATGTAAATTTAGAGAGAAAATCTGAGTAGCAAGTGAAAAGATTTCACTGCTAGGCTACTTTTTATTCTCCATTTAGGACAGGAATGCTTTGATTCAAAAGCAATTACATAAAAGCAACTAAAACATTTAATAAGACTGATCTAAAAATGTTTATTGAAGACAGTGCTGCTTGACAGATTTTAAGAGATGAAATAACAAACTACATTCATACATGGACTATAATAAGACTTACACTGGAATTAATACCAGGATTGTGGCTTTGAACACAACTCCTCTTTGTATTTTTGAGTACTACCATCACAGCATTATGTTACCACACTAATGGCATGAGAAACTTCTACAGATTGCACAAAACAGACAACCCAACTTACCCTCTATTTAGTTATTTATTTACATCTTTTCTAATATGTAATATACCTTCATTCCAATGTGTTTATCCCTCTACCAAGTAAAAGCTTCTTCACAATATAAGACAAAAAAATCTTCCCCTGCAAAAATCAAAGTGCCTGAATTGAGAAGATAGGTTAATCAAAAAAGGGATTTTTATATGAAATTTTTATAAGCCTCAGTGATGTTACGGACACTGAAGTTTTACAAAATATTTCAGAGTGGTGCTAAATGTAACAGAAAGGTTCCTTTCTGCATGCTTAATTTGAAACATGAGTTAATTTCCTATAGTTATCTCTTAAATGCCAGTCATGTCAGTTCTGAATATGCATGAGGAGTTACCTTTTCTAAGATGCACCCCAGCCAAGCCCTTATGCTCATCAGCAAATGGTGAAAGAAAAATAATTAAAAACTGCACATTTGTTCACAGACACAGCAAGGACTTATTAGATTGTGCAGACCATCACCCTCATGCAGCTTCACAGCTTTTGGATGAGAGGAGATATTCCCTTACAGTTTGCTTTCCCACTCCTTTATTTAGTTATGCTATTTACATTTGCTCCTGTTGGGGATGGTGAATATGAGGCTGCTGTGCTGTAGGTACAGGTAGAGCAAATACACCCTTGTCCATTGCTCCTCTTAGATACACACAATTTCTTAGCATGATTTGCATTATTTCTGTAACTCCCACCATTTATAATTTCACTTTCCTGCAGAGTTCCTGACTGGCAGATTCCTAACACTCCTGGCCTTTTTTCTTGCGTGGTATTTTCACTGGCAAGACTAAGGGCAGTCAAGTCAGTACTAAATCCAGATTGAAACTAATGAACTTGCCCTTCCCAAATAACATAGCTTAAAATTGAACTTTCCTAAATATAAGCACTAAAATGTTACAATTGATTTTAAAATTAAGATAGTAAAAACGTGCCTTGTGGCACTTGAGCAGGTTTCAGGATATCTGAGATCTGTGGCCTGACTGGCCACACTGACACAGAATACTTACTCCTTAGGAAAAAACCCACATGCATCCCTCAATATTCTTTTGCAACTGCTATGGCTAGCCCACAGTGTCCAACTTGTAGCTTCAGAGTAAACACAGGGCTTAAATATTCATTGATTTTAATTTGAACTAGCAACATATTGTTTCTTCTTATTATTTAAATAACCTAGCATTGAGTACAGAATGAAATTATAAAGAATTTCTTAGTAAATTGTGTGATTAGCACGTGAATAGCATTGTTTTTAAAAAATATGTAAGAAATAAAGCATCAAACTACCTATTAGTTTCAGTAACAATGATGCAGGTCCCATACATATTTACTAAAAATTATAGATTGTCTTAGTGCTTTAAGTTGCTTTTTTTTCTTTTTTTTCTTTTGAGGGGGCTTGAAGTGCATTTTCCTTTGCCTGTTTGGTTGGAAGTGGGTGATTTTTTGCTGTGTTGCTGATTACTGAGACTTTTCTTACCAGTAAAAGCTGGTAAAGAGCATTACCATTGCTTATATGATCTCATATAGATCTGCTTTCTTCCAATATGAAGCTGTTTCCAAGTCTTGAAAGTTGTCAAAATCAACTAAGATAATCCTTGGATTAATTTGTGACCGTCAATATCCAGTTATTGCTGTAGAATAAATATTCTAATATAGAAGATTAATATATTTTCACAGTAGGAAAATCAGCCATGACTGTGAAAGAAACAGGGCAGAAGAAAACTACATATAGTTAGGAAAAGGATGAGAACTCAGGTCAGTAACTGTGTGCAGTTCCAGTGTGAATGATCTATTCATTCATTCATTCATCAACTGCCTGCTCTGAATTCTCAATGCAGCAAATTTCTGTCTGTAACATGATTTTCTTTTAGATGAGGGTAACTGGAAGAGATCCAAGTAAAGAGATGACAAACCTTGATGCAAAGTATCCATGTATGATGTCCAGTGCCATTCTGAGACGCTCGGGTGTCACCTGCACCAGTGGCAGGTCACACATAGGAGCTGTAGAAGACCACACCTTCCTTAAGGACCAGCTGGAGATAAGGGATGGTTACATATGGTTACCAAGTATTGCATTAGATCCCTGGAAATCTGAACAAGGTTCCAAGAGATCCCATTAAGGAAGAATGTAGAAGTCCTAGAAACTAGGAAGTCCTAGAAATAGAAGCCCTAGAAAATTTCCTCAGTCCTCCACTGTGAAACCTTATTGATTGCCTTGCTTGCTGCTCCAGATGACCCACACAGACATAATGGGTGTTGCCCTTGTGTTTGTGTACGATAATAAATAATTATTTGCTATTTATAATTAAATGAAAATTCTGGTATGACAATCTGTGTAAATGCTTAAAACAACCTTATTCTGAGACACTTCTACATCTGGTATTCTAACTGTGGCTCAGTAAAGTTGAATGTATATTTTTAAAGGCAAAATCATAGCAGTTTTGCCCACGGAACAGGTAGGATGAGATTCAGTTCTCCTACAGCTGAACTAGTCACCTCCATGCACCCTTTGCAGTCAGTCTGATCTATTCACACACTTATTTTAGAATGAGATTAGGTACACTTTACACTGACTAGACCTCCACTGACTGTAAAGAAATGCAAGGGCAACAAGCTCAGATGGGGACATCTGCAACTGTATGAATTCCACACATTTTGATAAATGCCAATATGAATTGTACACTGAATCCCTATTCACATTATTTTTGGCTGTAAAAATACCCCTGCACTTGCCATTTCAGATAGCAATACCCTCCACAGCTAGCATTGCCTCTCAGCTCCCCACTGAATACAGAAGCACTACTATCCACCTAGGATAGGAGTTGACAATCTGAATTATTTACCCAAGGTTTCAGGAAGAGTTCATAGCTTCTTTTTAATTCCATACTTACCCTCAAAGACATGGGCACAAGCTAACAATATGCACTACATCCTTTTGTGATATTAATACTTGCAAAAAATATTTAAAGCCTCTGATGATCCAGAATTGTGAGGTCTTATTGATATTATTACTTAGTTTGACTGCAGCCCCAACTTCTGTTCAGGCTGCATGGATGTGGTCTGCTGGGAAGATTGCTGCACACTTCAGATTCCCACACTTCAAGCATTTGAACTTCATAATACTGAAGTGATGTTTTGATAACAGAAGGTCAAGTATTTAATAAAGTGCTTATAGACATGACCTGCCAATCTTTGTCCTAGGTACACAGATGTTGGTTCATGAAAATTAGTGATGACTGTTCAAAGGTTTAATTAGGCACAGAAGGTGTAGCAAACAGGACATTTGGATTTCAAGTTAAAAGTCTTGAACAAGACTTAGAAGTCAAAGAGCAAAGAATTTTAGTTTATGAGAACAGGTCTCTTTAGTTGATGGACTAGTATATTCTTGTACATACATGACAATGAAGCTTTGAGGTACTAAATGCAAAGAGCCAAGCAAAAACATTATGCTGAATTAATATCCAGGTCCTCAACAAGGCAGAATTCAGCTCACAGATCCATGAGGTACAAATACTGGTGCCTACAGTTCCCAAAGTGCCTATGCCTCCAGTACAGTCAGTGGTGCCTCTGATAATACTCTGAGGCTCAATTCAGCTGCTCACATACCAGTGCCTGGTGTCACAGCTGCTGCTCTCAGATGCAATGTCTGACCTCCAGGCATTCTTCTAAAGAACACACACCCTCTGTACATCCCACAGCACACATTCTACCCTGTGCAGGTGTCTCAGATAACCTCAAACTTCTGAAATACTACAGTTTACCACACACACAGAGGCTTATTCAGATGAATTTCTCAGTTGCTGTCACTGTACTGATTAATCCTCATGCACTATAGTGGGATCTTAGGGATGGAAGAATTGAGTCAATACATAAATACAGGTGACTGTATTATTATTATTATTATTATTATTATTATTATTATTATTATTATTGTTGTTGTTGTTGTTGTTGTTGTTGTTGTTGTTGTTGTTGTTGTTGTTGTTGTTGTTACGCCTTCCCCACAACTTCTGGGGCTGCCTATTGCCTCAGAGCTCTGCTGATGTTGGGAGATAACACACAGGACCTAAGAAGGATTGGAGTCTTTTGGTGCAGTCACTGAAAGCGACATGGAATAACGTAAGGTTTTTGAAAAGGCATTAGATGTCTGATTGAGGAAGAAAACTACATTCATGTATCTTAATCCCAAACTGAGTATCATCTGTAAATTCTGACATAAGTGCCACCCTAGCAATTCGTAGCTAGATTGTAGAGCTGATTAGAGCAATAGGTTATAAAGAATGTAATTTGTAAAGTAACCCTTTAAGCTTGCAGACAAGTGAAGAGAAGCCTGATGGAAGCAAAGAGTGGTGCTCACAACCCCAGCTGGCAGTGGTGTTTTACAGCTTGTTCTTGAAAACAAGAACACACACTTGCACATGAACTTCAAAAAATGCAGTGAAACATTTCAATGAAAGAATACACTGTGTGAATGGTGACAGTGCACACAGGCTACCATTGTACAGAAGAAAAAAATTTACAGTCATTTTCCCTACAAAGTATTATTTATCTATGCCTAAATATTTTTTACATATTGATATGATTATGATAGGTGTGCACCACATCTATGTTTAGGTAATTTATAAACTAATTATTTCTCTTATTTTATGGATAGAAAATTGTGAAGTGAATGTATAACATGTCTATACAGCATCAAAACACAACTGATACCGAGAGTGTTGATAAGAATTGGAGGGAGAATAGCCATATCTGTATTGAACAGTTATCATCTTCTTCCTCAGTGTCCTGCAGAGCTAGAGTAAGCTAACTATTCAATAATCAAAAGCAACAGAAAACAGTTTAGAAGTCAGTTGGACGCAAAAGGTGTAACCTACCTATGTGGCTCAAACACAAAGCATACAGGCTCTTTGGAGGAACAAAAAATGCTGAATTTCTAATAATAAAAGTATTTAGGGATCCATTGTAAAGTCTTTGGAATAAAAAACCACAAAAAACCTATTTGACTTCATGCTTGCAGGGTAACAGAGGGGCTGTTTCTCTAATGCATGAACATGTGCCTATTTAGGATGCTGAACTCACTAGGACTAGGGTGACTTACAGAAGTTTCATATGGAGTAATGCCACTACCTATTATGGCTTTTTTAGGTATTACAAGTATTCCATTTTAGAATGATACACATATTTTTTTACTCTTACATGTAAAGAAATTAAAGCCTTACCCTGAATCATTACCAGCTTTCTCAGCTGAAATCTTCTAACACTGACTCAGTTTGAAAGAAACTCTGTGAAAGAAAGACTGCTTCTAAAAATACCTGTATGTGCAGCATAGTAAAACAGAGCTTTAAAAGCTTTTAAATCCAAACAATAACAGTTCCATTTAATTACAATTCTTTTTTTCATCACTGAAATTTGTCAAATATATCTGCTACTGAAAAAAGAGAATGGGTATGTGTATAATGATGTGCATTATGTATACTGACAATTTATCCCTTTTATGCTAGCAGAGTTATAGGAGTATAACTTTTGACTAAACATCCAGTTTCAATGGCAATTTTCTGTTTAACATGCTAGTGGTCAGCAGCAGATTCAATTCATAAAAATGCCAAAATAAATTCAGCTGGAATAAAGTGCACAAGAATTGCTCTTCTAAAAGATTATTTTGTTACTTTTTTGTGTGTGTGTGTTATTTTAACTCTGGGATAAGTTAAAGGCAGCATAGTACAGAGTTGCCACTTGAAAAACCGACGTAGATTAGCCAAGAAAGTGCAGGACACATCCACTCCAAGAACACCATGGATGGAGCCAGCATTTCCATGTCACTGTAGAACTTTCCACTTTTTAGCATTTTATAACCAGCACCACAACTATCTAGACATGAAAAATCTTGTTACAAGGACCAACTTGGAGATCAAACTCCCCAGTTCAAACATAGATTGTGAGGGAACACAAACACATTTCTTACATGATTGCTAAACTTCTCTTAGCAATAGTTGAAGGAAAGGGAATATCAAGTATTCCAAGCAAACACTTCTGCCTCTGCCTTATATTCCCCATCTCTCAACCCATTTGCTTTTTTTTATGCCAAAATATTTTATGCCTCTGATATTTTTATGTCTTTAACTACAGGCAGCAATCAAAATGCTGGCACTTCCTGGCTACTAACATTTAAAGCTTCTATCACAAGAGAGAAGGAGCATGTCATGTACTCATAAGGAATAGATTCATTACCAACAATTGCTATTATTGGCATGTTTCAAATAGACTCCAAAACAGCCTTTTTCTATGTCTTAACCTCCTGTTGCTGAGCAAGGAATAGAATCAGCAAGCATCTCAGGAGACCTGACAAAAATTTACTTACTGATCAGATGAGAGAAAGATAGAGAGAGAGAGAGGGAAGGCAGGTATCCCAGCCCTACTCCTGTGTGGAACTACACTAAACCAGACTTCTTTTGCTATGAAGATTAAAAAAAAAAAAAAATGTGCATGAGACAGAGCATACAACTCAACGTTCATGCAGTGTTAGGACACATTTTTAACTTTCTGCAGAATTCAGGTCATAAGAACAGTTGATTCAATTGCAACTGCATATTAATGAACAATCAATTATTTCTGATGTATTTATGCATAGATATTTATTTTAAATGCATCTTTAGCAACAGTGAGAAACTACGATCAAGAGATTCATTCTTTCAAGACCTGTTTAATAGTATGGCAAAATTCTCCCTAAATGTATAAAAAAAGACTACTTGTAGATTTCCCTAACAAAACTCACCATATTTATATATACATCCTTTATGATATCCACCTCTGAGCCAGTCATCCCAAACTCCGGTGTCAACACAAGCAGCACTTCCCAGGTGTCATGCAGCTTACCTGCCTTAGGGCAAGGCTACATCTCCCCTTTAGGGCTGCCCATCCCACTCCAGTCTCCACAACAAGGGAACCAAGAAATTCCAGTAACCACTAGTTACTGTCCCAATGGAGCAGCTACAGGATGCACATTTAATCAGATTAACCTCATACCCAGCAACAAAGTCTCTAGGAAAGAACTGAGTCCAGGAGTCTGCTTGACCATCATTTCATTTTCCTTTAAAGTCAGCATCACAAAAGCATGTAAAATACATCAAGGACTGTGAGAAACAATGGATGTAAATTATGAGAAGAAACTAACATATTTCATCAAGAGTCACAGAATTTGCTAGGCAACATTTCCCAGTACTGTACATAAGGGACCAGCATTATCCACAAATAAAGCAATGTTCTTATTTATTTCAGAAAATATTCAACATAACAAATGAAAGTACCAACATCACAATTATAGTGGCAGGCAAGGAGACAGTAAAAAGAGAGCATTAGGGGGAAAAAGCCAGGATGGGAGAACTACATTAATTTTTATAAAGAACTTAAAAATGCTTCCCTGTTTGGGAAACCCAATCCACTCTGAGACCTTTGACTGTAAGAGCAGGGGCAGAGGAATGGTGATCTCCATAAGCAAGGCAGGAGCATTGCTCTACACAGCCCAGCATGTGCAGAGCTCAACCCTGTAGTGCTAGGATCAGGGGAGTTTGTAACAGTGCAGGCAAGGAAGGTGCAAACTGGGATTTCACCAGCATCTGACTTAGGGATGGCCTACACAGACCAGTACTTGGAAGACTTCCTGATGCACACAAAGAAGCCAGGGAGAACAAGGTCCAGGACTTTGAGGAACAGGTGTCCTAAGAGAAAGGGAAGCCTGAAATAAAGGAGGCAACACCACACCTGCACCTGTTACTACTCATGCCTTTGAAAGACTTCAGAGTGAGGTTTTGAAAGACTTTGAAGTGAGGTTTTGGTGGTTTGAGTAAGCCGCTGTACAGAATGGAGCTATTAATTAGCTAATAAAGGTTGTCATAGCAGGCCTAAGACATGCAATAAATACTGAGGGTCACTGGATATTTTTCTGCTTATTTAAACCATATCTTATATTTAAAACTGCTTATTGATTTCACTTAGACCAAAAATAATTTAATCTTCTGAAGCACTATTTAAAATAGATTGTGCATTGTCAGCTCTTTCAAAGAAAATTTTTAAAAACGATGGAAAAGCACATGCAGCCCCATACAGGATAAACACTAAATCTGTCCCCCTTCTTGGTCTTTACTGGAGATCAGCAGAGTGGATTGCTGACTGCTCTCTTCCCAAACACTGCACCCAGAGGAGAGGTCAGTGTTCCAGTGGCAGGGCAAGCCTTGGAGGTGGTCATTGTGGTTTGGCAGAGAAATGCAGCATGCTGCCCAGGTTCAGTATGGACTGTAGGCATCATCTTGGATGGAGAAGACAGAGATTTTCAGGTGCCACTTCTCTCCCAGGCCCCTCCTTCAGGTTTCTCTGATGCCAGTAAAGGAATGCCCCCAAGTACTCCAGTAATTCTCATCATGCCAGTGACTAGGGATGCTTGCAAAAAGTTCAGAGGTGGACAACTCACTGACATCACAGAAAAATGGACTTCCCCACTTGCAGGAAATCTACAGTTGGCCACAAGCCCCAAGATGGCACATTCATCAACGGTGCAGTGGCGGGGCAAGAGCCACTGTGGCATTCCATGCAGTGTTGTTCTGGTCTCAGGCACCTGGCACACCATCAGTGGTCATTGATGGAAGGGGAGGCTATCAAACAAAGGGCACTGCACAGTTTGGGGAGAATAACTTTGTGATGCTCTCTCTTCAGCCATCAGCACATATCCCAGCTCAGTGTTTTGTGGTATGTGGCTACTTTTCTGACAGAAACAACAACAGTAAGAAAATGCTTTTTCCCAGTTTCACATTAGAAGAAAAAAATAGGAACATGGATTATTTGTTCATAAACAACACAGAGAAGCCAAAAATACAGCTTTTCTTGTAGACAGTTTTTGATCTTTATGACTTGAAAATGCCCATGCTTGTCAAAATTTTGCTCAGAGTTAATATATACAAGTCACCTTTTCTGTGGAAGGCTACAGTGAAAACAACTGAAGTATGACACAGCCCAAATACAGTGCTAAAACCCAAAACCCTGCTCACAGCAAGGTGTGTGCTTAGGGATGTCTTTACCAGCTGGCATCTAAAAACTGGGTTGAGTTCAGAGGCAAAACCTTCCTTGTTTGCCCGTTACTCAAATGGCTGAATTAAAACATTTCACATGGCTGGTTTTCACTGGGAAGTAGGCTAATTTGTGAATGCTAAATACGAATAAGCTGAAGTCTGAGCAACTGAGAACTCAAATTTGCACACAGCCAGCACAATGCTCTCCAAGCATATCTGAAGAACACTTTACATGTGCTCATTTATCATATAAAATAAAAAACACAAATGCATTTGAATCTCTAGGATCCATTAGTTATAAATTTGCCTTACCACTGAAGTTTTTTCATCAAAGTCAATGGTTACAGCCAGGTACTGCCTCTTAAAGAGCTTCCCTTGATGCAATGGCAACACAGGTCTTGGGCAGGATTTAGTTATTTGCACAGGTACCTGGTATTATTATGGAAAGATAAGATACCTTAGGTGGGCAGATTTGTATCTGTTGGCAGATACAGCACATGGATTACATGGGACCCTTCTGGAGCAATGGCTGAAGGGCAGAAGTGTGACTCTCTATAGTCCCTAATATGGCCCTGAGCTCTTCATCAGTGGCAGGGAAGCTGGTGCTCCCTGGGCAGTGCTGGGTGCCCCAGACCTGGATGCAGCCCGGTCTGTGCAGGCATCCTGGAGATGCTACGGCACCTGAAGTGATGCTGGGCACTAAAGGGAGTCCAGCTGCATTTAGTTCCAAGTGTAAGCCAGAGCTATCAAAATGCTGCCTCCTATCAAAAATGAGGATGCTGTGTTCTCCTCACCCCCCAACACAAAAAAATGCCATGGAATCAAGCACAGGTAAAGCAAATAAACCACCACTGTGCAAGAGAAAGCCTGCAATATCCATAGTGACCAAACCACAACTGGGAACAGGAGGTTTCAGCCAGCCCTTTTTATTGCATCAAGAAACTAAATGAAGGCCCAGGTTCAGCCACTAACACACATGGAAGATATTTTTACATGAATTCACAAATATGTATGGCTTCAACACCAGCTGAAATTTCCAAGTTGCCTGCTGTGAAAAAAAGAAAACAAAACAACAAAAAATGTTAATATCAAGGAAATTCTGAAAGATGTCCTTTCCTGGTGACAACAGGCAACATTCCAGAAAATTATTTTCGTTGATCTCTAAATAAAAATTTCAAGTCACGAGTGAGGAAAAAAAATATACATAACCACTAAATGACCTTATATCATATTTCATTTTTTACAGGAATCAGTTTAACTCTGTTTTCATCTTTCAGTTCATGAGTTTTTTCATATATTCATGAACAATTAACTGCCTCCATATGGAAAAAAGTGCAATTATTACTAGTTTGATTTTCATAATGACTATATGAATACTACTTTGCTATTGCTCAATATCATTATTTCTATATTATCTTCTGACTTTCCACTTTTATTTGTTATACTTTAATCACTTTTTTTTTCAGTGGGAATATTTAAATTACTCTTAAAATTTCTAATCTAAGGACACTAAAGACATTGAAAACTTACTGTTTGGTCTGCCAAACAGACCAATCTTCCCTCTTTCTCCACTCTCCTTTGTGGAACATAAATAAATGCTTGGGTATAATCACAATTTATTGCTTATTATACAGTGAATTTTTCTAAAAGGTTTATGGGATATAGATTGAAACAGATTTCTGTTAAAACAATACATGAAAAAAAATCTATCAAAAAGAATATCAGAAAATCCTCTAGGTCAGACTACACAGGATTAATAGCTACAGCCAAGGAAACAGTAGTACTGGACAGTTAGAGAAGATTTTCATGGATACATTTTTTAAGAAAATGCATCAGTAAGTTTTTATGGAAAAGTATTTCAGTGTATCTATCATTCCTTCATAAAGGAGACATTTTGTATGCACTTATATTGCTCTTTATTTTGGTAGTTCTTGCAAATCTTTCAGATGAGATTTAACCAGTGGAAGTGATTACAAGAGCTGGACATATTTATGAAGGAAGGACAAAGCTGGAGGATTTTTGTGTTTTGCTCTGAAAAAATAAAGACGACTAATGATCACATTGATGTCTTTCAGAAGAGAATTCACACGGGAACAACCTGGCTGCCAAGAATACTTTGCTCCTTGTGCTCTAAAATCAGAAACACAGGAAAAGTTTATTCCATTGGTCAAGAGAAGGACAGCTTTCATGGCAAATTTCAGTGATAATAGTAAGATATTTCTTTAGGATAACTTGGATCAGCCCCATGAAAGATGTTGAAAAAGAGAGACAAATTTTATTCATCATTATGTAGAATTATGCAACTGAAGTGAATAGCAGAATAATGTTTTCTTTCAGTAAACACCTTCTTGGGTTTTGTTGGTTTTTTGGTTTTTTTAATATAAGCTACCCTATTTTAGGGCAATCTGTTTCCCAAGGAAGGAACAATTGAAATGTATCCTGGCAGCTACCTCATATTAGCTGAGCTTTTTCTATAATTTTTTATATATCAAGACACATTATGCAATACTCATGTCTGTTTACCTATAGTCCATGCAATTTTATCTTGTACTCATGAAAACATTAAAGTCTGTCAATCTTGCATGATGAAGTTCCTAAAATGTGTGTGATACCTCAGGAAAGGGATGTAATGAAGGTTGATCCTGCCCCTTACATATAACCAGAACAAGGCAACCAAAACAGCCATCCCCTGTATTGCCCTATTCGGATGTTTCCCGTGTTACATTCTGACACTTTAATTCATATTCTTGATCATTTGTCTCCTTTTCTTCTGGTGCCAAGCAGTACCACATGCTTCCCTAAACCCCTCCATAATACTTTCCCTTTTTTCCAACATTAACCTGGGCTTGCTCCTGTGTCTATTCACCCTCCAGTTCACAGACTGCAACACGAAGTGATGGCTAACATAAATGTTAACAAGATGCACCTAGAGCAATGACTGTTCTAGAAGTGAAGCAAACGGTTAGATTTCATTTCCAGGCTGTAATCAGAATGTCAGGCTTTACATGTTCTTCTGGTTCTCAAGTATCACACTACTTTGCTAAGCTTCAGTGTCCATGTTGGAGTAAAAAATGGACATTTGTCAGTAAATTTTAAAGAAAATTCCATCCGATTCAGAAGCATACCATAAAGTTCTTAAAATAATGGAGTGCAATTTAAAGAAACTAACAAATGCAGAGAAAATATTCTATTAAAGGGAGTTCAGAAAAGGCATTTGTATCTTTCTTAAAAGAACTGAAAAATTATGTTCTAAGTATCTTGAAAAAGCTTATTTACTAAGTATTCTGAGTAATATCAGGAGTGCAACTAAATAGAAGATTACTCACAAACACGCCAGAAAAGCTCCTGAAAGAGAATGCCATCTGAATGTGATATGCTTATATAGGAGAAACTTTTCCATTTTATTGATCAAAGCATTGTTCTACAGCCTAGCATACACTGAGCTTCTCAGCTTTGTACTTTGCTTTTTCTGTATCATTTTTAGAACAGCAGTTCATGACAATTTTGGAAAGTAAAAAGAAATAGAAAAATCCCAGGGAATTGATCAGAGACCTGACACTGGTTAGCAAAGTAAGTGTGCTGCATAACTTACCCACAACTAAGAGTATTGGAGAGACTCCCACATTGCTCTAAATCATAAGCACAGTACAGGTTAAAACATATATATATATCAGATGAGACATTTATTTGGGTATGCACAATACCAAAAAGCATCATAAATTGAAACAGGTATTTTGAAATACAATAATTAAGAGGGGGGAAAAATAAATATATGCAAAAAAAAAGATAATTCAAAATGAAACAATATAAAAGAACATTAACTGCACTATAAATTACCTCAAGACCGAACATACATTACTATATGAAGTATTTTACTCGTGGACATAAGAATATTTCCACTGATTTCTGTCATCTTTAACAAGTTACTTTAGCTGTAGAGAAACATTAAAAGGGAGGAAAAGAGAAGAACTTTGGGAAGCAGCCAAAATTAATCTATCAGTTTTTAATTTTAAAAGAAAAATAACAACTTCAAAATATTTAATTTACTATTTAGATCTGTTTTAATACTTTGGTCCTCTATTTCCTTACTTTCAAAGGTCACTATGTGTGTTTGAATTCATAAAGTATGTATAACTTTCTTAATCTTGCAGCTGAAACCTTGCAGTGTAGATGGCTCAAATTTTTGTGAGAAAGGTCAGTGCATCATTTTACTAAAGGAGATGAGACTGAAAAGTACCACAGAAACAATTTCTCCCTTAGAAGTGTCATGTTAAGATTTTTGAAGAGTACATTATAAATTATCACTCAAGAAAACTGTCATCAAATTAGTTGCCATCTATATTATTATAAAAGTACACGATATCACAACAAATTGCATCCCTTTTCAACTTCATAAAAAGTAATTTCTTCTGAAACAACTGGCTATACTCACCTCTTACATAATGAGTAAGAGCTGAAATATAAGAAGATGAGAGACACTAAGAATCCAATGCATTTCAGGACTGGCAACAAAAGTAATGCTGCATTCTTATATGTACTGCAGTCTTTTCTGCATATAATGGTATGAACCATAGGACCTTGTCACAAAATTACTCTGATCTACAAATTGTAGTAAATTGGAGTTTCAATAAGCTGTCATGAAGGAGCCATGCCTAAGCTACATCTAACATTTTGATTTTTCAGTCTACTAAAACTGAGGGGAAGAAAAGAGCATTCCAGTTTATTCATTTGAATTCCAGAAAGGAAAAGAGTAAATATTTCTGTTAAGTTACTAAGAAAAAAAATAATTTACACTAGTTATTTTAAAATGAATCTATTACATATTGAAGCTATTCGCTTAAATCCAATAATTTATCTAGCTCTGAAAACTAATTTTGGACTTTTGTGGTATGAATATGAGCTATAGTAGCTATTCCTAAGTGACAGTATTTGTAAACTGACCCTCAAATGAGTGAGATCCAAATCTCAAACTCAAATAAAAATAAATTTATCATGTATACAATGCATAACAGGAAGATTTAGCAATCATATTTTTTTCAATTTCTTACCTTTAAGTAAAACATTATGGCAAAGATAATCCCAAAATAGCCAAAAACCAGGCCAGATGCTACATAACAAAGCCACAAGTTGCCATCAAAGAAAAGATCAGTTTTGTGTCCTGCTGCCAGAAAGGGCTGGAAACATCAGAGGGGCTTGAGCTCTCCTCCAGAGGGAAGGTGAAGCTCGTGTCATTGTTACCAATGGGAGCCCATCGTTTTCCCAGCTGGGGGATATTAATACTTCGCACTGATATGCAGCATCTTCTTGCTGTGATGGTCTTCATAGTCCAATTGAAAAAAACCACACTTTCTTAAGTCTGCATGTTATTTCCTCTACATTGTGTTATCATGAGGAAGCCTGGTTAAGAATTGAGACAGATACATAGTTTTTTCAAGACATTTGGTTGTACTTTTCCATTTCCTTTTCTAGCATTAAAAAAAGGGCCAGATTCTTCTTGTACCTTCAACTATGCAAGATTTGAAATGCTGCAAGATCAAGGGAAGTGAATCAAAGGAATAAAAGCAAGCACTGTCCTCCTTTCTGCTCATCAGGGAAGATAATTGTCATCAAATTCTAAAACTGAAGAATATATTTGTTCATTTAAGTGAAATCTGCTATTGCACAGGGGATAAAGGTGGCCTTATACTGATGCTCTTTGAAAAGAATTTCACTCTGCATGAATGAAGCAAAATTGTTGTCTTTTATCTTACTTGGACTCTGCTTAGACAAATTCAAGAGAATAAGAGTGTTTATGCTCTGTAGCTTTATATTCCAATGACATATTAAGCCATAAATCAGTAAAAATGTGGAAGATGCTCTGGGGTTTTTTCCTTTCTCCCCTATTTTTAGAGTATAAGAAATAAAAGGTGTAGTAACTACTTGAGATTCTTTCATACTGTCTGCTATTCAGGGGAAAAAAAGAGGTTAAAAAGTAACTTCCCACTTGTGGCGATTAAAGCTATTTGTTCAATGTTATTTTTATAGGCTACTTGTGAAACTAGAAGGCAGGCGTGAAAGCTGAGAAGTTCGTTCTACTCCTCATTGCCAGAAAAGCACAGAATAATACAATAGCATACTTCTGCATTCCTGCAGCTGCACAAACTCTAAAATCCACCACGTGAGAGTGAAATGGTTTGGACAGTGTTTCCTTTAAGGGTGACTTCGTTACCTGCATCGTTAGTAATATTGTGGCTGTTTTCTATGAAAAGCCATCAGCTTATCCAATTGCGAAACCAGGAGAATTGCTGGAGAATTGAGCGATATTTTATCATATGTAATTTGCATAACATTGTTAAGGCATTTAAAAGTTTCACAATACAAGCCATACCATCGAGAAGCAAAGAATCACAGGAAACTTATTCAGCTGACCTCCAATGCACAAAAATTAACTTCATGAAGAAAACCAACATTTTTTTAAAAACTTGTGTGCTAAGGTAAATTAGATTCCAGACAAGCCTAAACAATTAATTTGCATTCTCACCACACCTCAGGGATTACTGAAAATACAGTATCACCTAAATTAAAGGAGAAAGAGAATAAAAATCATTTTGAATTGTTTTTCTCAGTACTGACCTGCTGCCTCTCCAGGACAACACAGAGGAGTTGTTGCCTCTGAAAGGCAGCATGCCAGAGGCTGAACACTGCTCAAGGAGCCTTTCAGCTTCCAAGATGAAATACGTTATCAGAGACACCTTAATTGACCACTACACTAGTGTGGTGTTCAATTTCTGCCTAAATCTGTGTCTTAGTTTTATGCTTTCCTAACTGCTTTCAATGCCATTATGAAGATTTAACCTTTATATTTTCTAGAATAAACTTCGAAATGCAACAGCTTTTGTGTTCAGAATGAGATCAGGTCGATCTGACAACACTAAGATGCTCTTCTTTCTTTTGACATAACAAATTTACTTTTTAAAGACAATGTTTAAGATGGAAGATGTAAAATTGAGAGTGGTAGAATAATTCTGCATGGAGAAGAAGCTGTGAAGGACCCAAGATGGGGAGATACAGATAGACAGAAAGCTCTGGTGTATACTTCAGCTTTTTCTACTATTTGTGCAAAGTCTGAATCTCTAAATTACTGATTTTTGTCTTGTTGGATTTATGCATTTGGTCATATTTTTGACACATTCCACTACTCTCAATTTATCTACAGCAGCGGTTGCAGCATCTCCTGAAGATAACAAACACTGATTCCCCTTGTGAGATAAAAGCCTTCATCTATGGTATACCTCATGTATTCCTGCTAACTGCTGGTGTATAGTACCTTTACTATCAAAAGCAGAAAGAAAGTCTTTTTACACCATAGGAATATATGGTTATAAAGCCACAAAAAAAATTAGAGGGCTTAAGGCCAATGCCATTTTGGAAGCTATTTGCTGTTCATTTTCAAAACTGGCAAGGACAGAGAAATGTGACGAATATGGAATGAAAATGCATGGAAGATAAGTAAATTTTATGCACAAAAGAAGTATTTAAGAGAGTACAGTGAGAAATAGATAAAAGCAAAGTGAGGCCAAATATGTATGCATGCGTGGAAACACTGATTGAGAAATCTAACTGCAGTGATTTCCATTCTCTCATCACAACTGAGCGTGTACTAAATGAATAAACTGCTACTTGACATTTTCTAAATAAATATCATGGGAAGAGTACTTATTTTACTTTAATGAATCATTTTGGCCTCTCCAACAGAAAGTAGTGGTAATGAACTGTAATCTGTTCTGGGAAATAAAGTTCTATAATGGAGATATATATGGACTGAAATATGAGAAGTTGTGTTCTCCAACAAGTCTACTTTAAAAGAGATTCTGATTCATCCATGCCCACTTCTACTTATATTTGATCATAGCTGTTGACATACTGTATCTGCCATGCTGAGAGCTATTTCTCTACTAGAGGTAAGTAAGCCATATGGTTCGTGGATGACTATGAATTTTTGCAAGGCAAACTGAACTAATATGTGTATAATTTTTTTTTCCTGTAGCTATTCAAACAAAACTACCCATTTAGCAAACAGAACATTTTCAATTCAATGGAATATTTTGGCCCATGTAATACATTTCTAAGAACTGAAAGTCTTTCTTAAATACAATCACCATAAATGGGCTAACACTAACTTTCTGCATTAGTGGTCCTCTCATTCACCATGCATGGTTAGATATAAACGAATTCACTGCACTGATTAAGTGAAGCAGCAAATAAGACTTGTCTTGTTCATGAAGTAGAACCAAAACAGCTGGTTTTGTTTGACTGATGCAGATTCAAAGGGCCCCCAATGGTATGCCTCATAAAAAATCAGCAGGTTATTTGAGGGGTTATGTTCTTTTTATTACTAAAACTTCTCATAGGGTTATCATAGTTATACAAGGAAATTGCTTTGACTATGTGTAATTACAAACAGGGAGAAAAACTTCTTGCCAAAAGCAGATGTAAAATAACATTTTACCATCCTTGTTAAGGCACAAAAAACCCCCATGCAAATAATTACTCCGAAGTCCACAATTTAGCCAGGCAAAGCTCACAATCCAGCTGAAATTCAGTCATCCAGACTCCATCTACAAATATTTCCTATTAGAACATCTACTGTCAAAAAATCCTTTCATAACTGTGACATGCTAAGTGGACCAGGACAGGCAATGTTCAGGGGAGCTCTCAGAGGGTATCCGCAGGGCAGAATGCTGCTTGATGTTCAGAGACAGTGGAAACTGGACATGCAAGCTTTTGTCGGGATCAAGTATGAATCTCTCTACTCAGGGGTATGTTTCTTCCATCACATGTACCAATTACTATTGAAATAACTTGTTTCATGCATTGGAATTCATTTAGACTATAACTTTTAGTTCGCCACAATGGACCTTGAAATTTTTGTCTTGCTTTGGTAACTTTTTGTTTCAACAGCTTGACCAACAGTATCGCTATTAATATTTGTGGGATCTTGCCATAAACAAATGTGAAATCCCAATCCCATTAAGTCATTATAGTTATTACCATTGATTCAGCAAGTCTTGGATTCAACTGTGGTTTTATGTATTACATAGACAAAACACATTCTCCTCAACACCTCTGTCAAGAGCAGTCTATGTTTTCTGATTGTTAAATGCTTTTTTAAAGCATTTATGACTTCACTCTAAGTGTAATCTCAATTTGCACCAGGAATTTAAACTCATTTCAGAGGGACTGAAAATTCTAAAAAGTTATTAGAGGTATGCCCTATACTGTTCTAGAGCAAACTAGATCTAAGACTAACTGAATGCAAATAGCACTTTATAGTAGTAAAATGAAAAGCTAAAAAAATCTAAAACAAAATCAACAAATTTATTTGACAATCCTCAATTTTAGTTCATGCGTTACTAAACAATGGCATAACAAATGAATTCTTTAACTTAGGAATATTACGTCAGATCACTCAGGCCTCAGGCACTCAGAATTAAATCTCCAGTGTAAAACATTGTAATTCATAAAACTATTAAACATTGTCTGAGTCCATTTTAACCACATAACACACTTTTGAAAAGCATGCAAAATGATGGGGGGAAGAACCTTTGAAGCATAAATTATATGAACTGCTTAGCACTGTAAAAATAGTTACACACAGTAAAATTAAAACTTGCAGTTCTGAAAGAAAGTGGTTTGTGCAAACCATCTGGAAATGACTTGAAAGTATTGCTATATTGCAGAAAGTACAGAAATATAAAACGCCTACTATTCCTATATTGCCTGTGTTCCAGATAAAACACCAAGACGGAAATGCAACAAATCAGAGATGTGAACAGATGTGATACCTCAAATACACATGCATTGTAAAATATTATCATCCATCCTCTACTTTACCCCCGAGCTGCTTTTTAAAGCGTCCAGTACTATCAGTATGCTCCCTTGACACATCTCACAGTAGAAAGCATTCAGTTACTAAGATCCCACATGAGATTTCTCCATCATCTGCACTTGGATCTGCACTCGGTCACGTTGAGGTGACCATTGCTCCTCGCTGGATGCCCGCTTGCAGTCATCTACCACCTAAATGGCTAGAGGTATCCAGTGTTTCAAATTTTGTTAGTGCTCCGCTTGTATTGCTACTGTGAAGCAGAGAGAAATAGTTACAAAACACTCCAGCGCTAAGAAGGGCACTTGCTTTCACAGCCGTGATCTTGGGCTCACACCACCTTAGGTGACGGCAGCACTTAGCCACTTCTCCGGGCTTTAATTTGGAATAGGTTCAAGCATCACCTGCTCCCAAGGCATAATAACCCTGTATAAGAAAGTGCCGTAACGAAGCAAAATTGGAAACGAACAACAATAGGTCGTCGCCGTAAATTAGAACCCTTTAAGTTTGAGGGAAGTTGAGGCCGAAGCACTTATATATGGATTTATGGCTAAGCTGTATGGCACCGGCACCGCTCTTAGAAATGGGACACCAGCATCGGCAGGAATTAGGTTACGAAGGCGACAGAAAGCGGGGCTGTAAAAGAAAGCCCCTTTTCTGCGCTTCCCGCCGGCTGGAAGGGTCTCCCCTCTCTCCGGCCCCGGACCGATCTGCACCGGCCCCATAGCAGCGGGCCGGGCCGGGCCGGGCCGGCGGGGACCGCCCGCCCCGACGGTGGCGGACGCCGGGCGGATTGCCGGCTCCGCTCCG
>JANPWX010000016.1:3253221-3359643 GCA_024734555.1 Trochalopteron elliotii
GAGCTTTCGGGGCTGAGCCCTGCCGACCTCCCGGCCGGCCCCGCTGGCTCGGAGGGGCCTGGGCGGGTTCTGTTGCCGCGTGTTCCTGCCGGGGGTGGGGAGAGAGTAAATAATGAGTTTTCTGAGAGTATTTTAAGATGGCACCTTTTTTCCTCAGTATGCACATAACATGCATGCTTACTTGTTGTTAGTGACCATCTATTCTGGCTTATTTAAAGTGAGTTAGCTCACTTCTGAAATAACTGTGACACTGTGCTTGCAAAGAATAAAATAAAGGCCTTCTGCCATCCAAGCACAGCTTCAATCAGTTCCGCTTATCTAAATGTTTTTTAAGACAAGGCACAGGAAAAACGCAATAATCAAAATACAGGTGTTCCATAAGTAGTATCTTGTTCATAAGGGGTGTCGAGTAGAGCTGAGCTGTGAGAGAGCTGAATGCTTGCATCCTGTGCCTGGCTTTTGCGTTTCCAGACAGTTCCAGCATTCTGGAACTGGAATACTTCATGGGACGATAATAATTTGAGAGTGAAACTGATCAGCAAGAGTTAATATTCAAGCTCTTTGCTGACGGGCTGCAACTAGAGATCATTTGAAGGAAAAATAAATACACAGTAGTGTTCTCTGTGGTTCAGATCATACGTTGTGAGAAAGGGAGAAGGAATAACTGTTTTACTTCTGCACTTTGGGGATGTGAATTACAAATTGATGTTTTCTGGAAGAAAGTGAATTAGAAAGAGTGAGTTCCTGCATTTGTGAATGAATGCGGGAGCTGAGAATGGGGGAACTGAATCCTAAAGCTGTCCAATTGTTTAAAACTGAAGGTCAGATAAAGAGGTACTTGTTTTGGTAGTGTATCAGAGAAAGCTAAAAGGATCATGCTGAATGAATGCATGACTTTACCGTGTAAAGTTGGAAATCATTCATGTTTTATTCAGCCACTCTAAGGAGCGGTGACTTAAGACTGGGAAGAAAATACAGTGAGAAATACAAGGATGTCACCTGCTCCCCTGAGAGGAAATAACAAAACTGGAAGAGTTTAGAACATCATCTGATCAGCCTCTGCAGCCCATAGCACATATGAAAACTGTTGACTTTTTATTGTGAAATTTTGGTAAAGACAGGTGTCCAATACAAGAGCTGAGAAAGAAGGTTTAGCTGGTTCTCGTTGAGGTTGGTTTTACTCTTTTTTTGCGAGTGCACGTTGAAGATGCCAAAGACGGATTTTTGTCTGCATTACAAGTGAACAATGAAGCTTTTTATTTTGTCTGGAACTGGGCTGTAGCACAGAATAAATGGGATGGTCAACAGCTTGTAGGTCGTGGGTCTAATTGTCAGTGAAGAGAATCTAAATAGTGAAAAGCCAGTAGAGCAGGTAAGTGAAATGCACTTCACTCTGCCAGGAAAGGCTGTGACAAAAGTAGTCGAGAAAATGCAATTTTTTTTGAGTTTTATGGGGATTTTTGTTTTTTACTTTTGCTCATGTTCCAATGATTCATGACAGGGCTAGAGGTTCTACTGCTGTCATTCTGTGTGTCATCAACAAGGTATTGATCCTGTGTGGGACAGCTGAACTCCTCATTTGTTGCTGTTAAACATCGACAATTGCATCTTGAAAGCTTTAGTCATCACTCTTGCAAGTTTGTGCCACTCCAAAATAACACTGTCATAAAAGGTTCTATAGAGAGTGATGTTCCAGCTGCTGAAGGGTAGAGTTCAGGTATTGATGCAGGTGCAGTGTACATTATTAACTATAATTGCAAGTAAAAAGGGATTGAAAAGTTGTGCTGTACAAGGAATGATCTAGTGGGACCACAGGAGACTTTCTATTAGAGAGATTAAACTGGAAAGCAAATGTGGACACTTGATAGACATCAGTGACAAATGGTATTAAATAGAGAGTATTGCTTTAAGGAGTGCTATTTTCATCTCTCAGGTGACTTGGGGAAGAATTATAATGGGCATTGAAATGAGATTGCAGTTCCTTAGTTTTGGTGTTTTTTGTTTTTTTTTTTTTTTTTGTTTTGCTGGGTTTTTTTAAGTGGCCATATCACATATTAAACATCTTAATTCTCACAGAAAAGCACACCGTTTCTTTCCTTTTTCTAGTTTCACAGAAGCATTGACTGTTAGAGATTTGAGATTATTCAAATCCTTTTCTTATTTTTGTTTTTCAAACTCAACATAATTTTTTGGCAAATACTTTGGTGTTTTGCTGGCAAAAAAGATACCTTTTTTAAGTGGGTGTGTTTTCTGTCCTCATATATGTTTATCAGTAAGGGAAATATTAATTGCAAATGGAGTTTGGTGTCTGACATTATTTTTCTCATGTCTGTGAGAAGTATCTTGCTCCCCCCAAAATGTGACCAAGGATTTATTACAGCTTACCAAGATGTAAATTCCATTTGGATTGTAGTTGGCTAAATTACAAATAGCTGGGGGTTTTGTAATTGAATGTAGAAGTTACACTAGAGTAAGTGTAGTTGACTCTGCCATTGAAAACTTTTATGGGAGGGGAAGAAAAAATTTTTGTTGCTGACCTTGGTGCTGTGCCTGGATGAGGAATGTAGTCAAGGAGAAAGGCCAACAAGGTAGTGAAAGAAGCAGAAATGATACACCCAGTGGTTTTCTATGTCGAAAGTCTGCAAGGGGAGCTCATGCTCACAGAGAGCAGAGCCTTACATGATGTGGTCTTTAGGGTTCTGGGTTTTGTGTGCGTGGCTATTTGGGGTGTCTGGTTTTTTATGGGAGATGGAGTGTGTTGGTGTAGGGTTTGTTTGTTATTTGGTTAGGAAGTTGGAGCAATTCTTGAATACTTTGCATTGAGATAGGATGGTCCACACGTGGCAGGTGAGACTGTTTAAACATGCTGGGATATATTTAGGAGCAGGTGTATGAACCTGTGTTATTTAGTAAAAGTGGTGGAGGTGGTGGTGTGTGCCGTTAAGGTGTGTCTGTTTGTAGTTATTTCGCCTTTTTAAACATTCAGTGTGTAACGCCTCTCACTCAACACTAGGTTTGCTCTTGTTGTAAAATACATTTCTGGAATCTGTTACCTCAGGGCAAAGCTTCTCACATACTCACCTGCTACTGGGATAGAATTGGAAAAGTGAAAGTGAGAAAACTCACTTGGTTTAAAGACAATTTAATAGGTAAACCAAAATCCATGCAAGCAAAGCAAAAGAAGGAATTCATTCACCACTTCCCATGGGCTGGCAGGTGTTTAGCCTTCCCCAGAAAAGCAGTGCTCCATTACTTACAATGGGGACTTGGGAAAACAGACACCATCACTCAGCATTCCCCCCTTCCTTCTTTCCCCCAGTTTTATATGCTGAGCATGTCATCCCATATGGTTTGGGATATCCCTTGAGTCACTGCTCCCCATGTGTCCCCTCCCAATTCCTTGTGTACTTCCAGCCTCCTTCACTGGTGGGGTAGGTTACAGAGAGGGCCTTAGGACTGCTCAGCTATAATGAAAAAATCCTTTTGTTATCAACCCTGTTTTCAGCACAAATCCAAAACACAGCCCCATACCAGCTGCTATGAAGAAAATTAGTAGAAAACTCCATCCCAGCCAAAACCACCACAGGTTGTTATGGCAATATGTGTTTTTTTATGTTTTCAGTTACGTTTAGTTCAGAAGGTTGACAACTATTCTCAAGAAGTTTGGATTTCTATGGGTTGCCTAATGACTTAAATTAAAAACTCCATTTATGTCTAGAAAAAGAAGAAAAATTCAGCTGCATTGGAACTTCCAGAACTTTTTTGTGACGGGATGTTTGGTGTAATATTGATTTCTGTTATGTGTATATGTAGGGATGCTTGCAGAAGTTGCTTGATAATGTTATAATCAAATATTGAAATCACTGCAAAGGGTGATATATTTGCTCTTTGGAGAAAGCTATGTAGAAATTCAATTACATTTATATTTTATATAATATGACCTTATGAAGATTCCTTTAGAATAACACTTAATGCACAATCTTGTTGGACTTTTGTTTGTGCTCAGTGATACTACACCTGCCAATTTCATGGTTTGGTTTTTAAATACTGGTATACTGACCTTCATTTTAGCTTGCTGCTTCTCCTCATGTGAAACTGTCTGTTTGAAATTTGCAATTTTTTTTTCTCTTCAGTAATCTGAACTCAGAATGGCTTGTGGGTTTTTTGTGTTTTACTTTTTGATTTTTACTGTTTTCAGCTGTTTTCCATATTACTGCTATAATTTACCATAACATTTAACTTTGTCCCATGTGTGGCATAATTTGATCTTCATTTTTAGCCATATGCTCTTTGCATCCAGATTTAGGTTGAAGTAAGATTTAGACTTTCTGAAACTTTATACCTGTGTTGGCAGCAGATTGGTCTCAGTGAACAGTGATAAGTGCACAGCCTTCCCCCTTCCCTCGCCCAAATCTGTCCAGAAGAGAGAGGAAAAAGTCTCACAGAATTACAGAATACACTGAGTATAGGGAAGGGGGCACAAGAATCATTGGAGTCCAGCTCCTGTCCCTGCACAGCACCATCCCCAAGAGTCACACCATGTGCCCAAGAGCATTGTCCAAAGGCTTCTTGAACTCTGTCAGGCTGGTGCTGTGACCACTTCCCTGGGAAGCCTGTCCAGTGCCCAGCCACCCTCTGGGTGAGGAACCTTTTCCTGATACCTAAAATGACTGTCACTGGTCACCACAGAGAAGAGATCAGGGTCTGCCCCTCCTCTTCCCCTCACAAGAAGCTGTAACTGCTGTGAGGTCTGCCCTCAGTCTCCTCCAGGCTGAACAGACCAAGTGCCCTGAGTCACTCCTCATACAGCTTCCCCTCAAGGCTCTTCTCCATTTTTGTATGTCTCTTTTGGATGCTCTCCAACTGCCTTGTATCTTACATTGCAGCAATCAAAACTGCACAGAGGATTTGAGATGGGGCTGTAGCAGCACGGAGCAGGACAATCCCCTCCCTTGCCCAGCTGTGCCTGATGCCCTGCAGAGCACAGTGGGCCCTCCTGGCTGCCAGGGCAGTGCTGACAGTCCTGTGCAACTGCAGTTTACAGTTGGCTCAACTCAGTGGCCACAATTACGATTATTAACAATATTCACCAAAGTTGAGCTTTAGTAAGGGTGTATGAGATGTCTTTAGATGTTTTCAGTGAGGTCTGTTTGATTGTGCCGAGTAAGGAAAAGATAATGGTGCAGAATGAGAAACGTATTTTTAAGTTTTGTAGAGGATGGATAGTATGCACAAAATGAAACTGTAGTAAAGATGCTCTGTTTTTCCAGGACTGCAGTATCAATACACGTTTTGCAGGGTTTCACTACAAGGCAGATGGAGCTTTTATGAACAGTGGAACAAAATCCTGGTGTTCTCATTGTGATTATGTAGCTTCTTATCATCTTTGTCATGTCAAGTTTATTAGATGTCTAGGAGCTTGTGGCTGCAATTAAGGTGGTCTAGTGACAGATCTCTGAAACCTTTGTTGAGACAGGATGGCACGATCTATTAGTCAGATTCTTGTTGAACTACACAGTCATGTAGAATTTGCTGACAGATGTAACATCAGTCTTACTGATTTGAAACTGCAGAGTGACAGACTGTGCTTGGTCTAGCTGAATAAGTTTCTTTTAAGCTAAGAAGAGAAAATAAATGTTGGCCTTTTCTAGCAATAAGTTACTGTTTTGTATCTGCAGTTGCTATGAACTGCATTGGTCTGGAGGCTCGCAGGTCGATCTCTCTTTGTAATAACTGCTTAATTTAGGTGAATACAGAGATATGGGGTGTTTAATTACTATATTCTTTTTGTTTCCTACCTTTCAATCCTACTGATATGTGCCATATACTTAAATAAGCTGCAGCTGTTCAAAAGTTGTCTCACAGGAGAATTCTATATTACTGAATTTTAGATAACAAAGTGGGTTTCCATGTGCTATAAAAAGTAATGCTAAAAAGACAAATGGAGACATATTTTACTGACTACTACTTTAGAGCACAAAACTGAATTTTTTTTTCCACTGTGGTTCTTGAATCTGTAATAAAGAATAAGACAGGTGTAAAATTAGGGCAGTTAGCATCTGATTTTTTTGTCTGATGGGATGTTGAGGACTAATAGATGCTGTTTCAATGAGAACAGTCAGTGGTCTTGAGACAAACCTTGATATTGTGAAGTTATTATTACACACTAGATATAAAATGATAGCATCCACATTTCTTGTGCAGCTCCCTGTGATGTTTTGGTTGACAGCCATACTGAGAGGCAGCTGATACCTAGTAGTTCAAGCACAGAATTCGTGACCTTGAATACAACTAAATCCTTCCATTATTTCATTCCCAAATAGTACATGTGGGTTCTTTTCACCATTAAATATGTAATAATAGCTTTAGCAGTTAAAACCATCTGTTATGTGTAATGTCAATGAGACCAACTGTAAACTTATAAAGAGGACCATTCCCACCTTGTGTAGACATCCTGTGAAGAACTGTACAAATTTTTCCCTTTTAGATCTCACTAAAGTTTTATGAATCTTGTAGAACTATAAGATTGTCTAAGGAGCTAGTCAAGTTTAAAATAATCAGTTTGTGATATCAGCATTTCACCATGGTATTTCTATTC
This sequence comes from Trochalopteron elliotii, assembly GCA_024734555.1. Lineage (NCBI taxonomy): Eukaryota > Metazoa > Chordata > Aves > Passeriformes > Leiothrichidae > Trochalopteron > Trochalopteron elliotii. The sequence continues at coordinate 3,259,820 of JANPWX010000016.1, forward strand.
AGTCTCAGCTTTAGAGTTTTGTACTTCAAAAAACAAAGCCAAAAAAACCTGACAACAACCAAGCAACTCATCATAGCTTGTGGGAGAAATGGAATGAGCAGCCTTTGTTCCAAAAAAGTGCTCTCTTGATGAAGGGAGATAGTTAAAAGTAACGTGTATGAGGCTGAGAGACTGCTTTCCAGGCCAAAAGAGACTTCAGAATCAAGGTTTCTAACCTGTAGGGAGATCTGCATGGGAAACATATTCCTATATAACGTAGGATTCCTTAACCTAGTAAGGAGAGGAGGAAAAAGGCCCAATGCTGTCAAGTTTTTCAAATCTCAGTAGCAAACATGGTCAGTGTGTATGTGTCCTGTGACAATTTGGCGCAGGAAAAACCCTGATATGAACTGTGGAGTTCCTCTGGAGTCTTTTGAAGTATATTAAAAGTATTGAGATACAAGTTTTTGGGTCTCAGTGTAGGCAGGTGTGTAAAAGTACTTCTCCCAGTCATTCACACAAGATGGAGTAGTATGTTTTCTGGCCTTAAGATGGAAGTGAATTCTATCCTGAAGCACGAAGCTGAAAAATTACTTGGTGTCTTCCTCAAGAAAGCATGTCATAAAATAGCAGTGCTGTTTGGAAGGAAGGTCTATAAATTCATAGACAGATGCGATTTAGTCTGAAGTATGAAGACTGAAGATGTAGTCGATGGTCTGCAGAATGGCCTCCTCTTCCACTGAACACAAGATCTTGTAAGCTGTTAGCTTCTGTGTTTGTCTGCAAGTGCTTCTTGAAAGAGACCGTCAGCTTCAGCCTGAATTTCCTGCTGCAGATCTTGCAGTCCTTGCTTTTTTATCCTTTTTTTATCCTTTAGCTACTGTTGCAAGAGCCTGTTACCATAGCTTCGCCTGCACCATGAGAACTGCTTGCAGGCTGGGAACACAAAGCCAAATACTGTACCCCTTCCTGTGTACATAAAGCTGTACTTTGATCACAGCTAGGATTCTGCATGTTTCACTGTTTTTTCCCCCAGCTGGAAAGATCAATTTTGTTATTCCCATGACGCTGCTACAGTGCTTTGCTTTGGTTTGCATGCGCTATCCATGGTGGAGTGGAAATACCTCACTCTTGGCAAAACTGACCTTGCTGATAGCAAGAAAATCACTTTGTCTGTTTTTTATCTCCTGACTTGAACAAGAGCATCCCATCTGAGATGTTAGATACACCTTTTAGATGACCTGAACTGTTTCAAGCTACACTGAATGTAATTGCATGTCACTGCATTGTTCTTTTCTTATATACCTGCGAAGCTTGAATGTTTTTGGTAAAAATGAGGGGGAGTGGGGAAATGATACCCTGTTCAGGTGCTGTGGAATGTTTTGTAGTGGTTAATTACTCTCTTTCTTCCTTGATTTTAATCTTTTGGTAGTTGCTGAACTGCTATCCCAAATCTGGGACTCGTCTCTGCAGCTAAGTGATCCCTATTCAGAGGATTTTGAAGTTAATGACTAAATAGCTATTCACTTCCCTCAGGACTAGGATATGTTGTGCACACACACAAGCTCTCTTGACTTAATTCAGGCCTTTGGTCTCTGCCACTTCTAGCAGTCGTTTGGGGTCTTTGAGCTTTGAGCTGATTCCTTTTTGTTTTGCTTGTGCTGTTTTGCCTGTGGGGCTTGATGGTTGGAGGTTTTGGTTTTTTCCAAGGTCAGTGTGTGTGTGTGTTTGTGACTTTTGCTTGTATTGGGAAGTTTAGGTCAAGGTTAATAAAATTAATTATCCTTGTTGGTTCTGTGTATTGATTTCCATTTGCTCTAACAGGGGCCCGTACTCAGTGCACCATCATCTCTACTGAGTACATCTTGGGCACCCAGAGGCTCATTGGCAGAATTGGTGTCTTGTGTACATGAGGTCTCTGGAGTGGTGTCTAATCTGCAGGGAAAACTGAATACCTTGCATGCCATCAGGCATCATAACTTCAAAATGAATTTTGCCCTGGTGGCTGAAATACAAACTGAGTGCCTTTGTTTTTGTGAGGCTTGCAGAGCCATGACCTGAGAATCGCTGTGTTAGACCAAATAATCACAGAGCAAAGATCTTTGTTCATCAGTTTGGCCAGCTGAGCAGCTCCTTCAGAAATAATCCAGAAGACTCAAACTATCAAATTATCCTGTATGGTTAAAGGAAAGGTTAGCTTTGTGGGGAATGGTTTAAAGGAATGAACAGCTCCTAGCCTGAAGTTATCATCAGTCTTCCACCTGCTAGCTGGTAAGAACAGCAGTCTAGCTAATATTTTCTGTTTGTGGCAGTCTTTTAAAATGCTTTTAGACTCCGTTGCTCAGGGTCCTGATAAACACAGTCATCTCTTTTTCAGGTGGTTCCCTTGAGGATCTCTGGTCAAGAGTGTCCAGCCATGATTAAGGGAAGAGGAGATGATCCATGCAGTGGGATTGTTATACCCAACTGGGCAAGGCCCTCCACAGTTTGCTCTAGTTGATCCTGCTCTGAGCTTTGGGATTAGACTGGGTGATGTCTGGAGGTCCCTTCCAGCCTTATGTTGTATGATTTTTATGATCATGTTGAAGAGTAACTGTCCTGTCATGACCTTCATAGGAGATGTGGTACTTGCATGATAAAAGAAACTTCAAGGATTTACTTGAAGTATATGCAAGTAAATACACCCTATTTGAATATTGGAGAGTAATTCTTCACTAACAGAGATGAACTGAACATTTTAATGAAGCCTTGTCCATATGTTCTGCATGAGGATTATCATTCTGTCTGCTCTTTCTGTCCTTTTTCATTCTGCTGTACTATCTTCCCTTCTGCTGTAGCAGAAATAGCATATTAGCACATCTTGCACATGGGATGGTTTCAGAAGTTCCTGATTCTTCCCCTTTTGGAAAATTTCTGTTTGTAGGAGAGACAAAGAGACCAAGTAGGACAACTTGCAAGCTTCACAGGGTTCAGTGCTCCTGATGCCACTTTACTTTGTTCCTCCTGCCCAGCTTTGACTTAAGTAGGCAGGAGGCAACCAAATGAGAGATGTGGTGGGGGTACTTGCAGTATGGATGGCAAGTAGCCAAAAGTATGTGGCAAACATTCCCCACAGAAATGTTTTTGGGAAGCCATCACTGCACAGGAATGTTTCTGATGTTGTTCAGAACTCAGTTCGTTTAGTTCTCCAGCATGCTTTTGTTACAGTCTGTAGTCCTAACTGAATTTTAGGTCATGCTAAGTCCTGTTGCCAACCCCAGAATGTTCATAAATCTGCAGTGCTGTTTCAGTGTGTTTGAGGATAGTCTGCCTATGTATGTAATATGAATTCAGTCAAGGCATCAATTTAATACATAGGTGCCAAAAATGCATTTATTTGAAGGAGGGCCTTTACTCTTGCACAATTAGTAGTAGAAAGATTATGGTTGTTCACAATTTGTATCAGTAGCCAGCATGTGTTCTGCATTGTATTTCTTGGAGTTACACTTTGCTTTCTTTCTGTGATGTCAAACTGTAGAGATGTGATGCTTTTTCAGTTTTTTACTGTATTTGTACTTCAGTATTTCCAAACATGACTTGTCAAGAATTAGCCATGGAACTAGTTTGGTACCTACTGCAGCTTGTTCTCATGTCTGAAAATACTGGCTTCTTTTTGTCACTGAGGAATTCCTGGAAAGTTAAGTGTTAAAGTGTTTCTCCAGCTCATGGCACAGTAGGAATATTTTAATAGTGCTGCATGTTTTCAGCTGGAAAGTGAGGTTTTTTTCTTTTATAATTAAATGAAAAGCTTAATCAGAATCGAAAGACCACATGAACCTGTACAGTTCCTCCATCAGTTGTGTTGACAGGGAAACATTGTCAAGAAATAACTGTATGGTTGTTAACTTGCCTATGCTATGGCTGTGGTGAGAGTAAGTCTTACTCCATTTTGAAACTCTTAATAGGTAAGATACGTTTCTGGTAAGAGGTGTTTTTTGCTTGATTTTTCTTTATTGCCAATTTTCTGTTAAGGGGTAGTTATTTTTAAGGGTCTGAGCAGTTTTTACTAAATGGACTGATCTCTGATGCTGAATAGTACCAGAGACATCAGGTTAAGGAGAGGTTTTTCCATGGGGAAGAACTGCTCTATAGCATCAGGCAAGACCATTCCCTTGTGGTTGAGCCAATGCTTATGGATATCACACGATACCTTTCAAGTAATTGCAGTGATAAAACCCTCTGGAAAGAGCTTCCTTGGTCATCTGAAAAATGTTTTGGTAGCTCAGTTCTGAGACTGTTAACTGCAAAGCAGAGTGCTGCTTTGGAGCATGTAAAGCTGCTGAGGATGGCAGAATGAGTATTCCTCAGAGCCTAATTTCTTTGTTCACTTGTAGTGAGGACCACTTTGTTGAAAAGGTTTTGGACTGCAGGCAGATTTTTATTTTTTTTTATTCAGACTAGAATACACTTAGGATTCCAAATAGTTGAAAATAAGGCAGGCAGTTTTTTCAGCACTCTATGGCCATTTTAGGGATCAAAACTAATCAAATCTGCAAATGATGCAAAACTGGGAGGAGTTGTTGACTCCCCCTAGGGAGGCCCTGCAGAGAGACCTCAACAGATTTAGAGGGCTGGGCAGTCACCAACCATAGGAAGTTCAACAAGTGCTGGATTCTGCACCTGGCATGGGCCAACCCTGGCTGTACAGACACACTGGGGAATGAGATTTTGGAAGGCAGTGCCATGGAAAGGGACCTGGGGTCATGGTCAGTGTCAAGTTGAACATCAGTCAGCAGCAGTGCCCTGGCAGCCAGGAGGGTCAACCCTGTCCTGGGGGCATCAGGCCCAGCATGGCCAGCTGGGCAAGGGAGGGGATTGTCCCACTCTGCTCTGCACTGGGGCAGCCTCACCTCCAGTGCTGGAGGCAGTTTTGGGTGAAACAATGTAAGAAAGACATTAAGGTGTTAGAGAGAATCCAAAAGAGACCTACAAAGATGGTGAAGGCCTTGATGGGAAGTCGTATGAAGAGCAGCTGAGGGCACTTGGTCTGTTCAGCCTGGAGAAAAGGAGACTGAGGGAAGACCTTACTGCAGTTACAGCTTCCTTGTGAGGGGAAGAGGAGGGGCAGGCACTGATCTCTTCTCTGTGGTGACCAGTGACAGGACTTGAGGGAATGGCCTGAAATTGTGTCAGGGGAGGTTTAGGTTGGGTATCAGGAAAAGGCTCTTCACCCAGAGGGTGGCTGGGCACTGAACAGGCTCCCCAGGGAAGTGGTCACAGCACCAGCCTGACAGAGTTCAAGAATCATTTACACAAAGTTCTTGAGGATAGTCCTGTGCAGGGACAGGCATTGGACTCAGTGATCCTTGTGGGTCTCTTCCAACTCACCTGACCCTGTGATTCTTCATTCACCTGAGGAAGGTGTCCTGCTGGGATTCATTGCGTCCTGCTGTCTTCAGAAGGCTTGAAATACATCAGGTTTCAAACGAGGACCTTGTAATCTCTAAGTGTCAACACTGCTTACTTCTATTTTTTTACAGTTACTGTAAATTACTAGTAATCTTAAGAGATGATGACTTGTGACAGTGCTGAGATGCTCTCACACAGATGTGAAAACTTTATAGGCAGTAAAGAACTGCCTCACTCCACACCTTGCTGCTTCTTCCAGTGTCTGCTGAAAACTCCAGCCAAGCGGATGTTGCTTTGGTGAATCTATCAGATTCTTCTTTCTGAGCAAAAGAGATTTTTATCAAAGAATAACCTCAGTATTCATACCCTCCAAGGCAGGCATTCTATTTTTGCTTGCTTTCTCAAGCAAAGGTGTTAAAGATGGAGAGAGCTCCCCATGGGAATCAGAAGGAATGAATGTATCCCAGCAGGTCTCATCTTGCTTTCTGAAGTAATGCTATTGTGTGTACGAGTATAATCCCTCAGTTTTAAAAATGGAAAGGAAAAGGTGATGTAATTTGGGGAGGGGGGTAGGGAGATGACTAGGGAAAACAGATTTCAAGATGGGGAGCATTAAATCCAGTGTAGTTATGAGGAGGCTGCACTTCTCAGCAGATTTGGAGATGTATTTGCATATCTAGATTTATCAGTATGTCAGTGATCATTTGCCTTGAAAGAATAGTTCCCTCAGTAAAGTGCTTGAATGTTAATCTGTGTACTGGTTGTGGATGTGCTAGAGTTAATTTTCTTTATAACAGCTCCTGTGGTGATGTGCTTTCTGTATTTGTGGTGAAAATAGTGTTGATGACTCGGGCGTCTTTTTGTTATTGTAGAGCAGTGCTTACATGGAGTCAAGGTCTTTTCTGCTCCTTACCCCACCCCACCAGTGAGGAGGCTGGGAGTGCACAAGAAATTGGGAAGGGGCACAGCTGGGACAACTCACCCCAGCTGACCCAAGGGGTGTCCCACACCATATGGTGTCATACTCAGCATACTCAGCCAGGAGAGGAAGGAGGAAGTGAGGCATATTTGTTTTACCAAGTCAGCATTGTATTGGATGGAGCATTGGTGGAGCCCTGCTTTCCTGGGGATGGCTGAACACTGCCTGCCCTTGGGAAGTGATTAATGAATTCCATGCTTTGCTTGTGTGCAAGACTTTTGCTTTACCTATTGCACTGTCTTTATCTCAACCCATGCATGGTCTCAATCCCATCTTTCTGATTCTTTCCCCCATTCCATCTTGGGGGGAAGTGACTGAGCAGCTGGGTGGAACTTGGCTGCCTATTGGCATTAAACCATGACATTTAGTAATGGCTGTACTGTAGTTTATTAAAATGCTGAAGTGTTAAGAGCAGCACTTGGGGAAAAGAATCAGGATAAACCTCTTGGATAACTTGCTTTAGAGACAGAGATCTGCAAAAGGCAGATAACTGTCTCATTACACTGGTTATTTCTGTCTACTTTCTTTAGCTAAGGAGAGACATTGTGGATTTTTTTTTTCTTTCTAGCTGTAGACAAACCTGGCAAGGGAACCTTACGAAAATACACAGTCACTTGGTCATGCCCGTCTATCTGGAAACTGTAATCATAGCCCTTTGTTATGGCTTTGTTATGGCTAACTAATGCCTCACATAGTTAGGCATTTACATGAGGAAGCATAGTTGCCAAGGTACACTGGAGGTACAGTTTGTCTATCAAGGATTGGTGGTTCAGGGATGAAGGGTTTTTTTCAGTTGTGAAGTAGTTTATTGGCAAGTTTTGTGATGATAAAATGTTTTTCTGCTAAGCTGCAGTGGGATGCATTCTTCTTATAACAGTCTAAGTTCTTTTTTCTTGGCAGAATTACTTCATTATGAATCTGCAGCAGGTTGCTTGTGTAGTGTCCACAGAATATATATTAAATTTGAAGTTGCAGTTTAGATAACATTTTTCTCCAAATGTCTTTTCCCACCCCCACATCCCGCAATACCTCCTTGACCGCATAGAATTCATGGAACTAGACATGTTGCTTTGCAATAGATAAAACCTTTTACTATTTTGCAATAGATAAAACCTTTTACTTTATACTTTGGTATAATGCATTTTTAAGTTATTGAAGTATGCATGTATATATAAAAAAGAAAATGGTTTTGGTAATGAGTAGATTATTTGCATATATTTCTTTAATCAAATGATACTTGCATTTGACTAACTTGTAGCAGATTGTCAGTGTCGTCAGAAATGGGCCCATAAGAAGAAGAGGCGTATAAAAATACAGATAATTCTGTAGAAATAACTGGTTACCATGTGTTTCTGCTGCTGTCTACTTCTAGTTTTTCTGTGTGATTAAATTGTTGTAGCTTACTGATTTTAATGAGTAATTCAATTGCAGTGCCTCTGTGCCAGAAGAGACCTGCATTTTGAGCAGCATTATGTCACTTGCATAGGAAGATTCTTGTTTTAAAAATTAATGTGTGTTTAGTCTGTAAATGTACTGTATCAATTTATTGCCAAATTGTAGTCAAATAGAAGACTTTGAATGTAACCTTGCTAGTGAACTCTGGTGTTCTAAAGCTGTTTTTCTGATCAGGTTTTGAATTTAAATAAATATATTTTCAGTTTCACCTGTAAGAGGTAGGGACTACTCAAAACAGACTTCCATGGAATATGAGGGAAATTGTCTCATATCAATTAGTTGTTGGGGTTTCTGAAGTTTAAAAGTATTTTTAAAACACTGCATTTCTTCCTGTTAAAAAATGTTTTCTTACCCTGCAGTGTTCTTGGCGAAATTACTGAAACGACTCTATGGTGAAACTTCATCATCTTCTCTTGTTCATACTTCAAGTAGAGAAGAGGAGGTGGTTCTTGAAAATCTTGGATCAAAATCTAAAGAAAAGAATTTGGATAACGTTCAGATTTCATCAGCAGATGCTGGCACATCAACTAATACACCCTGTGAATCATTTCAAGGTGAGACTGTGTTGTCGTTTTTCTGATAATATGCTTTTAAATATAGCAGCTTTATTTCAGAACAGTGTAGTGTGTTATTCTTTTTTTCATCTATTGACACCAACAGATGAATTTGAGTACTAGTGCAAGTGGTACTTAATATCTGGAACACTTGGGGTCCTGTGAAAGTTAAGAAATAGTCTTGGTGTATATGCTTGGATGCAGCATTTAGCAATAGCAAATATGAAAGTTCAGTGCAAGCTGTAACTGTCTTTGATATAATGTCTTCTAAATAGTGATAAAATTACTTCTACTGGCATAGCTCTGCTTAGCTCAGAGATAAAGATGAAGATTGGTGGGAATGCATGATCCTGCTCTCGTGCTGCTACAGAAACCCCATGGGGAACACAAATCCAACAGAAGGCAAATATTAATTCAGAGACTGTTAGTCCCTTGAAAAAGAGCATTATGTTATGTGTGTTTATACAGTGAACATGGCACATGAATACTTGAACAGGTAAGTAGAAGTCCTTTTTTTTTTTTTAAGTTGTAGAATGTGAATGGCATGCTAAAAGATGGAGCTGGAAAATGAGGCAGCTGTGGTGTTACTTGTGGGTAAAAGGGTCTGTGCACAAGTATAGAGTAAGTGTGAATTGCTTTGTATTCGTCTAAAACCAGATTTTGCCATAACTAGAAGGCTGTTAAACTGGCTTGAACGAGGAAAGTATGTTTCCCAAGAGTATAAAAAGCTTTCTCCAGGTGAGATGGTCAGCTATCCTTCTTACTTGCTCACAGGGAAGAGCTGGTTGTTGATGTGGTCTGGGGCCGGAGAGTGATGTGTGGAAAGAAGTGAGCAGAATGGCTAGTAGGTTTAGAACTGTGTGCTCCATAGTAACAGAGGTTTGTCTTGTTCAGGGATCTTCCTGGTAGGATTAAATATGAGAGGATTGGTCTGAATTGCAAAGGAGCTCTGAAGAGCTGGTTGAAGAATAACCTCTCAAAGCACAAGAATGGCTTATTTTAACATGCAGAAAACTAAGCAAATGTGGCAGCATGCCTAACTGAGCTCAGATGTGTCTGGGGGAGCAGCAAAGGGATGGTGAAGGAAGGCTAGCTGGGGACAAGGTAGGCACAGGAGCTGTGTCATCGCAGTGGAAGCAGTCTCACAGTGCCTGGCAAAGAAGAGCAGAGCATTTATTAACAGTAACCAGATTCAACCAACAATCCAGTGACACTGGGCAAATTAACCGTGACAAGGCAGGTCTGAGGTCAAGCCAGTATGTCACGAGTGTGTGTCAGTGTGTGCATCAGTTGGTCTGAAATATCCCTCTGGTCAGTTTGGGTCACCTGTCCCAGCTGTGTCTTCTTCCACTCACCCCCACCTTCCTCACCAGCATGGCAGTACAAAAAGCAGGAAAGGCCTTGGCTCTGTGCAAGCCCTGCTCAGCAATAACAAAAACATCTCTGTGTTATCAACCCTGTGTTCAGCACAAATCCAGAACATGGCCCTGTACCAGCCACTGGGAAGAAAATTAACTCTACCCCAGCTGAAACCATTACTGTAATAGAAAGTTGCATAGAAATCTCAGCTTCTATATGTTTAATACTCATTTTGGTTTTTAAGATTAGTGCTTCTGGTACTTCCTTTTGTGCAGTCAATAAGGAAAGGCATATTTTCAAAAGGTTGATAATGCATTAAACTTATTCTGTACAATGGTATATGATAGCATTGGGAACTAATGGTCCTTTCAAAATAGGTAACAGGCTATTTAGTTGCTCTGTGATAAAGGTGTGCTAATTATACACAACTGTGGAGTAATTTCTTAAGCTAAAACTATCTTCATTTATAGTGATTCTATACCATTCCTTATAAATTAGGGCTTGGCAAAACTCCCACTGAAATGGGAGGTGAGGGGGAAAATTTATTTGACCTTGTGATTTATAGCTCCTCTGATTTGTTTATACCTGATTCCTAATGCAATATTCTTCAAGGTAGTGAAAAAAAAACCCTTTTTATTCAGAATCCTAATACAGGGAAAATGTAGCTTATGGGATAGGAAACATGGAGTAAAAACAGATTTGTATTTAGAATTTTCACAGCAGAGCAATAAGGCTGTTTTTGAAATTGACAGAAAACTATAACTGAGTTTGTTTTCTGTTGGAGGCATGCAAATGCCACAGTAGTACAGAAAGGCTTCTGCCTTGAATCAAGTTCAACATATAAGTACTTAAAAAAAATCCTCGAAGTGATAAACTCATAAGAAAAAAGATAAATCAATTACCCATCTGGGAAACCAACACACAACCATTCTTTTCTGGTTGTGATTTTATTTAAATTTAAGGAGCTCTTGTAGTTACATGTGGTGATTTTATAGCATTGGACACTAAAAGTACATGTTTAGAGATAGGTAGAAGGTTTGAGCTATAACCTCTGTGGCCTTGGTGAAGGAAAAACATTAAAGCATTGATTGAATTTTTTGATCATAAACTGTTTTAAGTGACTTCTTACTTACACACTGAAGATTATGGGCGTAACTACAAGGCAGCTGATGATTTAAGTAGCAGTAGTCAAAGATGGCTAATTGAAAGCAACGATGGAAAAGAAGGGATTTTTCTTTTATAAATACTAACTATTTCCTAGTTTGAAAGTGATTATTTCAGTCCTACAAAATACTACTAAAAATGATCTAGTGTCAATAAAAGGTTGAGGATTTCTTTCAAAATAAACTTAGTTCTCAAATATGTTCTAGCATTAAATAACAGATTTTACCATAAAACTCATCACAATGTCCCATTTGCCTTTAACAGTTATTCTCAGATTGTGAAAATACCATTACCAATTTGTCTCAGCTAAACCACCATCACCTTCCCCCTGTGAGATTCTGATCTTTATTGAAATGCAATTTGCAGCATTGCCTTTAAATTTTATGGGCATGTCTCTATTGTCCTTCCAGATGCAGGCTTTTAAGATCATACTTTTATATCCTGTAAATATTTGCATTTATATGCCTTTTTTGAGACCAGGTTGAAGCTCAGATGCTTAAGAACATGGAACATCAGGACCTCTGTTAATGATTGGTTCTCATTTAATTTTGGATAGTTAACAATTTAGTATCAGAAAGGGTTATTCCATAAAGCTCCTCACATGGTTCTGGAACCTTACAGTAAGACCTGGAATGACTGGAGATGGAAGGCAAATTCTGAGGGACACTGTCCTTTGTAACTATAGAGAGGCCTTCTGAATGGTATTTGCATTTTCTTCAGGAAGGTGGTGGTTCTTTCAGGCATGGAGAAAACATGTGGTGGTGTCATGCTTCTTCTGGACCCCAAAGAAGAGTAGTCATATCTTTTTACTTGAAAAGAGAAATTTTGGATTTTTTTTTTAAAGAAACCAACCAAAACAAAAAAACCACACACACATAAAAAAAGAAAAAAAAATCTACAAGCCCCCCAAAAAAGAAAGAGCCAACCAAAAAACCAACCAACTAAACAAATGACAAACCCAAATGAAAACAAAGCACTTGCCTGTGTGCAGAATTTCAGTTCTAGGGCATAGATAGTAAGATGTACCTTCTCTTTTGATTAAAATTGTCCTAAATCAGACTTCTTTCCCCTTTTGTACCAAAATATTTAGTGAGGAAATGAATGTAACCAAAGTAGGGATTCCTGTTCCCCAGGACAATTGGAAAAGACTTTCTAAATATTTTTCCCCTTGAGGAACTTGATACTTTCATTGCAAGAGCTATAGTTCTTAATTTCAAAAGATGTAATAAAAGATTTTTTTCCTACTTCAGCATAAAGTTAAAGAGGGTCTAGATTACCATCTTTATTACCTTAAACCATCTCAAAAGTTACACACGTAATGAACCTGATTCTTATGGCATGCAAAGCATTAAAAGAGAGCAAATGGAGAGTTGAAAGCTCCTAAAATAAGAGAACATTTTCCTTAAACGAAGGATATTTTGTGTATATGCTTCCAAATGCTGTATTAAAAATGCTTTAAAACTTGCTGTATCACCAAAAAAAGTATCTGGCAAAAGACTGAGCATTTCAAAATATAAATTGCTCACATGGTTATGGGCTTTGGCTAAATTCTGTCCTGAGAACTGGTTTTGTTAGTTTTTGACCTTTGCTAGGGCCAGGCCTACTCCCAACAAGGATTAATATAATGAAAAATGTTTCTCGTGAGGTCTGCAGCTCTGTGATTTCTTTTTATTTTTTTGTTGATATTTTAAAACATCAGTAATTATTTCTAATAGCTTTGTAGTATGTATTCAAAAGCATCATGCATGCTTCTAACTAGAGATTTGCTAATTGTAGAATTGTCTTTTTCACAGAATCACAGGATGTGTCAGGTTGGAAGGGATCACAGTGGGTTATCTGCTCCAACCCCCCTACTCAAGCAGGGTTATCCTAGAGCACATGGCACAGGATTTCACAGCCTCTCTGGGCAATCTGTCCCAGTGCTCAGTCACCCACCCAGTAAAGAAATTCTTCTTCATCTTCAGGTGGAACTTCCTGTGCATCAGTTTCTGCCCGTTGCCTCTTGTCCTGTTGCTGGGCACCACCAAGCAGAGCCTGGAAGTGTTTTCTTGACACCCCATGTTTTAGATACTTCCACACATTGATGAGGTCTGCTCTCAGTCATCTTTTCTTGAGGCTGAATAGGCCCGGTTCCCTCAGCCTTTTCTAGTACAAGGAAATGGCCTCCCTAGTCTCTGACTTTTTTTTTTTTTTGTGAGAATTATAACTACTTTTTTTAAGACTTGGGATTTACTGATCAGTATTTAGCATCTTCCTTATAAAAATGAAAATTGCAGGGTTTGTGGAGAAGGATAATTGGATTCAAGTGAAATATATAGTGTTCAGTTTGTCAGTATAAAGCATGCTGTGCCACTTTTGATTTTTGCTTTTTCTCTAATTCTGGAAAAGGAATTTGAAATGCAGAGAGCCTAGCCAGGGTTTTGGATCTTGTGGAGACAGCTTACTTAAACTTTTCTTCTCCTTCATTTATTTAACTAAGAAATAGTGAGGAATGTTACTAAGCTGTTGCTAGTAATAGGTTTTAGTTTTCTAAAAAAGCTGGAATCCATGTTAAGCATAACATGGATGAACAAAACACATATGAATGGACAAAACACAATTTACTCCTTTTTCATTAAATAAAAATGTGAACATCTTATCAAATGTGACATATCCCAGTATTGTTACCCTATATGAGGAATTCATGTCAAAATTACAGTACATTTGTGTGATTTTGTATTCTTATTTGTTCCACTGAAGTTATTGATGCTGATAGTGTACTGTATTTAAATCATCACTAGGACTGTGTCCTTCCTCATACTAATCCTGTCTTCCTGCAGCCATTTTACTGTAGAAAACTTAAGTTAGTGACAGAAATGGCTAGAAGATTAAACTTGTCTGAAAACTGCATGAACTGCCCTGCCTTTTAATTGATCAAATTGATGAAGTTTATGGTTGAGAAATTAAATTCTAGCAGTACTCAATGCAATAAACAACTTTAGAGACTTGTTAAACAATTCAGCGTCACTTTAGTTAATTACTTCGAAAAGCTGTCTATTGTGAATGAGCTAAAGAGCAATAGAGATTATAATTATTATACAATAAAGTGTTGTCACACACTCTTAAAGTCTTAAAAGTTCTCTCATTACATGGTACATTGCAGTGCTGTTATGTTGTGCAAATGGGACAGATGTATCTAGGAACAGAGTATTTGGCTGCAGATACCAGCCCCTGGTGGCTGTGGGAAAAACAGTGCCCAGCCAGTTTTACAAGCCAGTATAGTTACATGTTTTAGGGGAATATAAAAATCTGGGGTTTAGGGGAGAAGGGAAAACAATTCCAAAACCCTGCCTAAAAAACCTAACCAATCCAAATCCTACAAGGAAAAAAAAAAAAACCAAAACCCTCTCTGCTCAGGCTGAGTGGGCTGCATGTATAATATCTGCAACTTCTGTTCGTGACAGAAACAATTCTGTTGTTGTCTGCAGTTCCTCTAGCAATGTTTTTGTGGGTTTTGGAGGGGTTGTTTGCTGCTGGTTGGCAGATTCCTTCCTTTTGTGGTGTTCTTATGTATATATGTTAACTCATTCTTCTCTTCTACGTGCTCATTTCAAAGAGCTTAGCTGTCATAGGGAGAGCTGTTGGCCTCTTGAGACCCAAAGCAATTCAACAAGTAGCTCATCTAACAGAGTGCAGTGCTTGCCTAGGTAGAGTAGAAAACACCAGCTTGAGCTTCAAGTGTTAACAAGCTCTAAACCCAAACTAGTCAACTGCAGGAAGACTAATTGTCTTGGTAAAGGAAATGGAAAAATGGTGTGTTTGATAACTTGATAAAATAGCCTTGTTTCACCTAGAGAATGGCTGATAGTACTAAATTGAATTGAACTGGAGCATAATAATTTTGTGTTAGCATTCCCACTGTCCACCTTGACTCCTTGTTTGAAATAATTTTCATATATTGATGACAAAACAGGTTGTGTGAGGCACCACTCCTGTTCCAGTTTACACTGGGGAGTTTATCACTTAAGCTGCTGTTGTCAAAATCATAGTTATTCAGAGTCAAATCCCAGATTTTCTGCTGTTGCACAAGCTTACTTTCTGCTGTGTTTCCTATCAACTCTACCCTCTAAAAATTATTTGAAAAGTGGAAGTGTTTATAAAATAAGCTTGGTACCAAACTATGTTCTGAGCAAATACTTTTCCATGATCTTTTGTGCTTTGCATTGTTTTTTACACAAGTGAGAGTGGACTGTTACCAATAACTTCTAGTTATGGAATAGAAAATGTGAGTTTAAGGGGGCAAAAGCCTTAAAAACTTAAATTTTGTTTGCTTTTACTCTTATAAGCTCGTCTGTTTATTTTCTGGTCTTGTTTCAGGTACATTCCAGTAATGACATAATCACTTCATCAGTGAGGATAATTAAATAATTGCAACCTAGACACGGCCTTTTAGATTCAATGTTGTTGCATTTTTTTTTTTTTTTTTAAGAATTGATTAACAGGAATATATTTGGCTTTTGAGAAGTGTGTTGAACAAATAAGATCTGCAGCATGAGAAGTAATTGAGCTGGGTACCAGCATAACATAAAGACAGCCTTATGTTCCTGTTCATACAGCTAGAAATCTTAGATGTCTAATCAAAATATTGCATATAGTCATGTACTGGGGCATATAAGGGACACATATACCATTTAGCTGTATAGTTTATTTCATCATTACCTCCTACATTCAACTTTGAGAAAACAGAACAGCAAAATTTTAATTCTGCCATCTGCCTGTAGTCAGATTTGCCTCTGAAAAGTGTTCTGTTTCTTGCTTTCCTCAGTCAGTGGTTTTTCCATGCTTCACTCTTACTTTGTTTCATGCTTAGTTTTCATTATTTTTTCCAAGGAAATGTGTATATTTTAATGGTTTATAGGTAAAAAGCAAAAACATCTTTCCCAGATCACGAGTGAGAACAAGAGTAAGAAAGATTTGTATTTAATCAGTTTTTTCTCTGTGACAAAGAATGTCTGCTACTCGTAATGTAGTGAAACTGAAGCTGAGTTATAATGGTAAGTGCTGTCTCCAACAAAATGAGCTATAATACAGCCTTTCTACGTGTCTAAAAAATAAACTAAATCTAAGAGTTAGTGTACATGTGGGAGGTTGTGAGGGAAATCAATGTGAACTCTCTTGTTCCTTGTTTTTTATGAATTTCCATTTCCAAGTTTGGGCCTGGTGAAATGTCTTTATTGACCTCAGTTTCCTTTTGAAGTTTTTGGTTTTCAACAAGCTGAAGGAAAACACCATGATGAGGAAGTACTGAGGATTTTCTCATTTTGCTTTCTTCTTTCAGTGCTCTAGTCTAGTATCCTCTGTAATCTACACTTTCTCTTTTCAATGTGAGGTGTCAGAAGGGAAGTGGTAATGAACTGGCTTGAGTTTCAACATGCTACCAGGCACAAGTGGTATATATACACTAAGAGCTGGGAGCAGTCTTCTGTAACATGGCTAGGATTCTAAAAGGTAATATCCTGGGAATGGAGTGAATACACGCTTTGCTTGAATAGCAAAGGACAGTGGATTTATTTTTGTGTAAACATAGCTGAATAAAGTATCAGAAATTAAGGTCAATCAAAAAATTCTGTACTGCTGCCTGTACTAATATGCTGTAATCATTAATGTTATAAAAAATAGGATTGGAATGAAATAAATGCATTGTACTGTTTCCCCACAATGTTCTCCAACAGTCGCTGCTTACAGATTTTCTGAGCCAGATGACATGTATCTCTTTAATTATAAGATTCTTTTTAATCACTTTATTATTTTAAGGTATGTAATTGTGCAATTTAGAATAGAACTTTAAATTTTGACATTTTACTTTGCAACTCTTGCCCGGGATTTGTGTCCTGTCTTTGTAGATGCTTGTCTTGCTAGTCAATGAAGGGGAAAGTTACTGTGTACAGATAATGAGGTGTATTATGTTCCTTGGGAATTGTCAGAGTTTTGGGGTCATTGTCTCACTTGTATGCAATAAAAATGAGGAATGGCTGGAACAGGGTCATATTCTAGCTTACATAATAAGTAAAAATCATACTTTAATACAAAAATTTTAAGGGAAATAACAGACCTCATTCAAACCTTATTTTTGTCCTGGTCGTATTGACTGTAACACCACACAGAAAATGCATATTAGCAATAATGACTTTTGTAGAGGATACTACACTGAACTACTCAGATCTGGTATTTGTTTGAGCATCAATTCCTCATTTCCTGTGTACAATGGTTTAGGAATGGTACTCTCAAATTTAGTACTCCCACTAAAAAGAAAACCACCAGCTGCCCCCCTCCCCATCTCCACTGGGAGACAAAAGGCAGAGATCATACATCAAGATAAGAACAGTTTACTGGAAACAGCAATGAGATAAGAAAACAAACAGTAACAGCAATAATGCTAATAACAATAATGTACAAAGAGAAGGGTGATTTACCTGCAAAATGTTCACTAAACCCGAGACACTGAAAAACAATGACAGACAGCTCCTCTGCCTGACATGCATTTCCTGTGACTGGAAAGGAGCAGCTTTCTTCTTGGAAGCAAGAGTCTCTTTTCCCAGCCCCTGGAAGTGATGTAAGGTGGTGCTGAGTAACGTTGGTGTCTTGGCCATGTCCTCTGGGCACAGGGCAGGGCAGCCCAGAACTCCTGGATCAAGTACTGTGGTGGGCTCAGCCTACCCAGCAGCTGTGACTACAGGTGTGTGCCACTGCACCTGGCTGCTGGAAAAAATAATCGACTGTCCTGGCCTGAACTAGGACACTGTGCTTTTCAATAAAGACCTATTTTGGGGATGAACTCTTTCCATCTGTTTTGAAAAGTGATAACTGGGTGTTTCCAGGGGGTGATGTTGTGGAAAAGATCACAGTCTTGGTAAGATTGGGCTAATTTACCGTTGTTGGGGGAAGAGAGGTGCTGCAGGATTTTCTAGTTGGGCTTGGGTTCTCTGTTTGCTCTTATGAGTTCTGCCCTATGGGAACTTAACTTGGGTGAGTTATCCAAGCTTTCTGAGTTGCAGAGAAGCACTTCACAGGTAAGACAAAGTTTTTGTTTGATTGAGAAACTGTACAGGGTGCTGATGTTCAGTCACTGGCAGTGGGACTTCTGTGAAGGGGAGGTTGGGGATGCCAACATTGTGAATGACCTTTACCTGTTGGGGCTTTTTTTTTTTCATGAAGTAAAACTTCAGAAATGTGATTTGTGACTCTTAACTAATAAAAGGGGACCATTCTTCAGTATCTCTAGTATCTGATTGTATTATTAATCACAGAAGCCTCTTTATGTCAGTTTTATAAGCTCGGCCATTTTCTTTGCAGCAATGTTTGACTTCATTACCAACCCATCTCTTCTAGGCCCAAGGAGACTCTGGCCCCAGGCTGCAAAAATCCATATGTAGATATCGTAACAGTTTGGTTTGACACACTTGCACTGGATTAGCAAAGACTAATTCTTGATTTATGGGCTTGCAAAATCTGGCGTGAATAAATATGTAATTTAGAGACTCCCATTTAAAGAGGTAAAATTAAAAAATAAAGCCATGAATCATCATTCTTTTCTATAGAAAGAGTTGTAACTTCTTCCTTGTTGGACTGTGTGTTACAGATGGTCCCTCCAATTCTGTTATGTATAACTATTTTGTCTGAAAGGTTATTATCCCAATATAGTTACTGCTTATATGATTAAAAGATTTAAGTTTTTCAAAACCATTGTAAATTAAGTTTAATGTTTTCCTGATCATCTTTATTTTACAAAACCTGAATAAAAATGGAAAAAAGGGGAGACTTGAAATGCTTCAGGGGACAAGAACTTAAACATTTTTACATCCTTAATTTTAAACTGTCACTAATTAGCACTTCATCATTAATCAACATGGAGCCGGGGGGCGGGGGGGGGAGTCAATGCAAGTACTGCTCGTTCAATGATTTGGCATCATCTACATGGAAAAGATCTCTGAAGAATTATCACATGTTAATTTTTAATGGATTTTTCCAAATTGCATAGTTGCTCTTCATCTCTCTGTATCTCTTCTGTATTTCTTCATCTACTGCATCTTTCCCTTTATTATCCCTCGAAGTAAGTATTATCAATACTGTAAACTTTCTGCTTAGTTCAAGAAAAAGACAGTATTATTCTAATGTGTTTTCAAAACAAATTATTCCCTCATGATGAAAACAATGGTGGTGTTTTCAGAAGTACTTTGAATGTTCAGAAATATACTTTATTGTTTTTCAAGTAGTCTGTCAGAGAAATGTCAGTGTATGGTTAAATTCCGTAATAGAAATATAGAAGTAATGCTCATTAGGGATCCATCAGATGCAGCCCCATTTAAAATATTTAGGAATTAGTCCAACTGTTGTTGCACATAACCGCACCTCAGTGATTGATTGGCTCATATGGGATCTTCTAACAAGTTTGTGCTGTAAGGGAGTTGATTGTGTCTACCTGCCAGAAATGTTTTTATTGTATATAATTTTAATAGCTTGCTCTGTGTTTTAAAGGGACACATTGGCCCCAAGAAGGGAAGGCTTAGTGCTGTGTCTGTGCTGACTGTGGGGCTCGCTGAGTGCTAAAAAACCCAACAAAACAACAACAAACACAACCAAAAAACCCCAACAATCCAAAATTAAAAAAACTTCACACTGAGCTATTTAAAACTACATTGCAACATCTGGAGACACCCTGAAATCCTGGCCTTGTGGAATGGCTTTTTTCTCACTGTTGTTGATGTCTGTTGTCACTGCTCTGTTCAGAAATACGGTCTGGTTTCATGTGAATGAAGCAGAGATGTGTCTCTGTCACTTCTTGTCTGGTGGACAAATGAGGTTTCTACTCCTGCTCTTGAAGGTACTTTAAAATACCTTTCAAAGGGGAAAGACATCAAACAAAAACAGACTGCTGCCATCACCACAAATAGTCTCCTGTGCAATGAGATAGTTGGAAAGCTGCCCTTGGCACTTCCCCTCCTGCCCTAGAAAGAAGTAGAGCAGGATGAGGAGGTGAGTCTTCTGGGGCAGGCACTACTGAGGCTTAGCCAAGTGTGACTTTCAAACTTCCTTTATCTTTGCACTCTTCAGAGAAGCATAGGCTGTGATTAAACAGTGTGCAAATGGGCAAACCACAGTTTTGTGGTTCTTTTTCTATTGCTTCTGTCACTTTCTAATAAGCTTGTATCCATCCATCCATCTTTCATGAAGCAGTTCTTAAAGAACTAGTGTCTGCTCATGCTGAATGGGGAAAAAATGTTTAGAGTCTCTCTTAAAATATCCCTGTAAGTGGAAGCTTCTTCTGAAGATAGGGGAGATTTGCCTGATACAATAGAAAGGAAATGCTTCTGGTGTAAAGAGCTAACCCACAGAGTATTTGTTTATTTGTAGAGCCTACAAAATTTGGTGCAGTTCTGTTGGTCATAGGATATATTCAGAGTTCCACACCTGACCATCTGTAAGGATTTTTGAGATCACTTATTGCTGTACTTGGGAAAACATTTGAGAAAATCTGTAGTGAGACCAATATTGAGGCAGATACTTTGGATTTTCTGTTTTGCAGGTAATGATGATACAGTTATGTCTCCAAGAAGAATTTACACAGTGGATCTTCCTCCAGAGGGTTATGTTGCAGTTACTCCATATGCTTTTAGTAATGCTGTTAATGAAAACTCTTGCAGTAGTGCTGACTCAACAGGTAAGTTTTGTATGGTTGTTACTGTGATGAATTTTTCAGAAGGGAAACTTCTTAGCAGCCCTTATCAAGTAGGTTCAGACTGCAAGAATAAAGTATTTAAAGCATTGCTGCCAGTGGGTGTCACTGTTTTGCAACATAAGCAAAATGAGGATGTGCATCCCTGTGGGTTCATTTCCATCGTTTGGGGTTTCAAGACTAGATTCAGCACTTGATGATGGCAATGCAGTGCCACAGATCTTACTGGAGTAACATAGAACCTAACTGAGGATGAAGTCTTTAGCTCCTCCCACTCAAGTGACATGTACATTCATACTATGCCTGCTAACAGTCATACTATTTTTAAGGATAAATGTTAGATAAAACTGTTTTACTAAGTCTACCCGTGATGTTCTGAGGAATTGGGTAAAGGCTTAACAACCTTTCACATTTGCCTCTCTCAGAACAGGTATTCACCATTGGAGTTGGTAGGGGGGAGGTATCAGTCCTTTAATGTTGAAAGGCTTTCTGATGAGAAACTATGACCATATAATTCAGAAACAATATTTGATGTTGTCAAAGGATATAAGAGAAGAAGCACAGAATCTATAAAGTGGGTTGTAAGTTGGCCCCAGTTAAATACATGGTTTTCTGAATGACATTGCCAGAATTCAGTTGATTCTGTCTTTAGAAAGAAGCCCTAAGCTTAGACAAGACAAATAAATTTAGTTTTTTCAATTGCTGTGTTCCTGTGGATATATATTTGTCCAAAATTGTGTATCACTGTCATTGGCTGCTAGGGACATTCTATAGCAAGGAAGATACCCAGGTAAGGCAGCTGAAGTAAAAGACCTGATAAGCAGCAGTTATTAAACTACAGTATCAGTTTCAGCCTGGAGATTGCCTTCAATGCAAGGAAAACCTGAGATACAACTTGCAGATACAGAAAGGCAAATTCTGCTCATCTTTGCAAACAATACCCATGGGGTGAATTTTGAGCTTGGAAATTTGGTCTACAATCTGTTCTGAGCTCCAGTCAGAATCTCAATACAAGTAAAGAGACCAAAGTAGCTCGAGGGACTGAAGCAAAATACAGCATGACTGAGGGCACATCAAGAATATTCTTCCTTGATGTGCAGTGGTTTAAAGACCATTTTTGAGTGATGAGGTAACTATCAGAGTAACATAAGAGTAGATCTTGATAGTTTTTGGATTATGAATGGAAAGATGTTTTAATTTAGAGCTTCTAGGTTGTATTCTTCTCAGTTAGATAGGATTTGTGTTGGGGATCCAGAAGCTGTTTCTAGGTTACCCTTAACATTTAGTTGCAGAACTGTCTTTGGACAGTTCACTGGGTTTCTCTTTCCCAGCATGTCAGATTCAAGCTGCTTATTCTGATCTTGAAGCGCCTTTTCTCTCCTTCCATGCCATGTAATTTGTTTATTATTTCATGTACTTTTCTTTCAGCTATGAGAGGAATGTATCTTCCTCTTCTGTGTTTTGCTGATAAGACTAAATGAAGCCTCATAGTACTTTGTAGGTGAATTCAGTTTTATACAGGGACCTAAGTTGCTTTTAAATAAAACACTAGCATGTATGCTGAACACTGCTGCAACCGAGGTATGTCCTTGTTAAGGCATTAGCATGGAACTTTTGTGGCAAATTTACTCAGCTGCTGTTTAAAATCTGTGAATAAATCAGATTTTGTGTGGTGCATATTAGATGTTGCAATGATACATTATTATACATAATTAGATTTTAGGTACATTGCAAAGCAGTTAAGCAGAACAGAATTTAGGATTGAGTTATGTTATCTCTTTTTAGAGTCACGTAAATACCTGCCTGGTTTTACAGTGGATGAAGTATTGAACAATGGCTTTATTTGCTCATTTTTTAGATTTAATATTTTCCTTTACTATTTCAAAACAAATATACTTAACCATGATAGCAGTAAGTAGAGTTCTGATGTTGCTTAGTGACAGTATTGACTGTTGGATGGAGAGTGCTGTTAACTGATCCCAGTTTCACTGTTCAGGAAGAGTAAGTTTTAGGTTTTAGCCACTTTTTAAACAGTTAACAAAGGATCTGGAAATCTGGGAGACTTACTTTTGAATTGGTTTGTTATTTGGCTTTGCACTTTGTGCAAAGTTTTTTGTTATACTTTGTTATGCACATTTGCTCTGTGCACTTTGCATATAGAATCAAGAAAAAATAAGTTTGAAGTGAAGGTTTTTAACATGTGGCTCCTTTTGCAAGGTAGGTTTGACTATAGGTATTATTTTTACCCGGTATTTGCCTAATTATTTTTTAAAATCTCCTTATAGGGAGGTTTTTCTTACATTCCCTTTTTTACTTGCTCTAGTGTTTCACTACCCTTTAATGCTAGATCTTTCTTGCTACAGTTTAGACCCTTATTTGTTTTGTCTAAATAAGGATTGCAGAACTAGAGATCTGTGCTACTCTGCAAGGGTGAGGGGACATGGTTCACTTTACTCATGTATGTCATTTAAGCATACACATAAAGTCTATTGCAGGATGAAGTCTGTGATTTCAGGCAGTGTTCATAAAATAAAATAGGAATATCATAAGCAAACACACCATGGATTACTTAGTTTGCACACCTAGATTTAGTTGTATATCCCTTATTCAGATCTTTGAAGGGATAAAGAAAAGTTCTAATGAGAACCTTTGGCACTGAAGGAAAAAGAGGGTGCATGCATGACTGTATGGATGAATATTTTATATATATAAAATAAATCTACTATGTTTAGAATTGTCCCAGGTATTCCCAAAGGACCAGCTCCATAAGGTGAAGCTGAGATTTGGTGTATGCATTGTTTTAATCCTGATACTATCTATATGATGTATGCTGTATGGCAACAGGTGATCTTCCACTATGTTTCCTAAAAATTTGAGCATGTTGTTTATGTACTGGGTAAGAAAAGGTTCCTGTGCTGTCCTTTTCTAGCCCAGAACTAAGCGGAATTAATGATGTGGAAATTGAACAAAAAGAAAGCTGACTCAAAAATTAATTTCATTGTTTATCAGACTTGCCTCATTAAAATAATATGACTCTATTTTAGGATTTAAATTTTTCAGTTATATGTCATTATGATTTGCTATGTCCTCTCAATAAATTAAAACCGAATATGAGTCTGTCTGAATGACTATAACAAGATCATCAAGAGGAATAGATGTGCCATGGCTGACATTTCATTGTGGTAGCTTATTCTGTGGGTGACTGAAATATTCAGTCACTAAAACATGTGTTTCAACATCAACTGGTTTTGAGAAATGGTTTGAAAGTTGAAGTTAATTAAAATTATAAAATAATTTCTTGTCAGCTCTAAAATATGTTTGAGTTTTTCCATTATTATTGTTGTTTTAACTGCTAGTTCTGTTGTGGCTGATATTGTCAGGACGAAATTATTGATGTGCAGAATAACTTCTGAACAAAAGAGGAGAAGAAAATTCAGGTAGTCCCTTATGCGTCTGTGACATCTTGATTCACCTAAAGGCAGCCATTTCAGGAAGACTTAATGGTGCTTAAGCTTATGTTTGTTTGTAAGGAGATGCTATTATGAATCATACGTTACTACTTACATTCTTGGCAGGTGGTTGGGAATGTGATACATCACAGAACTGATACACTCAGCACACCAAGGGAGCAATATGTTTTAAGCAGCTAAGGTCAGCAGCAAACTCTTTTTGCTGATAGGTAGCACCAGTTGTTAAACTCCAACATTATGAATCTTTTTGTAGCCGTCAAACCAGAGGAATCATTAGATGGTTTAACTTAATCTTCTGTACCTGTTGAGCTCAGCACTTTGCATTTAGAAGAAACCAAACCAAAAACAGCTATTCACATTTCAAAGATGTCAGAGACACTCCACTACTTTCTAGTGCTCGCAGTTAATTGGTCTCACTCTATTTAATAAAATTTAAAAAAATTGAAAATTGCTTTTTCTGCCTTCCTCCTTTGAAATGAAGGGCCTCCATTAAGCAGTATTTTCTTCCTACAAGGAAGCACAGTAATCAAGTCACCATCAATCTTTTTGATTAAGCAGGTTCACTTGTGCATTGCTCTGAGATATTTACTTCAATCCTCAAGTCGTATTTGTAGCTCTTTTAGGTATCACCCTTTTCATGGCATCTTTTTAAGACTATAAACTCCACTACTGCATGTAATGTTTCTTTACCCTTGAAGAAACTAGTTCTGTATCAATGTTTCAGAAATGATTTCAAATTAATCAGAGAGTATGACAGTAGACAAAAGTTACCAGAAAGAGTTCATTAAAAAATTCTTCTGCTTTAATTCCACATCAGCTCATTCATGTATACAGTTATGTCAGTGATATTACAATAAATACTGTTTGTGTAGGGCTTCTTAACTGTAAATCAAAATGTTTAACAGCACTCAGTGTTATTTATTTTAAATAAAAAGAGTTCAGGAAAGAACTCAACATGAAATAAAATCAACTTCTCTTGAAAACAAATTTAAGAACACTTACAATTGCTTTTTTGAACCTTATATATGAGAGAAAAAGCTATGAAAAAAACTCCTGCAAATCAGGCTGTCTTATAGTGAGTGCCTTCTGTCACTGACTGTCCAGAGTTTTGTGGCAACTTCTGTGAGAATATCCAAGGCTTTTAACAAGACTAATTGAGGGAATTGTGGCAGTTTCAGAGTAAGGACTCTGCATTTGCAAACTGAAAATAATATAATTTTTTCCAGTTTTGTTCATTTTTTAGTAGAATAACAAGCCTATTAAAGGATTTTTATGAACAAAAATCCTATCTAATTCATTAGTTCATTAAGTATGCCTAAATAATGAAAGATGCTACAGTACAGCTGTTAGTTTAATGGCCAGTGTTTTGCTACACAGATGCACCAAATCATAGCATAAATAAGTTAATGGGATTGATATGCAGATGTGTAGATTTTTCTGGTTTTTTTTACAACTTGCTGAAAAAAACCCATTTTACTGTTCTGCTTTCAGCTACTTTTATAACTGAGGTTTGCTTCTCTTTCCTTCTTTTGTTGGATTTGTTAGCACATGGTCTTTCCTTTTCTAGTGAGGGTGGCATGGACTTGCAGGTTGAAAACTTAGTTGTGGAAGTTATTACTTTAAAAAGTTGGTTTCAATAATTTATCAAGGAGGAAGCAGTGATTATGAGGTAGTTTGGGCTCTTCTGTATTTCTAGCAGGCTAAGTGTTTTGGTGGTTTTTTTTTTAATTGATTAATTCCTCTAGTTAATTTTGGGTGTTCCATTTTTAATTCTCTCCCAGTTTGGATGTCACTGTTTACTATTAAAACAATGTATCTTTGCATTATAAAATTATAGGTGATAACATTCTGTAGTTTAGCTTTGTCCTTGCAGAAATCAACGTATCACTCCCAGTTTGTGAATGGCAGACTTTTCTGAGCCATCAGCAGCTTCAGGAATTCTCATGTGTATGTCATCATCAGAAAGCAAGCTGTAGCAACGACACTTCTCTTGAGCCTGTTACTGTATGCTTTTTCAAAATGTTGTGGTTTAGAGATTAATCAATAACTTGGAAGGAGAGATGCCTGTGAGGTTAAGAAACTTACTTCTCTACAGCCTGTTTCTTCTTTAGCTTAAGTGCACTTGACATTTTGGAATCAGTTACAGTGAAAGATGCCACAAACAAATAGAGATGTAGGGCAGCCATAGCTGAAGAATTCTGTACTTCAGATGTCTTTTCCTTTAATGTCCTCTTGGCAGACCTTGTATTTGTTGATAGATGCAATGACATTCCTTAATAGATAAAATCACTACAGTTTTCTTTCTGAAATTGAATAAGATTAAATAACCATTTTAATTTTCAGAGTTCAGATAAAGTATTTAATCATTTGTTAAATCTGACTTAACTTCTAGAAAAAAAGAAGTCTAGATACAGTAATGTCCATAACTGACATCGTTATGGGTTGATTGCATCACTGGAATTATATTAAAGTTAAGAAAGAGCTAATCAACTTCTCTAATACTGCTTTGGAAAATTTTTGACTCCTTTTCTATCCGAACAGGAGAAGATTTGCTTTTTAAATGACACCTGATTTAGGAGTTGTCAAGAATTCTAGTTATGTATTTAACTTTTATCATACTTAATTTTAAGGAATTAAGTGTGTACTTGAAAGATGTTTGCTGATGTACTTGCATTGCAAAAGCTGACTAGTGTGATGCCATCTTCTTGGAAATATTTCTAGTGTACTGCATGTGATACAAATCATAAATATTAAAGGTGTAGCTTGTGCAGGCACTTAGGAAAGCATCTCCACACTACCAGTGTCCTGGAGTAGTGGTACAGGCAAATTCTCTGCTCTTGTCAAGCAGCCAGCTAGAATGGAGTAATCACTTCTCTTGATTTCACAGCAAACAAGTCTGAACCTCCTGAAGGTAAGTGTAGAATTTACCAAGAAATTTACTGCTGTCCATTGAGGGTTTTAAACACAAGACTGGGCTATCAATTGAAGCTGTAAGGATGAACCTAAGAATTTAGGTTTATGTACAGTGTAGAAACCAGTCATTTCTAACTACCATTATCTGCAACTATTTACATTTTCTAAATGCCAGTAAGACATATGGGACTATTGCAGAATGCATGGTACAAATTATGAGTTTTTAATGTCACTGAAGTCTTCGGTATTTCTTGTGATAGTTTCTGACATTAAGATGTTGGTAGACCTCACCAAAACAAACAATGCAACAAAACAAACACCCCCACCCCAAACTCCCAAAAAACCCTCTGGAAGATGGCTTTGCAAGCCAGATATTAAATATCTGCCCCAGATATTTAGCTCAAATTTGTGTTTGGTGCTAGGAAAGGGTGTAAATGCTGAAAACGTATTAAGGAAAAAAGAATACACGGTAATGTGATACACTAGTAATGTTTTACTTTTGCCATGGCTCCATGTTAATGGGGTTTATTAAAGATCCTTGATTTATATTTTTGTAACTGTAAATAAAGTACATGTTTAGATGCTGCATTAGTTTCTGCATGCTTCCAAAATAGCCTAAAGTATTTCAATAACAAATATTTACCTTTGAAGTAAGCTTTCATTACTATATGTTGCTGTAGTGCAGAAAATAACGTACCCCTAATCCTAGTGTAGTGGGTTGATGCTGGCTGGATGCCAGACACCCACAAAAGATACTCACTGACTCCCCTCTGCAGCTGGACAGGGGAGAGAAAATTTAACAAAGGGTTCATGGGTTGAGATAAGGACCAGGAGAGGTCACTCACCACATACTGTCATGGGCAAAACAGGCATGAATTAGAGATATGAAGTTCACAAAGTCTCCAGAGAGAGTCCATCTCACAAGTAACAGCTCTCTGAACTGCTGCAGTGTGAATCAATCCCATGGGCAGCAGCTTCCCTCAAACTGCTGTGGCATGGGGTCACTCTTCCACAAAGTGCAATCCTTCAAGGACAGATTGCTCCAGCATGGGTGCGGGGCCCCTGTCTCCACAGGCCTCCCACGGGCTTACTGCCTCCTCTCAGGCATCCAGCTGCTCTGGTGTGTGCTCCTCCACGGACTGCAGGTGGATCTCCATGGGCTGCAGGGGCACAGCTGCCTCACCACAGTCCTCACTATGGACTGCAGGGGGATCCCAGCTTTGGTGCCTGGAGCACCTCCTCCCCCTCCTGCTGTAATGACCTTGGTGTCTGCAGAGTTGTTCTTCTCACATGTTCTCATCCCAGTTTTCTCTACCCCCAATTACACCTGTGCAACAACTTTTTTGTTTTAATTTGTTCTTAGCTAGGTTATCACACAGGCGTTACTGCCATTTCTGATCAACTGTCAGAATGGACAATCCATGTCTGTCTTTAGAGCCATCAGGTATTGCCTCTGCTGGACACTGAGGAAACTTCTGGCAGCTTCTCACAGAAGCCACCCCTGTAGCCCACCCCCCCCACCAAAATCATGACCATGCAGACCCAATGCACCTGGTTTATTCCTTTCCATTTTAACAAAGCAGGGAGAAGTAGGGCTGGATCCCAGAGGAGAGATGCATGCTTAAGCAGAATAAGAATCCACCGACAAGTGCACGTTTAATGAGACATGTTGACTCTGGTCATTTCCTTGACTTTCTGTGGTAGTTCTTTGACCTTCAGTTTTCTTATTCCTTTGTGCTACAACTGGTGTCTCAAATGGAATCTCTTCTTGTTACATGTCCATAAGTCTGGAAGTAATTTGATTAAAGTAGGTTCTGTGGTCAGGCGACAGTATGTGTAGTAAGAGGAGAGGGAATTAGGGCCATTATCTCTGATGTTCTTGCTTTTTGTTTTATTTCAAATTACAGTGATGGCAGATATTTTTGTTGAGCATCCTGTCCTATAACAGAGAAGTCTCAGAGAAAGAAGAGGTACTGTGGCTTTCTCTTTTCTCCTCTTTCCCTACTGAACACCATTTTTCCCTTCTTGCTCCCTGCCAGCTGAGTCACTTCACCCCTTTCAGCTGCAGCATGCTCCCTCTTTCTCCTGCCTTGCAGCTGTGCTACAGGCTTCTGTTGTCATAGTGACAGTAACACACTCACTTTTCCTGGGCAAGGAAAAGAAATAGAGAACAACACCAACAAGTGTTGCTCTTTAGATTCCAGCAAAAAAGCCAACACTTGTAATTGCTGCCTCACTTAAGCAGACATCCAACACATTGGAAATCTGACACTGCTTGACTACTTTCACCTCCTTGTTTCATAATAAAAGCAGAATCAAGACCTAAGCTTTTGTACTTAAATCTTCATGGAGTAGCAGGGTAAAGTCAGTATGGGGCTAGATAAAGGAGAAAGGCAGAAGACAGCTGGGTCTCTGTCTGCAAGTGCTTCATGGTTCTGAATCTTAATTCCTCATGTGTTAAAGCAGGAAATTTAATTGGTTTGCAGATCTTGGGATATTTCTGATCACATGATATTTTCATTTTAGTTATCAGTTGTATAGTTGGTTGCAAAATTCTAACCTCCATTACTCTGCTATTGCTGCTATTGCCTGTGAGCCTGTTGGTATTGAACCACAGCAAAGCATTGCTGTCCTTCATGTAAAGACCCAAATATCCACTGACAGACAGCACACTTGTTGATTATTAAGTGTGAAAAGGTGACCCTGGCTCATCCTCTTGCTGTGAGGACCCATGTTACTCTTTCTAACAAGACTTATTTCAGTGCATTATTTTCAATTTTCAATTTGAAAATAAAGTAGTGAGCAGGGGAAGAGGAAAGCCTTTTGTAAGAATAGGAATTCTGTATTCATATTACACTGGTGTTTAAATACTCTGGACACTGTAAAAATAGTGTAGAAAGTTTGTTTCTAGCGTGAAGGGGCTTAGTGTGGCTGAGTGGACAAGAAAAATTAAGACAGTAAAAAAAATGTGTGTGGTGTTAACCATGTCCTTTTTTTTCTTACACAGCTTTCTGCAAGTATTTTGTATGACATACAAAAAATGCTGCTGTCTCATGTTCAGTCAGAATCAGGCCTACCTCATGATTTCATCTTGTTACTCTGTTTTTATAGCAGCAGTTGTAGTTTATGGCAGCTTGTAGGCATAACAGCCACACATTGATATAGCTTCCAGTAGGCTGTCTCCATTTGGTCTCCACTGGGGAATTTTCTTGATCTCATACCCTTTGCCTTTGATTACTGCCCTCTGCAAAATTTACAGGTAGCAGTTTGAAAGTACTGAACAACCCTCAGTACAGCTGTAACCTGTGCCAAGGAAGCTTTGAAAATCATCTTCCATCAATCTGCCATTCACAGTAGCTTTGCTAAATAATTTTATTAGTTTCATTCTATTTTCATTCCGTTTTATCCCTGCAAGCAGAAATTGGCTCATAAGTAGAGTTCAAATCACTAACAGGCCATACTCCACCAGAGCCTTCTATATTACAAAGTGTTGGAGAGAAAGGAAGCTCCTGCCTTCACTGTGGGCTCAGGATTGTTCAGTATTACAGGATGTGTTGCCCATGCCATCCATCAGCCTCACTCACCCTCTTTCCAGCAATCTGTGTAGGGCTGAAGAAATGGGTATTGCTATAGCAAAAGACAGAAATACCAATGTACACAAATCTATTGCTGTAATCTAGCCAAAATGCAGTGCAGGCAATCTGAATTGCATTTCAAGGCTCCCCAGTTGCTTTGAGCAACTTATGATTGAACAAAGCTGCTGCATCTCTGTACCAATAATTCCATTTCCCAGCTGCATTGGCTGTGTGCAGGTGTGGAGGAGGCATTAGGGCCAACAGACAGTCTCTCCTGACAGAAAGTAAATCCCTTCCCACACCTCTGGCTCTATCCAGCTGATAGTGCTGCATCTCATGGACTCCTCAAATCTGATTGTGCTTATCCTCTGGGATATAACCAGCACAGCTGTACTGACATGACTGGGTCTGCTAGTTTGCAGTTAGCTGAGCACTCAGCTCTCTAGGGGTGTAGTGGGGAGCATGGGGAACAGGCCTTCACTGACCTCTGGGACACTGCCAGCCTCTGACACTTCAGTTATTTTCTTGATGCAGAGATTTTAAATAGCCTTAAACATTTGGTCTTGGTGTAGTTGGCCTAATGACAGGTGAAGTTTTGTGTGAAGTCATACCTGTTCTGCCTTCTGTACTATAGCTTAAGAACTGGGTAACTTTACTTTCTCAAAGCTCTTTGTTTCTGGGTGCATGGACAATATTTGGAAAGGATTTACTTATATCTCACCCAACTAACCCTGCATCTTCCTGTGGAGGGTGTAGGAGAGAATGCAGAGAAAGAGTTTTATGCAACTATTTTTCCTTTATTGGAATGATGATACCAGTTTTTCACCAATCTGATTGAGTGAACATGAATGAAAGGTTTCTGAAGTTACTTTTTTAAAAAAAAGAATATTTAAAAGCTGAATTCATAAATGTTAGGAACATTAAGAAAATGCAACATAAGCTAATTTTCTGATAAGTCCAGCTTTAGGATGTGTAGAACAGGATGAAGAATGCCACATGACCTAAAGTCCTGACTGCTAGAAACAAATTCTGCCATTCACGTCTTTTTGATGCATTACTCTCAGCGGATGTTGTGGTGGTGGTTTTGGAACAAGTCCACCATGTAACACTGAACTGGATATCAGCATCCTTGCACAGCTAACCACAAAATTGAATTTATTTTGTTAATTCTTTTTTCACTGGCAAGTAGCCATTGCACTATTATGATGCCAGATACAATGTTAAATTAAACATTTGTTTTGGTAGCTTGAATAGTAGGTTAGCTAGATGCAAAAATCTGAAATATAATGGAACTGTAGTGGTT
The DNA here is from genome assembly GCA_024734555.1 of Trochalopteron elliotii. Taxonomy (NCBI): domain Eukaryota; kingdom Metazoa; phylum Chordata; class Aves; order Passeriformes; family Leiothrichidae; genus Trochalopteron; species Trochalopteron elliotii. The sequence goes on from JANPWX010000016.1 coordinate 3,291,671, forward strand.
GCCACACCTTAAGTAGAGCTTAACACATTTAATAAAAATGATGCATCTTTAGTGCACAATGAGTTTAATTCCTTTCATGCTTCTGTCTTGAATTCAACTTAGGTACTTATCTGGAAGGCTTAAGTTTGCAGTGTGTTCACAAACCATTCCAATCTTTTTACATTTAGGTATGCACTCTATTTGAGTAGTATATCAGCATTTCTTGAGTACTTAGAAATGGACACATCTTTTGTCAGTTTGGACAAATAAAGAGCTCTGTTCTATTTTTTGGTCACTGTCTGGCTGAAGATGGGAAGTTAAAACCTAATACTGTCTACTGCATGTCTTCTCACATATAAAGTGCTTGTTGCTCCCATTATGAAACAGCATGTAAGATAAATTTCCAAAAATTACAAAGGCATGCAACATTCAATTGATAAAAATCCAATTTCCTGTAAAACTTCATGGAAAGTGGCTATTAATAAATACAGAAACTGTATATCAGTTACTCAGCTAGCTTACTACTAGTAAGTAGCTCAACTACTTACTAGTTACTCAGCTAGCTTTCCAGAAGAAGCAGCAAAGACATCTTAAGTTCTTATTGTTCAAGTATGGCACATATTCTTTTCCAGCCTTCATTCAGTATACTGAAAACCTTACTTTGTAACTGACAAATTTAGATCAGTTCTCCATTAACTTTTAGACAAGGTAGCAGAATTAAATGTGCACCTTTATTAAGAGTCATTCCTCAGAGAATACGACTTTATTGAATGCTCAGATCTAGGCACTTGTCATATCACAAGGTATATAAAATAGTAAAGATTCTGCTGTGGAAGCCCAAACATGTAAAGACATTAACAAAAACTTGCATATAGTAATGTAGTTGATATTGAGCCAGTGCTGATAGATCAGCACAGAGAGGCAGCAACTGCTCTGCAGGTCTGTGACACTTCATACCCTGAACTGCTGCAGTACAGCACATTTGTGCATGGATCTAATTTTTTTTTCCCACCTCTTCACTGAAGCATATGAGAATACTCTACTAAACTGCTTGAATAATTAGAAGAGCAAGGCACCTAGTGATGTTACAGTAAGTGATGATAATAAAGTATGTCTAGGATCAAGCTTCCTGTTTGGAGGACCCTGTCTCTTATGTGAGCCCAGAAAGGGGAGTGAATATTGTGGGAACCTTTACATGGCACTTAAATACCTCAGCTGAACTGTGGCATTTTTACTGATAAGAACATAATGTCTATCCTTCTTGTTCTTCTGCCAGAGAAAAGAAGTGATTGATTGTTTGTTCAGTACTTTATTTAGTATATAGGTGAACACTGTAGAGGAGAAAAATACTAATTTGTTACAGCTCCTTGAGAAATAAAAATACATAGCCTTAGGATAAGTGGGAAGACTTAAATTAATAAACCAGTGATAGAGCTCTTCCACTTCCGTCTCAGGATATATATTTAATTTTGTCTTTTTCTTGCCAGCTTTTCTCCTCCTGAGAAAAAATGCCAGACTTTCTTGGTATCTTTGTAGCACTTGCATTTTCCTCCATGTAGTGGATTAACCCCTGGATTCTAGACATGCAACAAAGTGTCTCTCTCTTACTCTGCTCTGCACCTGGACAGGGGAGAGATAATACAACGAAGAGTTCAAAGTTTGAGATAAGTACCAGGAGAGATGGCTCATCAAATACTGTCACAGGCAAAACATCCTCAAAATCTGAGGATATTATTTATTATTTAAAAAATCAGAGTAGGATAATGGGAAGTAAAAACAGACCTTAAAACACCTTCCCCCTACCTCTCCCTCGTTCTCAATTCTACCTCCTCCCCAGAGGGGAACGGGGACACAAGTAATGGGGGTTATGGTCGGTTCATCACATTTCTCTTGCTGCTCAGGGAGACAAGTCCTTCCCCTGCTCCAGTGTGGGGTTCCCCCCACGGAATGTAGTTCTTCATTAACTTCTCCAATATGAGTCCATCCCATGGGTAACAATTCTCTAGTATGGGGTGCCATCCTTCAAGGACAGGCTGCTCCAGCCTGGCTCCCTCGTGGGGTCACAAGTGCCGCCAGCAAACAAACCTGCTCCAGCGTGGGCTCCTCTCTCCACAGGTCTGCAGGTCCCTGCCAGGACCCTGCTCCAGCACAGGCCTCCCACGGGGTCACAGCCTCCTCTCAGGCACCCACCTGCTCTGGTGTGGGTCTCCTCCATGGGCTGCAGGTGGATCTCTGCATCCCTGTGGTTCTCCATGGGCTGCAGGGGCACAGCTGCCTCACCATGGGCTGCACTGTGGGCTGCAGGGGAATCCCAGCTCTGGTGCCTGGAGCACCTCCTGCCCCTCCTTCTGCACTGACCTTGGTGTCTGCAGGGCTGCTCCTCTCATGTTCTCACCCTGATCTGCTTTGGCTGCAATTACAACTGTGCAATGACTTTTCCCTTCTCAGCTGTGTTATCCTATAGGTGTTACCATTCCTGACTGGACCAGCACATCCATCCTGGAGCTGTCTGGCATTGCCTCTGCTGAACATGAAGGAAGCTTTTGGCAGCTGCTCCCAGAAGCCACCCCTGTAGCCCCTGCACTACCAAAACCTGGCTATGCAAACCCAATACACTCCATCACTAACTGTCTCTTGGGCTTTGGGCAGGTCCAGTTTTGGGTGCTTCTTCCCCTCCATATTTTCTGATACCCCCCCCTTTTTTTAATTTTCTCTGCTCTTCAGTGATTCTTTTATTACCATTGCCCATGATTGTTTTAGGGTGTACAGGTGCATGGTCAAGTAAGTACTCATAGGCAGTTCTGAAATGCTGCTCAGCTAAATGCTGGTACCATAATCTTGAATATGCTATTGATGGGTGGAGCCTTTAGTGCTAAATACCATACAGCTTTGGATGGAGATTCTTCTTTTTCCTCTGAAAGGGAAGAAGAATATATCAAGGAAAATGAAAGGTTATCAAATACAATGTGCAGTGTTTCCTTATTTCGTGTTTTACTTAGGTGTGTGTGTGTGTTTCTAATTTCAGGTTGTAAACTGGTTTATTGGTTGCATGAAATTTAGATGTATAATTCAGTAATCTCAAGGAAATAATATCTTGCAGTATTTTGTTTGACATATATCTAGAAATCATAATGGTATATAACATTCACTAAATAATCAGAAATGTTAGCATTTGAAAATAAGTCTTCACACTTTGTGTAGTATATATCTATATGTACTTTCATACAGAACTTCAGCAAAAGCTTTAGAGATAGCGTTACATGTTATTGTGGCAGCAGAAGCTGTACATATGCAAAAAAACATCTAAGTAAAAGTACAATGATTAAATTATTTGAATGTGTTCTCTAGTGACCTACAATGCATTTCCTTTTCACTCTGACTGGCATTTTTCTTCTATTAAATACATTCTTATGGTAATATATAAATTCTGTTAAATTGAAGTGCCTCTAGCAGTTATGTTACAAGCAGTATAAACTTCCATTGTGATTATATATCTGTTAGTTCAAATGTATTTACAAGGTTTTTATACTTCCCTTTTTTTATACCTTTTAATGGCAGTAATTTTGTACACTTAAACTTACTTGCAGTGAAATACTTACGTTAAAAGCCAAGTAAATGGAAAGCCCTGAATTATTTTGAGCTGTTTGCAGCCTGTTCTCTGGTGATCTTCTGCCAACTTTTTGTGTCACTATACTTGTTGGTACAATGGAAGTTCTCTCTACTGGCTACAGCGTAATTTGATGGCAGAAGTGAATCTTGTGTGAAGTCCTGATTAGCATGTATCTCCTTGTGGGGGGGTGAGTGAGTAATAAAATACCAGCTACAGTCTCCCTTGATGCTGCCCAGCCAAAGAAGTAGCCAACACCACCACAGAGTCAGGCATCTCATGTCTCCATCCAAAGGACTCCCATTCCCAGTCCTGCTTTCACACAGGTCAGTCAGTGCTCTGGCCCTTGTCTTCAGGGAACCTAAAGCCATTTCTAAGATTTGTTGATTGTTTCACCTGCTGCAAGATTTTTGTGAACTCTTTAGTATTCCAGAATGAAATAATTCCTGTGAACGTAGGAACTGGCTACCGAAGTCAAAATCCCAGTTTTTTGAGAGGACAGAAACCTGTACTATATGTGGCCTGTTGACCCAGTTGGTGAAAGATTACTTTAACAAAGGAATTAGGAGTGTAACTGAATAGCCATTCTTTGTGATTTCAAACCCAGCATTCCAGTGAAACTTTAAGAATCTTGAATTTGCTAATAAGATGTGCAGGTAGCTTGTAACCTTACTACAGACTTCTTGAACTTTCTTTTTGGTTTAAATAAGTGGATTTGGATCAGATTTGTCCTGCTTTCTTTTTGCTCTTTGCTGGTATATAAGAAAATGTCCCATTTTATAGTCATTTAGTTTTCCTATCCTTCGGAAGAAATCAAAACAGAGCTGAGCTGGGCATAAACCCCTTGATTTTTAGGATTTCTGTAGAACATAGTGCATTGGTTTTGGTAGTGTGGTTTGGTTTTGATTTTAGAAAAGCACTTTTTCATATATTAAACAGCCATCCAGGAGTCTTTATAAAACATAAACATTACTTTTCAAGGAGGCAGTTTGGGTGACCTGTACTCCACAGAAGATACTCAGATTGGTACATGTGCAATAACTTGTGCTTCTTGTATAGCATGTGATACAGCCATGAGAGTAATAGTAGTACAGTGTAAAAGCAGTTGGAGAGTTTGTACAGATAGGAACAGTGGCAACCATGTAATATATATATTTCTTACAGAAGCACACAGATCTCTTTAAATTTGTGTTCCCTGCTTAACTAGCCTGCGTTGTCCAGTCAGCTGTAAAAATTTGTGTGTTCTCAAGGTGGAAAAGAAAAGGCCAAATGAAGCTATAGTCCGGGACTCCAGCAGAACATTTGCATTTAGAATGAGGTTTTTTTCACCTTGTGTTTGGTAATTAATTACAATTAGGGAAACTGCCTAAGGAAATTGAAAAATTATTCTTGGGCCTATGTTCCTTGCATCTAAATCTTTACTTTATGTATCTGACTTAAAATATTGAGGGTGTGGTTGTGCCTGGACCCTACAAGAAGGCTCTTATTTATCCTATACAAGTAAAATGAAGAAACTTCTATTTTACATTTTCTTGTTTAAATAAAATTATGCATGATGCATATCATCAGGCTCTGAATATAAAAAGGTAATATTCCCATAGTGTCAGAAAATTTTCTGTGATGTAGTAGCTGTTTTGGGGAAAAGTGAAATATGACAGTCGCTTAAGAGTTGGACTTGATGATCCTTGTGGATCCCTTCCAAGTCATGGGATTCTGTGATATCATTTAGCCTAGAGAGGGACTTCCTAGACCTGGATTTATTCCTCTTCTCACATATGTCTTACCTGCTGCTTGGTATTTCATTCAGGAAGAACATCCTGCCTAAAAGTCAACATAAATGGTTAAAGTTAGATGCTTGTGACAGGAATAAGCTCTCTTTGGGAGAACCTTTTTATTCCTACCCCAAAGGAATAGCATTTTACACCAACAAGGAAATTTACTTGCATTCCAGTTGGATTAAGAGTAGTATACATCATCCAGCCCATGAAAGCAAGTGAGGGATTAATTTAGTAATGAACATCTAAATGTGTCAAAGACAAAAAAGGTATGCATATCCATAGCAGATTATGGGTAGTCTGTGATTGACAGCTGTTGATGCCTAAGGTTCTGTGATGTTGAAAAGAAAAATGAAACCGACTTTGTAGACATGATAGGCAAGCACACCAAGCAAAGATGAAAAGCATTCACGTCACACTAATCTGGATTGGGGTACAGTGTGTGATGGAAAAACTGCATTCTGCAAGCAGATGACAGATTTTAAAATTTGTATTAAATACAAAGTCAAGTGTAGATAGATGAACACATGTCCCTTTATCATAGCAGGGTCATTTCACAGGTCATGTCATATAATTGAAGAAGAGTAACAATGTCTCTCTTATTTTCAAGGGATTATACTATTCTTCAATGAGATGCAGAGCAACTCCTACTTTTCAACAACTTAAATGGGAACTAAAAACACTTTGACACTTTACTAAGCTGAATAGACAAGTTGTTATGCTCCTGTTGCCATTTTAAGGACGTTAGTTTTAAGAAGCAGCACAAGAAATCCTGGAAATAACAGAGACTGATCCATATTATTGATATTATCCTGGTAACATTCTACTGTTGTTTAATAATGTAAAGATGATGTGCAATGGATTCAACACCTAGGAAAGTAGAATATGCATACTACAGGATCTCTTATTGAGAGCATGTGGCAAAATTGTTTCAGTCACTTCCCAAACTTTTTTTTTTTTTTTTTGTAATGGATGCTTTCAGCTGGGTTTTGTGGGGGTTTTTTGGGTTTTTTTTTAATTTTTTGTTATGAATAATCAGATGTTTATGTCAGATATCATATTTCATTCTTTGAAAATCTGTAGCTGCTTAGTACAGAAACCAGGATGGAACCCTTAGGAGTTGAGGAGACATACACTGAGGGGGAATAACTTTATGGAATGTGAGGGACACACAGGTGTAGGAGAATGATGGCCAAGAAATAAATGCTCTGTACAGCAGAGGTCAGAAGTCTGCTGAGAACAATGGGAACCCAGGCTTCAGAGGGACATTCTCTAGAGACCCAGACAGCTCTGTGCAGACTGTTCAGCAGTTCTGAAAGTGTCTGGTGTGCTGAACTGAGAACAAGCCTAAGGAAAGAGGATTGATTTACAAGGATGCAGTGGGCAAGGTGGAGATAAGGTTATGTATGTATAATTTTGTTTTCAATTTTCCTCATTTTGAGTTTTCTCCACCCCCAGAAAAGAAATCAGCTGTTCTAGTGTCTGTTCTTATAAAACCTAGCTTTCCTATTAAAAACCTGGTTTAGACTGTTCACTATGGAAAAACCGGTTTGAACGGTGTGACTGCACAGCTCTGGGCAGAGCAGGGCCTGCTGCAGCACAACATGCAGTCAAGAACAAACCTGCATACCAGGGAGGATTGTGGCTCCAGGTTCATGTCTGTTACAGACTGACAAATTACCAAATTACAGCTGTTCTGCATTTTTCCCTTGGTGTTGCTCGTTTTTCCAGCATACCTGCCTGCATGTTTGTGTATGATTAGTTCAACATAGAGCACTTGGTCATTAAGAAATTACTTACTGCTTCAATACACAATTAATTTAGAATGTGATTAATGAAAGTAAGCTTAATCCATGTCCTAAAACGTCCCTGTTTTTACAAAGCTGCTTGGAAACTGTAAGTAAATTTAATTCAAGTCTAGTTTAAGATCCAAAAATAAATGGATGAAGGAGATAGTTTAAAATAAAGCACGTGGAAGTTCTGCATTCTTTCAGACTTCACTTTTCCAGAGTGTTTTGAAATTGGCTTTACTGGAAGAACCATGTAATAAATTGCAGTTGTGGCAGCTCTTTCATATATGGGGTTAAATATAATTTTTTATTAGATGCTTTGTAAAAAGTTAAGAAATATTGCAAAATGTTGCAAAAAATAGAATTGAGGTGTAAACTGAAATATTGAGGTGATAACTGACATAAGTTGGGGGGTTGTTGCTGAGTGTCTTCATTTTGCTGTGTCAGTGTCTGTGTACTTTTATGTAGCTCTTCTGTGCTAAAGATTTTACTTTAATATAGATCTGATCTTAAATGCTGTTTTGTCACAAGGGAAAACTATGTACCTGTTTTCCAGCAGATAACCTGTTTTTCCAGTATTTCCCATTTTCCAGTCTGTGTTCCTATACTCTTAATAACATCTAAACATTTTGTGCTGTTTTAGCTGGTATATTTGGAAAGAACATTTTAAATGCTGCACAGGATTTTAAGATTGCAATGTTTCTTTTCATTTCTGGTGTTATTCTGAGCAAAGGGAGAGCTTTGGATTCTTTAAACTAACTATTGGTTGAAAAGCATCTCTGGGGAAAAAGGCTTTGAAGAAAACTCTGAACATTTGTTTGTGTCCTGAAAATTAAAAGAAAGAGCAAATATTGCAAATGGAAATGGGACATCAGGTGTTTAAAATGTTTCAAATTTTTTAATATAAATGTTACAAATCTCCCTCTCCCATTCATAGTGGTGCTATCTGTTCTAATACAAAGATGTAATCTTATTTAGCCAAAGACTAAGAAGATTTCTCTGTTTAGTAACAATTAGTCTTTGTGGCTGCTTAAGATTCTTGAGCATTTCTGATTTAGTAGCCTTCAAAACAGTTACTGGTTGTCATTGAACCTCTTTTTTTTCTTTTATGTGAGTGTGTTCAGCTTTGTGATTTTACTCTATTTTCCTCACTGAGTTAACATAGTTCTTAGTGGTTTTGGGGACCACAACCGAGCTCACTTGGGAAGTGCTGTATGAGGCCTCTAAATAATGGTGACTGAGTCTGATTGTTTGCACATCCCCCCAGAATGCCAAAAGACAGTGAGTTCGAAATTTAAAACAATAGAAGATCATTTAAAGGTCAAATACTTGCTTTCATTTAAAAATTAAGTCATTAAATGGTACAGAATTTGTATCAGAAATATTTCTATTTAAGAAAGATTGGAGGCTTCATCAAGTACACCTTTCTGTATAAGGTGACAGAAGGCCTGAAACATTACTGCTAAAATTAATTCATGCATTGAAATAGTTTCATATATCTTTTGGATGCCTTAGATCTGTGTATGTGTGGACTGCGTGTACATACCAAAAAGCAAAGCAAGCTCAGAGTCTGTTTCATCGTGTATCCAGCTGGGATTGGGAACACTCACTGCTGCAAGGTCAGAGAAGCAGCAGAGAGAGCAATAATGGGATCTTCAGTTTCCCCCTTAGTGTCTCATCAGGATGTTGTGAAAAGTTTCAGATTTTACACACAGTCAATAAAATAACCAAGACATTGGTTAGTGGAGCTGTGAGAGGAAATGAGATCCTTGACTTTTTATCCTATGTAGAGTTTGGTTCACAAGAGGCACATCACAACAGCAACCGTTGGGTTCAACATGCCAAAAAAACAACAGGAAATAAACAACAATCCACAACAATTCAAGAAGGAACATTACACCAAAATAAAGATACTTACCAAAAAGAACCTAAAGAAGGTCAGCTAAGACAAGGAAGTTGTACCAGGTGGTATGGAAGCTACTTAAGGACACCATATGTGATATTCAAGGCCAGCGCCCACCACCTGTCATGAAAGGCTCAAGAAAAAGCAAGAGAAAGACAGCAGAGCCAGACAACAGAGTAAAGGAAGTTGTTAGAAAGAAGTAGGTGTTTTTTAAAAAACTGAATTCACACCCAAATGATGTATTAAACATATTTAAATGTAAGAACGTGGTAAGACAGGCGAAGAAGTGTTTGAGCAAATGTTACATAGAATAAAACTGACAGTAGGTCTTACTTTTGATGCACCAGGAGCAATGTGTCTGCCACTCTTTTGAGCCAGTGATCTTGGTGTAAAACGAGTATTTGGAGCGGCCTGCTTCAGAGAAATTAAATAAATCCTTTGCATTGATGTTAGCTGTGGAAAAAATGCTATGAAGAATCCCATGATACAGCACTTCTTCCTGGTTTTTCTGAAAAGATATGTGAAATTGAAGAGATTTAATGGTCGTGCAACAAAATAAATCTATAAAATAAAATCACAAGTACCAGATTTTATTCACCTCAACTTTCTAAAAGAATTTAAGGAAATAAAATTGCCCATATTAGTGACAGTGATGCATAGCTACTTGGTTTTCAAATTGTCTTGTTGTCAGAGACTTTGAGGTTAGATAGTGTGAAGCCAGCTGTTTAAAACAGTTCTTAAATCATCCAGGGAACTGCAAGTGTTATCCTGTTGTTTGTTCTAGGCAGTTCAGCACAAATTATGATGCAGAATAATATTTGTGGATGCTTGATAACCTGTGATCTGAATGGGACAGATCAACAGAAGGTTTGCAAAGAGGAAGTATACAAACATCTTGGAATCTTTGAAGACACAGGAAACACATGGAGAAGGATCATGTTACAGCTGATGTGGTTTCCTTGAATTTCCACCAAGCTTTTGATAAAGCCCCTCTCCAAAGAGGGGACATAGACATAACATGAAAGATGAAGCCTCAGAATAGATAAGTAGATGAAGAGAATGCAGCAGTTCTCAAAATTGAGGTCACAACAGGAGGCTTGTGTTCAACAGATGGTCAGCTAAGAAGAATGAACTGATATCCGAAGGTTTCCTGATGGCCACATGGATATCGACTGCACTAAAGGGTAGAGTTGGGTGCAGTCTAATCCCAGATTGAGTGATTTGTCAAAAATGACAGAGGAAACACATTTTAGACAGTTGTCAAGTGATGTACTTAGGAAAAAATAACCAGTCAAAATTCATCTGCAAATTGGTGAGCTCAGAACTGACTGTTACCAAGCAGGAGTAAGGTTTTATAATCCAACGAATAACCATGAAAACAACATTTTAGCACTCAGCAGCAATCAAAAAGCAAAATTATGGCAATTAGGGTAAAAAGTGTAAAAGAATGGCCATTATTCTACCTCTGTGCAAGTCCAGAGTTCATGTTTTCTTGAATGCAATGTATGGCTACTGTTTGATACAGGGTATAGAAGTAGGTAGTTGTTTGATGTGACCAAGTACAGTTCATCCTGTGGCAGGAATTTGATTTATGAGTGAGAGAAATTCATCTGTATATAGAGTCAGGTGAGCATTTATGATTGAAGACTCATGCAGAAAGTGGTATCTGCCTTTAACTGATTATTGTCATTAGCATTAATTGGATTTGCTTAAAATCCAGGAGCTAATACTCCTTTGTGGTAGGCAGCAGTTATGCAACATTTGCCAGTTTTATGTGAATTCTTCATTTGTCAGCACACAGACATAGTACGAATGAAAAAATAAAAGACAGTCCCTATCCTAAACAGCTGCCAGTCTTTTGCAGTTTTCTACAACATTATAAGTGTTGCACATGGATAGAGGTTTTAAAGTTTTTAAATGGGTTTTCTTTCTCTGATTTCAAATTATTTAAAGCAGTTTCCCCAAAAAAGAGTGAAAAATAGTAAGGTCATTTTGTGTGCCTGAGATCTTTCCAGTATTGCTTTTATTCTAATGAACCATTCCATTTCATTGCCTTCACCAGCCACAGCTTCTCACTCTTGGACAAATTGCAGCTACAAATATCTTAATTGGCACTAAAAATAACATTCATTTTTTTCCCTTACAAGTTCCTAAACCAAAATTAAACTCCTCTGCTTTGGCTGCATGGTACACCATGGAAGATACATCAAGTATCAAGGAGAAGAGATTAAACTGGCTGAAAAATCAGGAGGGCATATGTCCTGTTTTATCTGAAAAAAGAAACCAACCCAAAGCCAAAAAACCAAAAACCCAACAGAATTACCATGAGCAACATCCAGACAACCAACTGTGGGACTTGAACAGGAGAGCCAGCTGCCTTACTTGAATCATGATGAGCATATTATATGGATTCCCAAAGCAGAGTGGATATTCTTTGACATTGTTTTCCTCAGTATGCTTTGCATTTTTTTTCTCTCTTTTTTTTTTCCCTGTCCTAAAACTTTGTTCCAATAATATTCAGGGACCTGATTTCAAAAAATCCCTAGCATTCAAAAATCTCATCTTATGGCCAAATTTCGTTTTGCATACTGTGGAACTTCGTATTTCTTAGACTTACAGACATCTAAGTAATCAGACTCCTGTTTTTCATTGTCTTATAGGATGCTGTCTCACAATGTTTCCATCTGGCATTGTCTGAAGGAGCTGAAATAGTAAAGATAGACTCAAGGAAGCTTTTATTTTCCATCATGGAGTTGCCAGCAGTGTGTTCATGCTCATAGTTAGTCTGGACAGGAGGAAATCAGCTGTTGCTCTTAGCCTATGTTGAGCTTTGTATTTAATCTCTTTGTGTCTCCAGCTGCTCTGATGATGAATACAAAGTAAATTCCTAATATAATAAAACTCAATAAAAGTTAGCTGATTGGGAATCTTCCTGTCAATATTTTTTTTCTATTTTTCATTGTTTTCTGGTTTTCCTTGAAGATAGAAACTGGCTGCGTTGACTTTTCATTATCACAATTCAGTAAGCTGTATGTGTAAACTGAGTCCTCTTATTTCATTTAAAGTCTCCTTTTTTTTACATATTTCTACCTCTGTTCTGTTAAGGAAACATGCAGTTAGAATGGAGAAAACATTTAAATCGTTCAGACAAGATAAGATAGGCTGTTAGAAAATTACTTTTTCTTTTAGTGCTGACTTGCAATATGAGGCTGCTCATTCCTACTTCCGTATCACACAGTCAGGGTAGTGTGACTGTGCACCTGCATGGTAAACTGCCTCCAAAAAGGAATCTATGCAAAAAAAATGAAGTCTGAAGAGTTCCTGAGGAAGGGGTTCTTATTAAGTCTGAAAGAAATGCCTATGAAGCTATGACTGTGACTGGAAAATGTATATGGGCATTCCATCTGGAAGACACTTTGCTCAGTCTGAAAGAGCACCAAATGCAGACTAAACAGGTTAGAGTCAATTGCTCCTGGAGAATTGGATTATGTGATCAATTAAGCAACTTGTAGAGCAGAGATAGGTCTTATGAGGGAGAAAGGTTACAGACCAATATGGAAAGGAGAAGAATCATCAGCTCTTGTGGAATTAGAGCAAACTGTAGCTATAGTTGTGGCTAGAGTTAGTGTTCAAAAGCTATTCCTATCATTGTTGCTTAAGTACTCGCTCAACATACTAAGATTGCTTGCATAGTGTATATTCCCTACATTTTTTAGAATTACTTAGCTTTGACATAACAAATCTTTTCTGTCAGTGGGAGAAATTCTTAGAACCAAATTTGTATCTATTGAAAATTTATCAGGCCTCCCTACTGGCTTGAAATGTAGAAAATCATTCAAATGTTGGGTCTTGTTTGGGGTTTTTATAAAACAGTGGATTTTGTTAATTAGTAAAAATCATCTGATGAGCAGGCTCATTTAAGAAACACCTTCCTGTGTACCAGTATTTTCTGTAAAAGAGGCTGATTCTTCTCAGGTGTTCCAAGCATCTAGTCAGAACTCATCATCTCAATTTCCTTTGTGGTTAATGGAATGGGAGAGAGAGATGAAGTCCCTCAGGTTGCATTTCCATCCCTGCTGGTTTAGGATGAGATAAACTGCTTTCTAAAGAAGAAAGTGTCTTTTGGGTTATCATAGGGAGCATAGGTCTAAGTATGCACTAAGTATTTTCAGGCAGCTAAAGCTGTGGGAGGCAGATCCCACTGAATATGTCATTTGTTAAGGTCATTGTGTGGGCTGTGACATAAACTTTATGGTGTATGTTTCTTGTATAACTTTCATTTATATTTTAGCATGGCTGTTGTAATCAGGTAGCCTTGCTGGCTATATGAAAAAGCAGTTCTTTTGGCTCCTCTATGCCACAAGCATGGGAAATCTATGGCAAACTGTACCATTAGTGAAAAAAAGGTTTGACTTCTATTAGCTTGTGAAACAGCTCAGATTAATTGCATGTCACCTTGTTGTCACGTGAGGAGGCAGAAATTAAGTCTATTTTGTTACTCTTCCAAGTCAAAACATACAAATCATTTTGGAGTTTCTTTCTCTGCTAACTTCTGTGAGAGTCCTCCTTTTGCCTGCCAAAATCTTGCTGTTCTGGAATTATGCTAAGAAATAGAGCATTACAAGCTTGAACAGCACAATAGGTTTGTATAAGAGCTTTGGAATATTCTTCCTGTTATTTTCCGTCTCTTTTCTTAAGTATGCAAACAAGTTGTTAGCTGTTATGATCACTGATACCAACTGAGCACATGATTTCATTGAGCATTCCCTGCTGATGCACAGGTATGGCTTTTGTTTTTCCTGAGCTGAAAGCAGCTCACTTTACTCCTACAGAGTTGTTCAAATTAATCCCTTTTGTGTGCATTGCTTTGCATTTGTAAGCATCTAATTGTATTTGTTCCTGATGTTGAATCACTGGTAGGTCCCACACATGGAACAGTATACACTAGAATACAGGGCAAATAATGACCAAAACTGCTAAAGGAGTGCCACTCCAGCTCTTCAAGAGAGCTAGGTAGAGTCTTGTGTTTGTTTCCTGTGTTGGAGGAAAGTCAGCATAGTTCTGGTTTCCTTTCAGTCAGGTATCTTAATACCTACACATGGGAAGGCCACATTCATTCTGCCTTTTGACAGCTTCACTGTGGTCTCTTCAGACCTTCTGCTGTCCTGAGCTACTTAGGATAAGGAGTCTCTTGGATTTAACTCAAAATGTTGGTTGTCTTAAGCCTCATCCTTCTGCCCTGTTTTTTTTCAAGAGATTTCAAACCAAAGAAGGGTGCTTGGCTGCACACCATGCTATAGTTTCACTGAGATTTGGGGATCTCAGATGCTTAAAGAGCAAGTTAGGCCACTGCTGAGAGCATAGATTAAAGTAGTGTTATTAGCAAACACTGCTGTTCAGGTTAACAGAGGGCTGGGAAATTTTGCAAAACAATGTATATATATTTGCAGTGAAATTCACCTATTTTAACACAAATACTTCCATGAAAACCCAAATTAGAACTCAAGATAAAACACTGATGTTTTGTTTATAGCATCTTTCACCATTCATATCTGCCTTCAGTTCTGATATTTTATTCCTTCAGGGTGACACAGACGTTATTTTTCCCACATCCCATATGTCCAAATCACATACAAAGGTATTTAGCTCAAATACCATGGGTGTGAAACATTCCACACTGTGGGTCCAGGGTGATGTTTGGCATGTCTTTAATGTGCTGTGGTGTTCAGTTACAATACAGCAAATTTATTTTTATGCAGCCTTCTTCATTGAAAGTATGGAAAATTGCTTTGCAGTGAGTCATCTGACAGCTAAAGAACTAAAAGTCTGTAGTGATATTTAAAGAGAAAGTGGTTCAGAGCTGGCAGAGTTCAAGACAGAAAAAGAAACAGAAATTAAAGAGAGGGCCTCCAACCATGGAGAAAATAGCAACAAAGACTGGTTAGGGGGAGGAGTGATGAGAAGGCCAAACACACTGAGAATGTCTGAGACAGTTCAGGAGATTATGCATATCATTCTGAAACAGGCATTAGGCTTCAGATGTTTCTCCTCTATCACACCAGCCTTAGCCAAGCAAGGCTACTTTGACGCTAAGAGAATGGTGTAAATCCAGATAAATAAGAATACGAGGCTCAGGGCACTGTAAGGAATTTAGAAACGTGCAGGTAGGGATTGAGGGAAGGATTAATATCTTAACTTCCTGGAGCAAAACATTAGAATGTGGTGTTTTCATCTTGGCTAAACACCAGGCGCCCACCAAAGCCATTCTATTACTGTCCTGCTCAGCTGGACAGGAGATAGAAAATATTACTAAAGGTTCACAAGATAAGGGCAGGGAGAGATCACTCACTGATTACTGTCATGAGCAAAACACTCAGCTTGGGGAAACTAATTGAATTTATTACCAATCAAAATTAGAGCAGGATAGTGAAAAGTAAAATCAAATCTTAAAAGCACCTTTCTGTTCTCTTCCCCCCTGTCTTCCCAGGCTTAACTTTATTCCCAATTCTCTACCTCCTCCCCACCAGCAGCAAAGGGAGATGGGGAATGAGGTTTACAGGCTTTTCATCTCCTCCGGGAAAGGAGTTCTTCCCCTTCTCCAGCATGGGGTCTGTCCCATGGGAGACAGTCCTCCAGCATGAGTCCTTCCACAGACTGCAGCTCTTTGTGACCTGCTCCAGCGTTAGTCCTTTCCCACGGCATGCAGTCTTTCAGGAACAGTTTCCTCCAGTGCGGGATCTCTCTGGGGTCACTGCCAGCAAACCTGCTGCAGTGCAGTGTGGAGATACAGTTCCTGTCTCCACAGGGCCACAGATCCTGCCAGGACCCTGCTCCAGCATGGGCTTCCTGTGAGGTCACAGCCTCCCTCAGCCTTGCACTTGCTCAGCTGGAGGGTCCTCCACAAGAGGATCTCTGCTCCAGCATGAACCTCCATGGGCTGCAGGGGCACAGCTGCTTCACCATGGTCTTCACCACGGACTGCAAGGGAAGATGCTCTGGCATCTGGAGCACTTCCTTCTCCACTGACATTGGTGTATGCAGAGTTGTCTCACCTATTCTCACTCTGCTCTTCTCTAGTTGCAATTGCTTCTCCACAGTAACTTTTTTCCCCTTCTTAATTGCGTTATATATATATATATAAATATATATATGGATAACTTTGTTATCCCAGAGACATTACTGCCATCACTGATGATTCCGCCTTGGCCAACAACAGGTCCATCTTGGAGGTGGCTGACATTGGCTCTGCTGGACCTAGGGGAAGCTTCTGGCAACTTTTCACTGAAGTCACCCCTGTAGCCACTGTGACCAAAATCTTGCCATGCAAACTCAGTATATAGAAGAAAACTGGCATTCTGCAGTCCGTGGTGTTTAAATGTGTGAGGATTTTGTTATGTTTATGTTAGACCATGAATGAGGGAATTCCAGTTAGTTGGACAGCAATTACTGTAGACATGAATATGGACTTCAGCAGCAGTGCACTCAGAGGGAAGATGGGTTTTGGTTTCTGGCCAAATCTTCCTTGGCTAGTGCTAGAAGGGCTAATCCTCAAAGTGAGTGTGTGGGAGGAGCCATCAGTTCAGGGTCAGAAATTACTTTAAGACTTGAGCTTTGTGTGCAGGGATAAGATCTGAGTAAAGAAGTGCAAAAGCTGTCTTGAAGAGCAAGAGGGACTTATTTCCTATGACATATGAGGCATTTGAAGAATTAGGTAGTAAGGAAATTTTAATGTAACAAGGGAACAATAGAACCAAGGCAGGCTGTTAAAGAGATTAGAGATTAGTTACCAAGGTCACTGTTGCTTTGCATGCTTTTCCTATAAAGTTGATTCTCCCAAAGGAGGAGAATGTTTAAGGAGGAGAAAAGAGATGAGTCAGAAACAGATGCCTGGTGTTTTTAAAGCACAGCACTGTCATGAATGGATATCATCACTACAAACACTATCATCTTTCATTGTAAATTAAGTACATTCTTCTTGTGTTCTTGGTCAAGTCTACCAACTGGTGGTGTGGGACTCTTTGGGGAGTTCTCTCATGTCATGTCACCCAGTCTGCCCATACTGCTTTTTGCTCTGGGGATTCTTTCGACCTCACTCTGTATAAAACTATATTATCTGCCTTAAGAAAGTAAATGAGATGTAAAGTATGTAGCATGAAGGAGAATACAGTCTTTATTGAAAGCAGAAGGAAAAAAAGCTTGTCTTTTTAATGCATTCAGAAAAGTTGACTTTGACATTGTAGTACTGAAATACATTGTAAGCATAAAAGTAAGGTTAGAGCCACTCAGGTATCCCAGAATTTGAAGGGTGTCATATTTCATTGCATGCAGTTCTAAAATGCTTATTACAGATTTTCTTATTTACAGCTCTCATGTCTCTTTTGAATCCACAGAAGAGGAATATCAAGGGCAAACCAAGAGA
The DNA here is from genome assembly GCA_024734555.1 of Trochalopteron elliotii. Classification (NCBI taxonomy): domain Eukaryota; kingdom Metazoa; phylum Chordata; class Aves; order Passeriformes; family Leiothrichidae; genus Trochalopteron; species Trochalopteron elliotii. Next base: position 3,309,144 of record JANPWX010000016.1, read on the forward strand.
AAGCGCATTCGAAGGAAGAAACAAAAGAGCAGTTTACAAATCTCTAGTAATTTACATGGAGAACAAACAGATTTGGGAATGCAAGAGACTGTTGCTCAAGATAATTTACAGCTGCAGCAAACAGACAGTCTCAAAATAAGCAAAAACAAAAAGAAGAAAATGAAAAAGAAGCGACAGAAAGAAAAAAAGAGAGCAGCTGGCTTAGTAACAAAAACTACCAGTGTGGATTTTACATATCAGCCTGACAAAAACAACAAAGAAGAAGCAGCAGGCTTAAAAGACATAGGTGAAAAGGCAGATAGCATTCTGGACTTCCTGCAGGCAACACAACAAATCTATTTTGCTGACAGTATGTACCACTCTTTATCCTTTCTTTTTATGAGTATTACCATGCAGGGGAAAATGGATATGTGTTTATTACTGCTGTAAAGTGGGACAAATCTACTAAAGAAGTGTCTCTCTTGAAGAGAAATATGTGAGAACTAAGGCATGTGAGTACCCTGTATTTGTCCCACTTTCTGGTGTGTACATGAATGTGTAAGAATTTACATCAATAGAAAAAAACTATGGTCCTCTATCTTTAAAAATATACACAATGTTCCTTGCTCTTCTCTTAAACATTCCAATGCACTTGGGACAAGTGGTTAAAATTCTTTTTCCCTCTGCAAGCAAACATCCAGAAGGATTACTTGGTTTCAGAGAACTTCAAATAAGGGCAGTTACTATCCTAAACTACTATAATGGTTAGTATCTCTGAACCAATCTACTTTTCAGAATGTTCTGCTTCCCAGGAGGAGATTTATTTGTATTCTATATGGAAATCTAGACAGACAGCATTTAAAGGAACAGGGAAGATACCATTGGCGCTGGGAAGGTATATTGGCATAAAATGCTTGTGAACAAGATGAATGGGAACTGATGCTCCATGCACATTCTGTAGTACTTTTAAAAGAATTGCATGGATTTATACCTAATGGCCTATCCAGTGTTCACTGGTCACTGTGGAGCCGAACAGAGAATATTAAATAGCTTACCTTCCTGTATTAGTCCATCTTCAGGCAGAGCTGTCAGCTTCTACTACTATAAAATTCATCTTCTGGTTACAGAATTACTGTAAAAACCTTATTAAGATGACATCAGGGATTTCATGTTAGCTTTTTCAAGATTTATATATAAAATTTCCTTTTCTTAATGTTAAATTCTCCTGCTGCATCAGATCTTTGTACTAAGCCTAGCACTTGAAATCTATCCTACTTTCTGGCAAAGGTATTTCTGTCACCAAAATTAAGAATTTGACTAGTTCTCCATATGGCTAAGTAAATGCAAGCTAAGCTACTTGCATTTGCTGTAGTGGAATCCACAGTGACCGAGCAAGATTGCAAATTCTTCAAGTTCTGTTGTTAATACATGACCCAGAACAGAAACCTGATGAATTGTCCACAGCTGTGTTGCATGTTGATTTTTTACTTCCAGTTTTCCTGCAAGTCAGGTTCAGGTTTTTGACAAACTGACTGGCTCTAGTTTCAAACCAGCAGGTTGGAGTGTTAAGTCAATGAGGACCTTGGAATCCACAGAGAGGAATTCTTAGGTGAAAGGAATTTCATCTCAAGATGTGATATGACATATATAAATCAGTGTGACTAACTTTCTTGTTAGGCAAATCGCAGTTTATATATAGATCTGACATTATGCTGTTTGCCTTCTCTAGTTAAATGACTTTTAACGCTCCTATTTTTTTAGATAAAGTTGGAAGCCATTGCTTTTAGCTACATTTTCAAATGGTCACATTGGATTATACTTCTAGTACATATGTTAAAAATCTGAATGGGTAAAATTCTGTACTTCTCAAGTGTCTTGCTGGTAAAAAACAGAATTAAAGGGAGTCTGGTTAGAGAGACAGACCCTTGTTACTGGAACAGAAGAGTGAATTTATGTTTTAGTACTGTATGAACAGTTGGGTTGGGTGTGGCTGAACTGGAGTTCATTTGTGCAAAGCAGTCCTCAAAGGTGTTGATAACACACCAGAGTTTTGCCTACTGCTGGGCAGTGCTGGCCTCTTATCAGCGCCACCTCTCCAATATTCCCTTCCATCAAGGGGCTGAGAATGGACAAGGTCCTGGGAGGGGACACAACCAGGCCAGCTGACACAAATTAGCCAAAGGGACATTCCATACCAGATGACATCAGCTCTGATACAAAAACTAAGGGAGGGAGGAAGAAAAGGGGGCATTCAGTATTTTAGTGTTTGCCTTCCAGAGCAGCCACTACATGAGCTGAAGCCGTGCTTGCTGGGAGGCGGCCAAACATCACTTGCGGGTGGAAAATAGAGAATAAACCTTTTTTCCTCTTTAATTATGTGTGTGCAAACATCTGCTAGTTTTGGTTGGGATTTTTGTGGTTTGGGGTTTTTTTTAGCAAACTGCCTTATCTCAACCTGTGAGTTGTTTTTCATCTCATTTTCTCTGCCCTGTCCCGCTGGGAAGGGGAGTGATGGAGCATCTTGGTGGGCACCTGACATCCAGCCAAGGTCAACCCAATACAACAATTTATGTCCTTCACTGCTGTCTTGCATGCTGTAATACTTACTTTTTAAATAAAAACATAAAGGTGCAATACCAAAGTAATTGTTTGCCTCCAAAAGTGCTTTGCAGTAGTTCCACAGAGTTGTTCCCTTCTCCAAATGTGTGTGCAGTTTATAATATATAGTGTGTAGGAGGCAAAAACAAAGTGCTTTGGCCACAGTACAGGCTCTTCTTCACACCTTCTTTCTGTGCTAACTTTGAAAATTTGATTCTTCTTGCATTGCTCTCGTTATGAATCCTATTGTCCTTTTTACTTACTGATTTTTGTAGTTTTTGATTTACCATTAATACTTAACAAAAATGTTTTAACAAGCTACTCTTTAGTACCTGATATTTGGTTGTCATTTGTACTGAAAAGGAAGATGCTGTCTTAGGAAAAAAAATTACAATTAGGAAAATTCTCTGAGTTCACTGAATATTTTTAACATAGTTTTCTAACTGTTTTTGCAGAGAAATCAGAATGCAGAGATGCTGCTGTAAATTCAGAAACTGCCCAAGAGCTTTTACAATGTCTTGAACTTCGCACCATCTCTTCCTCAGATGTGACTCATCTGCATCGGCTGAAATCTCTTGTATTGCTACAGGATATTGAGAGATTGAAGGATGCTTTGAAACAATTCCAAGAACAATCTGTGATGTCTGCTGGTAGGTACTATTCACTCTTGTTCATACACTGATACTTTTGTATGAGTTAAAATTCACATCACTTTCTTTTTTTTTTTTTTAGGAAGCTGTAAATAATGATGTAGTAGTAAATACATGCTTATACAAGATGTGAAAGCATAATTCTCACCAAAAATACTGGGATAGCTCTATTTGCCAGTTGTTTATAATCATATAGAAGCTTTTCTCACTTTGCAGCAGCTACAGAATACAAGATGATTCAGGGTTTTAAACCAATATTTTTAAAATCTGAGGTGCTTTAACGTTTAATCATATTTACACCATATTTTTAATACATTCCCATGGTAGACTTTTTAAATTGTAGGAGTTAACTTGTTTATTTTGGAGTTTTCACTCCTCCAGCTAAGGATTAATTTTACATGCATAAGAATCAATAAAACCCATTATTTTATTTCATCCTTGTTACCACGTGGCTTATTTAATGTACAGACTTTGCAAACTAAAATTTGATTCACATGTTTAATTTTGTTTATAAACAAAGTTTCTAAAAAATACTATTGATAATGTAAAAATTTAGTTACTCTTTATAACAAATGATATTCTGAAGTCTTTCATAAAAAGAAAAATTACTGTGTTACTAAATTTTTTCATGCCTGAGGCACAGGCTCCTTCTGTTCTCTATTATAACCCCTATAATTTTAGTAGAATGTCTTCTTGTACAGTTCTTCAAGTGAATATGGGATCAGCATGTAGTCCACATGAGGTATAATACAATGATGCATTTTCCATGTAGTCTTCATTTAAACAGTCATTGCAACTAGTCATTAGAACTTGTGTTGCAGCATCAGACAAAAATCTACAGAACATGCTGAATTTTCTTGCCTCCCAAAGAATTTAATCAGAGTTGAGAACACTTGGCTACAACATGAGAGAATCTCAACCATTTTAGATTGTACTCTTAAGTCTTTTGAAGAGTAACAGCAGAGATGGCAGCAGTGTGCTAACAGTGTAATTAAGATCGTGGCCATCAAGGCTTAGCAACAGCATTCAAAGAAGAGACATCTGCTTGTAACTTCATTAAATAATTTACAGCATGATAGTGGCTCAAGATCCTCATCAAGACTGGAGCCTACTAAATGCTGTGTGTTGGACAGAGAAGAGAGAATTCCTGCCTGTGCAGTTCAAATCTGATACATTTTGAAAAGGATGCTCTTACAGGAGAACATATGTATTCCTTTAAGGGTGGATATGTAGTATGACAACCCTTAAGGTTCTGATGGATGTGAAGTATCCACATATACATGGAATGAAATCCTGCTGTGCATTTCAAGCCTACAATCTCTGATCCTAATTATAATCACACTGTCATTGGATATAATATATGTGTGCAAACCAAGTAGGACTCAGCAGGAATCGTGAAAATGGTATTGCCCTTTATTGAATGAACTAATTCAGCTTTTCTTGATTAAATCCAAATGGAATTGAAATGACAACATTCAGGATATTCTTTACAGGCCTTATCTAACTTTTATACAATCAGTTGGAGTTCTGTCGGGTTTTGCAGCCTTGAGACAAGTTGCTCTATTTACTTTTGTATAGCAGAAATCTCAACATGAAGAGAGAAAACACAAGCAAATTAAAAACCCTAATTTTCCAATGTATGTATTCATCACTTGAAAAAGCAAAAGACAATTTTCTGAGTGATTTTTAAAATTCAATAATGTTTCTGCTGGTACAGCCTGGAAGTGTTTACTCTTCCAGTTGATTTTTTTCCCTAGTAACTGCTGTCACTCTGGGCTCAATTCTGATCTCATTCCAAGTTCACAGTGGTGTAACCATAGTAGTTTATTTGATATTCATGAGGTACAACAACATAAGAAAGAGGAAAAAAAATTCTTATAAATTATTAAAGGATAATTAAACACCTGCTAGTCATTAATTTTCCTTAGCAGACTTTAAAAAATACATTCTATTTGTAATTCCAGAAATTCAGTGAATGAAAATACAATGCTCTGAAATTTTACTTTGAATTGGACCTTTAATTATACTCTATTTTTTCCCTACTTTTGGCTCAAAATCAGGTCATCTTGTCCAGTGTGGGTTTTTCACATTTTAGTTTTCACTCCCAATGAGCAGGTGATAAAAGTTAAGAGTTATTACAAAGACCTTTGTAATATAATACCTTTCTATAACAAGAACTTGACTTTGTTAATACAACCTTTATTTTATTAACAAATTCAAGTTCTTATTATAGAAAGACAAATTAGAGGTGTTTATGAAGGTAAAAACGCACAGTACGTAGTAGTAATCTCTAATTTTTTATTACTTTGTCTTATTATCTTGTCTTTTCTCTCTTTATTTTTATGGGGATGCGAAGTACTAGAAGGAAAGGTGATTCCGTATTAACATGATAAAAAAAAATTGATTTTAGGAAGGTGTATTACTTTTACAAAATAAACATTTTATTCCCTGTAGTTCAAGAAACAGTATGTTAACCCTTTTTCCCATAGTTATGATTCTACTGAAGATACCATCATCAAGAAAGTAAAGGTGGATGCTCGATGTTTTGTTCAGTTTTATCTTTAATTCCAGGAAGGGAAGCATAAGAAAAAGATGAGAAGTGTTACATCTCTTCATATAAGTGCACATTCTTCACTAGTAAAAGTTACGAATTACCCATACCATTATGTCTTTCATTTCCTCATATCTGGATGTTACCGTTTCATCCAGTTTTCCACTGGGGTTACCAAATCCCACTTGGCAAGCTTATGCCTACTGATGATAAATGTGCTTTAGAATAAAGCCACGGGCTGCTCCAGGTCTGCAGATGACAAGTCCAAAACCGCTGGTTCAATACTGTGATTTGGTATTTCCTTGGCATCTCTTAGCCCGTTACTGAGAATCACAATGCATCCAAAAGAAAAAAGAACCAAGAAATAATTTTCTGTTTTATCTTAAGCTTTTAGATCCCAATATTTGCAGTCATATCGAGGAAAGTCCTAACAAGGGTGATGGTAGGGTCTGATAAATTTTGCAGGAAAAGGAAATGCTTAGGGGATGCAGAGACAAAAATTATCAAGAGTAGCTGTTATCTTTTAACCCTTTGTTCAAAGGAGAAAAAATACTTTAAAAAAATTCTGTGGTTCAGAGGTACTGGTTTTTCTGTTTAGTTGTCATCCACTATCAACTTACCTTGTACTTTGTGCTTCAAATACTCCATCAGGTTGCCTTTGACCTTGTATGTGAATGATCAGACAAAATTGAGGTTGATCAAGAACATTCATGTGAACATGGTTATTTAGACTGTTACTGTTCTCAGTCCATAAAAGAGAACAAAATGCCCTATTACTAGTTCCATTTATTTGGTAGTCTTTAACAAAAAGTACTTATGTCTCCCTAAAATCTTCTGTAAGTGCAGGGAAGAGAGTGTTGAGAAGTCACATAGACATGGATTTCTCACGATGGGGGCTTTGCTGCTCTCTGTTAGAAAGTCTGTGGCTGTTAGCAAAAGGAAGCCAGAGACCTTCATAATCCTCCACAGTGCAGTGGGCAAAGGAGAAGAGCTGTGACTGGAAGTAATGCTCCCTTTGCTGGTTGGAAACTAGCTTTGGAAATGAGAGCTACTTAATTCCCATTTCACATCAATTATTAAAGCATAGGTGATCGCCTAATTAAAAAAAAAGTCATTATCTCCTAATTTATGAACTCATTTATGAACTTCTGCTCATCAACTTCATTCTATTATCTATTAACATTTTCCCTTTGTTGGTTAGTTTCAAATCTCAAACATACTCTTCCCTTGTTGCCTAGGAAATTATCACTCATGGCAAAGCTAGAAGCTTCTTTTAACTGCCTTTTTTTGGAGAATTGTCATTTATATAAGTCTTCATTGCAGGAGGAGGTACATTTTGCAGACCAGACTTAATACAGTTACTGTGTGCCAATAATGCAGAGGCTGGATATACAGAGGCCTTAAAATGATGAAATTTACACTTCTTTTTTTTTTTATGAATAAGCATTCAAAGAAAAGGAAATTTGAAAACTGTATTAGCATAATGTTATAGAATCATCTGAAATGTGATTATTATATGATAAGTACTGCAGAAAATCCTGTCATTAAAAATCAATAAAGTCCCGTAGATAATCTCTGAATTAAGATAGAAGTCATGGCATTTTGAGGCTTTAATGCAGCTATGTGTACAATATGACTCATTCTCAACTGGGGCTTCTAGGTACTACTGTAAGTTAAATAATGATGTGTGAAATTACTCTCAGACAGAAAGAAGCTTTGCCCATAAGATGATGTCATTTCAATCTCATTTTTTTCTGAATTATTGAATCATAACAAATAGGAAATTTCAAAGTGTATGAGCAAAATTGTGTCTCATACAAATGACTGACCTAAAATAAAATGTACCTGCTTAAATAAAAATTCATAAGTATTAGCCATCAAGCCCCAGTATCTGCTCTAGTTTTAGTGAAATGTTAATATTGAATGGTAACAGATGTTTGCACAAGTCTTTTTCATAGTCTTCAGAAATGTCATGGAGGTATTTCAGGAGGAATGTGTTTTCTTTGTTTCAGATCATGTCAAGGTAGCCACATCTCTGTTTCACTACTGGATTACAGATATCCTTCCTGTGAAGAACAGGAAATAAAGCCTTACCCCTGTGTCCATATGCACAGGGTTAAAATTTAATATACAAACTCTTAACCAAGTAGCAGTTGTTCAGGAAGAGCAGTGTCAATACACACTCTACACTTTCAGGTAAATTAATTACTTTTCTGTGTTACAAACTCCAGAAGACAATAAAGGTAAAACTGCGATGTGACTTTTGTGATGGGTTGGTCAAGAGTATGGCCTTAGTCTTCAGCTGCATTAGTATGTACATTTCACTTTAGGATAAGGGACTGAACTGGCATGATAAAGTCTCTATCTTTGTATTTTGTTTAAGAAGTATAGTATTATCTTTTGTGTTTGTAAGTTTACTATTACTTTCTGGAAGTTGTATGTCTTGATATTTTGTATATCTGCTTGCGTGGAAAACAGAGCTATATTTTTTTATATTTAAATCTAAGCAACAGTATATCTGAGGAATGTCTTTTTGCTGAATAAACTGCTGAATCGTGGACATAGATACATTTCTATATGTTGGTCATGTAAGTCCTGTTTGGAGTTATGCAGAAATTTGGATGGCATTTTCAGAACTACTCCATGGCTCAGCCTGTTACAATCCAATGGGTTTCACTGACTTCAGACTTATGGGACTGGGTTCTCTCTCCCTGATTACTGTGTAATCTGTCTACTGTTGTGTAATACTTCTGCAATTGAATTTATCCAAGTGTAGATACTATAGTAAGTAATACCCACGGTTGTAAAATGTTTTGGAATAGTGAATAAAAAAGTGCTTTGTGAGAGGCTCTTCTCTCAGCTGTGTCATTCATCTGGCAGGTGATACAGAGCAAACCATGTCTTATGTCTAGGTATGTGTTAGCTTTGTCATCACAAAGATAAGGGCAACATATTTAACTCCTTCAACATGTGCTTGGAGATACACTACTGGTGAGACTATACAAACATTGCATGGGTTTTCTTGCTTTGTTTTTTCTGATTCGTTATATTGCCTGATATATCCCATTGCAAGGCATTGGTTTAGTGATGCTCAAAATTTGTAATAAAAATTACAAATCATCGTACCTGTTTCTCATTAATTGAAGAAATTAAAAGGGGTTTAGTAATACACCAAATGGTTGCAGGTGTGGAAGAAACATTCTTATGGCTATGGAAGTTTGTGCAGCTCTGAAGAACTTGAGTTTGGTCTGTATCTGGTAGGAAGGTGTATAAACCAGACCTTGCAGAGGAGAAACTAGTAGTGTGTTCCCTGTTTTAATGTTCCTAAATTGCTAAACACACAGGCATTGAACTGTAGCTGTGACTTTTCACTGAGATCCTGTGTGCCTCAGTCCCGCATCTGGAGAAAGAAGAAAACATCACTTGAATGTGAAGCACCTTCTTAAGTGACTCATGGGAAATTAATCACTTCATCCTCACTTTAAGGTTTGAATGTCACACAGTGAGGCCTAGAAACTGCAAAACAGGATACACAGCAACTCATTAGGTAAACATCATCTGTCCTAAACACTGAATATGAAAAACATGAACGAGGTCATGTAATCAAATACAGACTTTTGAAACACAAGTACGAAAGAGATCAAATGAGGACCGCAAAAATAACTGTAGAGTCTGCATTTCCTGATACTTGAGTGACTGTGCAGAGGGAGGTTATAGGGCTGCTGCCTTGAGTAGACCCCAGGATCTGGTGATTCCTCCTCCTTGTCCTCTGGATTCCAGGTTAGTGTACCTGGAGATCTGGATGTCAGTAGGTGACTCCAGTTTCCACATTTCCAGGTTCAGACAGTAGCAATGCACATATCTCAGGGACACACACACACACACAACACTCACATGGCTGACTACACAGCCCTTTGGTCCCTGTGCAGGACAGCCACTCTCCTTTCCCTGCCTGGATCCTGGGCCCTCATCCCTGCTCTGTGGCTCTCCTGCACACCAGCTAATCCAGGCTGGAACACGCTACCACACAGTCACACACTCATCTACAGGCACTCATCCACTCATGTCACAGCCTTGCTTATTGCTTTAATTTATCTTACTTATTTTTTCTCTTTCAGTGCTTGGCCATTTCTCATAATCACAGAATGGTTTGAGTTGAAAAGAACATAAAGATCATTAAGTTCCAGCCCCCTTGCCATGGTCAGGGACACTTTCCAAGAGACCAGATTACTCAATATTGAAGTGATTTTTAAAATTCAACTAAATTTTGAATAGCTGCATATAGATGAGCAGAATTTGATATCTTTTCCAAACAGGAATATTTTCACAAAATCACAGAATGGGTAAGATTGGAAGGGATCCCCACAGTGGGATCACCTGGTGCAGCCTGACTGCTAAAGCAGGGTAATATTTTGTACTATTCCAGTGAATAATAAGTTCACAGGTCAAAAACATACTTTGCTTGAACCAGGTAATAATGGATAAAAGATTACTTTCAGTCTCTCTTTTCTTCCCTTTGCTTTTACCACTGTAAGAGACTTATATTCCATGCAGAAATCAGCTGGCCCCAGCTAAGCAAGCCCAGGAGCAGTTTCTGAGCGTAGCCAGTTAGTCAGTGGTATCTGATGTCTTTGCAAAATACCTGTGATTGGAGCTGAATCTTACACTTACCAACCCTGCCACTGTTGTACTAACAGGGATTATGAAGAGGCTAAAGCATGCTAAAGAGTTTAGAAAATTGGACCAAATTCAAGCAGATTAATTGTAGATTGTCATTGTAGATAAATGCAATTGCTTAAGAGTATTTGTTTCTGAAACAAATGTGCCAGACAGTGGTGTGCTGAACTGCAACACACAAGAAGACACTCAAAAGCAATGCACAAAAGAACACAGCAGAAAGGTCTAGTTTAAAAGCAAAAGAAATAGACATTACTTGTAATTTAAATTAGGCAGTGTAATAAAAATGGCAGCGGTTGCATATTTTACATTCTGTTTGCAGTCAAAAAGATTCCATACATCACAATTTTAATACCTGGTCACTTTTCTGCACTGCTTTTCTAAAAGAAATGGTGCTCAATCTCCTTACACCTTTTCAGGTTTATTTGAGCAGTGGTACCACAATGTGGCTGAGATACAAAAACTGAAAAATTTAAATTAATATCCACCAGTGAACACTGATTTTCATTTCAATATACATGGCTCCTTCAACATAGCAATGAAACATTTATCTCTTTAGTTTTTTATGCTAAACTTAAAAATGGCAAAGATATGGCCTTGGATTTTTGCTTCTTCAGCATCATTCAGTTTAATGAATGTGCTGCATTATGTGGAATTACTGAAACACAAAAGAGTTTTTAAAGTGGATTGTGCATCAGAATATTTCTGGCTGAACTGTACATACAGTGTTATTAGCATATTTCAAACTTCCATGAAGACAGAAGTTTAAAATTTTGAGTTTAAATCCTACCTGGACTCCCAAGAGTAGGAAGAATGTAAGGGTCAACTGGAAAGTAATCTGCATGTGTCTTCATGGGTTAACTTTCTAGTTTACATTATTGAACAGTGTGCAGTAAGTAGGGAGCAGCAGCACAGTGGGACAGAGATCTGCTCTGAGAGGCAGCAATCCCTTACCAGCATGTACAAGGAACACCACAGAGGCTGAAGTCATTTGAGACATCTGTAGTAGTGGATAAGCTGGTCACTGCACTTGTATGCAAGGGTATAAGTTCAAAGCCATTATCTCTATATATAGGTACATGTTTTATTCTTAAAATTGCCTGTAAGACCCTAATTTTTCTCCTTTGTAGATATGTAATATGGGAATCAATCTCTAATGTTACAGATTTTTACTGCTTTGTAATTGGTGCAATATTTTAGGTAGTGCTTTTACAATCATGTAGAGTTATTAATTCCTTAATGTGTTTTCTATGACAGCTGCCTTTTCTCTCCTGCACCAGTGTAGGGAGTTACTACTCAATAGGCTGAATGTCTGAAATAACATCTGGGGGAAAAATAACTTGAAAAAAAAGCCAAAAAAATAACCAAAGAAGGAAAAAAGGGGTGAATGGCCGCATGAAGACAGAAGATTTTTAAGCTGTCTTTCACCAAAGAAAAATTATTTCACTGTGTATATCATAAAGCCAGTCCACAGATGTAGAATGGAAAGAGGTATGTGTTGTGCATGTATAGCATGGTACACATTGGGCATAATAATAGAGAGTGGTAATGCAAAAGATGACAATTGTAGAATTGGGAAAATGTATTATATTTAATATTTAGGGAAACCTCAGATTATAGCTATGCAGGTTTTGTAGTTAATTGCTTCAGCCCTGGATTGCTCCTAAGGAGGGCTGTATTGCATGTGTTTATGCAGCTAATTAAGCTTCACTCTTTACTGTTTTATCCTCTGCATTGCATCTGAGCAAATTTTATTTGTTGTTTTAAACTGTTAGATGTATGCAGGCCTAAGGGGAGTTGGAGACATATGTATTTTAGAAAAGCAGCAGTTTAGATTCTGTATTTGTTTATAATCTCTAAGAATCTAGAAAAAAACCTATATATGCTATGATTATTTGAAACTGCATATGCACCATAGTGAAGGTCAAATACGTAGCTTTAATAAGGCTATCCTCTAAGATGAGTGTTTAACTTTGTGTAATTAATAGTCTGTAGTCATTTTGAAGAACTCCATACTCAGGTAAAGCATATAAGCAAGCTATAGTACTTTTTTACATCATTGCTGCAAGGTTACATCCTGTTTTAGGATACATAATGGAAAAAAAAGAAGTGTAATCTAAGATTGAAGAGGAGTACACAAAAACAGAAGGAACTTTTCTTTTGCACCAACTCTAGGCTGCTATAGGTTGAATCAAGTAGGGGCTGCTTTTCTTCACTTCCCAGATCTTTGCCAGTCCTCTCCATCCCTCATTCAGTGCACAGATGATTCCTCCATCCCTGTCAGCCTCTGGTATTAACTTCCATCACCCATTTGCCGTACTTTCAGATTTAAACATTTGTGCTTTTTCCCCACAGTGCTTTCCACAACTCTCCAGCACACTCTTTCCATTGTCTTCTTTTCCTTCTATAAAGCTCTCTTTTGCTGTGATCCTGCCCAAAACCTTGGCCAAAACCCCAGGCAGGGTAAGTATGGTGCTAGGACAAGTGCCTACTGTGCTGACTAATGTTGCCTTATTGTCTGTGTACTCCCACATCAATCTCCCTGTTTTCTCCACTGTTTTCTCCTTTCCTAAATGAGTAGCAATTTGATGCAGCTTTTGCCCTGCTGCACAGCAGCACAGCCAGTTCTGTCATGTCTGAGATGACAGTGTGCTCAGAAAATGTAATAGACCTATCTACAATGGAGGACATGATTGAATGTGTGGGCAAGGCTGCTGATAGTTTAAAGTGGCTTCATAATTTTACATTGCACTCGGGATCAGTCTGGTAAATGGGGATCTGGTTCTCCCCAGCAGGTGCTTTGGAGGCAATGTTCTTCTATTCTTCTTGCTGAGGAGGGCTTGGAGGCATGCAGTCCTTTCTCCTGACTTCAGATGTCTACAGTGTAGCTTTTACAATTTGAGCTGCCTATCCCAAAGAACTTCCTAATCACAGGGATTAAGTAGCCTGATATAACTGCTGCTAGACATTTATTTTAGAATTGGAACAGTGGTACCAATGGGAGAAGTTAGTGCTTTACGTTGACTGGTATGTAAATAGGTAAGTCATCAAAACAGCTGCATTGCAGGCATCTGGATCTTGTTAAAAAAAAAAGAAAAAAGGAATGAAAAAATGATCATTTACTGCATCCGAGAAAAGGACAGGAATGTGCGTGTTGCATGGCCAAAACATGACTTACTCCTGATGCTGGTCTGGCAGTGGCAAGATCTTTCAGCTTGGACAGGGCCATGACCCCTCTCCTTGATGCTTTCATGTCTTCTTGTGGGCAGCTACTGCCTGGGAGTGGTAAAAAGGGAAAGGAGAAGAATGAGCTGTTGTACAGCCTGGAGTTCACCCAACACAAACTGAGGAGATGCTTTTCCTGTTCTTCTTGTTCCCTTTGTGCACGTGATCATGTACGAAGCAGCCTCCACCTTTTCTCAGGTAGACTCAGTATGTTTGCTATGTGATTCATTCCTTCTCCCAGTGACAATAATCAAGTGGAAGTGACTATAAATGCTCAAAGAAAGAGTAACCATTGCTAGAAATATCAAACTGATCAGCCATTACCTGGATTCTACAGAAGGAATCAATACCAAATATGATTTTTTGAGAATCGCAGGTGTAATAGCTGAACTCTGTAGTCATAGCTGTTTGATCTCTGTCTGGCATGTGGGAGCTTAAAATGAAGATCATGTTCAAATCTGATTGGAATTCAGAGAAAACTGCTTGGGTTATTACCATGACTATAGTGCTGGATTCTATTTACATTAGTAAATAGTTTAAAATATTTGACATGTTATTCAATTAAATCTGTGATTGCAAACTGACAGACCAAAGTTCATTGATTTTTCCAACCACATAAACTAAGTTCATGGCACAGTGTTTCATTTAGCCTATCTGCTTAACCCTTTCACCTTAATTCAATTACCCAGCATAAAATTAAAGTGTAAAATATTAAATAACTCTAAATTTCTAAATTAGAAAGCATTGCAAGAATATTCATCTTGATGGCTTCTGACATACATTTATTATTGTATGATTTACAATTTGCTATAGATCACATTGTTATCCAAATGGCAAAAGTCAGTCAGAAAGCTTTTTCTTTATACTCATTCAGTAAATTGATAGATAGATTCGTGGAAGGTAAGACTGAAAAGGACATGAGATTATCTTCTCTGACCCCATCTAGATCCCTGGTCATAAATTTTCCCTTTACTTCTGGGCAAAGACCAGTCTGACAAAAGCACAATTTGTGGTTTTTGCTAAAGCAAGTCATGTACAGAGACAGTCCAGCTTAATTTAAGGACATCAAGGAATGAAGAGTTTGCTCCTTCTTTAGTCATTTATTCCACTACTCAATCACTTTCATGCTTAGAATCATGTGCGTTATTTTAAATTTGAATTTGTCTAGATTTAACTTTCAGCCATTAGTTCTTAGTATGCTTTTCTTCACTAGATTAAGTTGTCCCTTACTATCCACTATTTTCTGTGAAAGTTTTGGAACACTGTAATCAAGCTACAAGGCAACCTTCTTTTAGACACCATAAGTATTATCTTCTTACACTATTTGATTTTCTGTAGCTCCCAATTTGGTTTTGTGCCTCCCTCATACATTGCCTCCATTTTTTTCCCACCATTTCGGAAACAAGCCCGCTGGAACTGAGCACAGAAACTTTGCATTCATTTAAAATCTCAGAAGTGCCAACTTTTGTACTCACTGTTTTATTGGTTTTGGATCAACTTCTTGACACAGGATTGTATAGGCAGTCCCTGTTAAATTATTTTTAATAGTAGACAAGTACACTTGAAATTTATTGCTATCCAGGGTTTAGTCTGTGGTTCCATACTTCTTGTTCACGTTTGTCTTTCTGTTTGGCTGTAATAACTTGAATTTTTTTACTGTGTCTAGATTAGTAAATGATGGATCATTTTGTGTGCCTGTACTGCTTTTATTAGTATTGACTATCTTGGTGACATCTGCAAATTTTACCAGCAATTATTACATTTTCTTCCATATCATCAGTAAAAATGCTAAGTATGTTGATTTCTAGTATTAATCTTTATGGGATTCAAAGAAAAATAACATTATTCAGTCGTGATTCTTTATTTGTACTTTCTTTTTGAAAACAGAAAACTGAAATAATCTAGTGGATTTCTAATGTACTTAACATGTATTTAGTATATTATATGCTCTTTTTGTTTTGATCAGAAAGTCATGTGGCACTAGGTGTAATAATTGTCAACATTTCTTCATTTTTCTAAAAAAACAAGCTTTAATGTTTTTCAGATAAGGATAAGAATCCAAACTAAAGACAATGTACAAAAATCCCCTCTAAAATTGTGTTTTAAAGTATGTTTAGAGGGAAGCAGAACAGCTGAAAAGTATTCAAAGTAAACAGCCTCTCAGATTTATCTTACATGTTTTCAATTTGTTGCTCTGCAGGGAATGATTTGCATTTGTTAAGAATGATCGTTGTGTAAGATTTTTTTATTTTTAAACATCAAGGGAAAATTCGTATTTTTTTTTTCTTTTCCTGCAAGGTGTGATCTATAGTTTTAGTTACAAAGGTGTCTATTGTTTGTATTATCCATTGTGTTGCCTTTCTTCCAGCTGGTAATTGAAGAAAGATCCTTGTAACAAGTTCATTAACTGCTGATCAATAAAACAGATTAGAGATACAGAAGTTTGCTTGCAAATTCACACTGACAGTTTTATAGTGGGATATGTAAATTTTCAGTTCCTTACAGAACCAGTTCTCTGGGCAGATTTCTAGGCTGCAGCACAGGCATGTTAACTGTCAGCATCAGCATTGGCATCTAAACCCTGAGGTCAGACCAATGTAAGGGTTCATCAGAAATAATAATTGAACTGTGGCTGGGTAAGACCTTGCAGACAAACAGCAGAGAGCCTTCAGCTCCCAGAATCTGACTCACTGCTAATACAGAATGCCTTGCAGAATTCCAGAAGGTTCCTTAACTCTCCCCTACACTGGAAGTCTTAAGGTGAAAAAAGCAGTATTTCTATCAAAATGTCCAGGTACTGTCCTCTCTTACAGTCTGCTTCATTTATGCAAAAGCAAAAAACATCAAGGTTCAATATCAGTCCAAAACCAGTTCAGGTGTCCTTGTCAGGCTACCTGAGGCACAAAGAGTTTGCTGACTGTCATGTTTCTAAAAGTCCCCTCTCTATCTACTTTTTCCATAATTTGCAAGGCCTTGCACAGTGAAACATGATCTCAAACAACCCTGCAGGTACCGCAGGGTGAGAATTTGAACATGGGCAGATCCTGGGAAGCAGCTGGCTACAGTGGCTTACTGAGGTGATGTGAACAGGAGGGAAGGAGACACAAGTGTAGCTTTTCCCTTGTAGGTTGTACAAGGTAGTGACCACAGACCCATTCTGCTGAGTGCTTGACACTGTTCTTGTGGGTAACCTGAGACTTTTATTTTCAAATGAGAGCATTGGAAAACTTGGGAGGTAAAAGCCACAAAGATGAAATGACATTGCACAGGTATTTCCAAGGGGATCATTAGTCTTTTGAGAAGCAAGTGTGGGTCCTCTCTTGTCAACCTTGGTGCAACTCCAGTTGTGCAGGGCTGATCAAAGGACTCACTGGTGTCCTGAAATCATAGTTGCTTTGTACAGCAGTCTCTTGAATGGTATTTAGCTTGAAGCTGACCAAAGAAAAAAAGTCTAAAATTATACAAAAACCATAAAACTATATTTTAGAAATACAAACTAGGCTAGACTTTGCCACTTCTTTTTCTTGCTGAGCCCATGAATTGTTGTCATTCTATGTGAATATCCAGGCGTTGTGGTTTAACCACAGTCACCACCCAGTCACCACACAGCCACTCACTCTCCTCCTAGTAGGACAGGAGAAAAATCAAAAAAGCCAAAGTGACAGTTTAAAGACAGTTTAATAGGTAAAGCAAATGCCATATGCAGAGGGAAAACAAAAAAAGAAATAAATTCATCACTTAACACAGGCAGGCAGGTGTTCAGCCATCCCCAGGGAAACAGGGCTCCTTCACGTGTAACAGGTACAAACACCATCACTCCAAATGTCCCCTCCTTCTTCCCCCAGCTCTACATACTGACCCTGATCCCATATCCCCTGCACCAGTTGGGGTCAGCTGTCCCCTCCCAACACTCTGTGCACCTCCAACCACCTCACTGGTGGGATGATGTGAGGACAGAAAAGGCCTTGAGTGTTGGAGCAATGCTCAGTGGCAGTAAAAATACCCTTGTGTTACTGTAGTGGGTTGACCCCAGCTGGATTCCAGGCACTCACCAAAGCTTCTTTCTTGCTCCCCTCCACAGCTGGACAGGAGACAGAAAATATAACAATGGGTTCATGGGCTGAGATGAGGACCAGGAGAGATCACTCATCAAATACCATCACAGGCAAAAAAAGACTCAGCTTGGGGATATTAAATGAATTTATTACTAAAAAAATCAGCAGGATAATGAGAAGTAAAATAAATCTTAAAAGCACTTCCCCCCACTCTTCCTTTCCAGCTCTCCCTCCTCTCCCAGCAGTGCAGGAAGATGGGGATGGGGGTTATGGTCAATTCATCACAAGTTGTTTCTGCTCCTGCTCAGGGACAGGAGTCCTTCCCCTGTTCCAGCTTGGGGTCCCTCCTACAGGAGACAGTTCTCCCTGAACGTCTCCAGTGTGAGTCCATCCCACAGGCATCAGTCCTCCCCACACTGCTGCAGGGCAGGTCACTCTGCCATGGGGTGCAGTCCCTCAGGCACAGCCTGTTCCAGCCTGGCTCCCCGTGGGGTCACAAGTGCCACCAGCAAACAAACCTGCTCCAGTGTGGGCTCCTCTCTCCACAGGTCTGCAGGTCCCTGCCAGGACCCTGCTCCAGCACAGGCCTCCCACAGGGTCACAGCCTCCTCTCAGGCATCCACCTGCTCTGGTGTGGGTCTCCTCCATGGGCTGCAGGTGGATTTCTGCATCCCCGTGGTTCTCCATGGGCTGCAGGGGCAGAGCTGCCTCACCATGGGCTGGCCTGTGGGCTGCAGGGGAATCCCAGCTCTGGTGCCTGGAGCACCTCCTGCCCCTCCTTCTGCACTGACCTTGGTGTCTGCAGGGCTGCTCCTCTCACGTATTCTCACTCTGCTCTTCTCTGCTTATTATTAGAGCTGTGCAATAACTTATTTTGCCTTCTTAACTATGTTATCACAGAGGTGTTACCATCATTCCTGGTTGGCTCTGCCTTGGCCAGCAGTGTCTCCATTTTGGAGCTGTCTGGCATTGCCTCTGCTGGACATGAAGGAAGCTTTTGGCAGCTACTCACAGGAGCCACTGCTGTAGCCCCTGCACTACTGAAATGTGGCCACACAAACCCAATACAATTACCAACCCTGTTTTCAGCACAAATCCAAAACAGCCCCACAGCAGCTACTTGAAATTAACCCTATCCCAGTAAAAACCAGCACTCCAGGATATGCACACCACCTGAAAAACCTACCCAACCAAAGCATTCTACTGACAGTTGTTCTTTCTCTTCTTTGGGTTCAAATCTGAGTCAATGGACATGAATATTATCTCAGTGCATGGAATGGTGTGCTGGCAATGCATTATGCCCTGCAGCATTCCTCATCCCCTTCCCAATCCAGCAGCTTGAGCTTTTGAACAAGTCATTACAACCAGGCATGCTGTGCTCTGGGATGCCCTAAGGCAGCAGAAATGTCTGCAATCCAGCTCTCAGCTCAAGAGTATTGTGCACCAGGATATTAACTGTAAAACTGGCAATATTGCTTTGGTGCAGAGGCTTCCTCCAGGCACCCACAAGACAGATGGCTTTATCAGTACACAGCCATTCACCTCTGCATTGCAACTGGGAAGAAGTACAAGCAAATTTCCAACTATCTTTGCTAAGCAATTTTACAGCTGTCTATCTGAAATTAAAGCACCCTCTCTTGGTTGTGCTTTGCATTTTTATAGTGACTAGCAATCTTCTTTCTACAGTGCTACACTCAGCCTTCCATTGGGTTTCTGATGCTTGCAAAAATGTGTGACACAAAGTTAATGAAGATGAGTGCTTCAGGCTGTAGGGAACCAAGCAAAGGAGAAATCTGTGTAATCTGTATAATTGGACACTTCTACAGACAGTGTAAAAACACAAATCATCTCTAGCAGGGTAAGTCTTTTGTGTACAAGTTCATAGGAAAGTATTGACCAGCACTTCATGGAAAGTCTTTGTAGAGCCTGTACAAAGGGCAGCTTCCCACCCGCAGCCCATCAGTCCCATTCCTCCCGAACTGAAATGCACAGGTCTTTGGACAGGTGTGATCCAAGGATCTGTGACTGAAGGAGAGGGTTTCTCAGTAACTGAGTGTCTGTCCCACTCAAATGAGTGGGAATCCATGGACATATCTCTTAAGTTGGAGTGATTTTCCATCCAACTCAAAACTGGTCAGAGGTGAGTTTTAAGATGGAGCAATCAGGGCATGGGCACCCCTTGGCAATTGTAGTAGCTGTGCTCTAGTTTTCAAGTAAAGTTGACTCCAGCTTCCCATACATGAGAGGTAGGAGTGAAACATGCTTACAGGGCAGTACTACCTCACCATCAGAGAAAAGCAGAGGACTGAGATTTCTATAAGCTGTGAAGTGGGAGGAGTTTCAGAGTCAGCTCTGAAAGTAACTTCCAGGTGGGAGAGTTTGCCACTGCACTTCTTAACTCATGGAGAAGCTCTGCACTGAAAGCAGTCTCTGCATCCAAACAGGAGAAGTCAATGTCTGATAATGAGTAAAAATCTTGCTGACAAGGCTGTGATGCAGGAAAGAGATAAAAAACTCAAAGGATTTTTTTTTCCTTTGTGTCTTAGTGCAGTGAATCCACATCCATTTTCTGTTTTGGAGAAGGAATATGGGAAGATGGAAGAATCCCTCCCTCTAACTCTGAGTTAGAAGAGAAAACCCCATCAGCCTGTATTTTGACCCTTGATTTGTCTGGGAAGACTATGGAAATGTTGGTAACAACACAGTAATGTGAGAGGGAGAGGACTCCATACAGAGGAAGGAGGAAAGCAGGGAAAAAGAGTAAAAGGACACATACAACTTGAAGAGACCTGTTTGCAGATTCTTCATAAAGAAACCTCTACTCTTCTTTGTACCTTTTTTGCCCTTTCCTGTAACTTTCCTGAGTCTGCTTCATCCTTTCAAAGATGAAAGAACAAAAACCACCCATGTTATTAAAAATGCTGGTTCACCACACATTTGTTGAAGTGTGCTCTGGTTTGTTTTTGAGTCCTTTTCAAATAATTTGGTTGCTTTTTTGACACTTTACTGGGTATGGAGCTGACATCTTCATGGTATTTTTTTTTAATTTATGAACAGATCTTATCAGTTTACATAATTATGTCCACCATTTTGCAATATATTATGTGGAATTTTATCTGCCATTTTATCTCAAGTTGTGCATGATCATAGTGCTTTTCTGCAGCTTTGCACAGTCAGCTTTTGATTTTAATCCCTGTGATAACTGTAATGGAATCAGCAGTCTGTTCTCCCATTATTCATCACCTTTTCCAGGTCATTTAAGACTTTGCTGAGCAGCACACATCCCAGCAAAAAGTCCCAAAGGATTGTGTTGGTGATTTCCTTCCAGTGGGAATACTGCATTCCTATTTTTTTTTCATATTTTTAATTGCTTATTCATTTAAATTAGGATTTTCTTAACTCATGAGACTTTTTTCTCCATTTAATTGTAAAAATGCACTTTAATACACCTTGTTTGCTTATTTGCCAATTCCTCAAAAAAAGTGCCAGTAGTCTTGTGAAGTGTGTCTTCCTTTTACAGATGCTTAATGGAGTGCTTCCCAGTATATTTTTCCATGTGTCTGCTCCTTTTGTTCCTTGCAGTGGCTTCTACTCATTTGCTGAACACGGATGTCATGTTCACTCATCTGTAGTTCCTCAGATCACCCCAGGAATCCTTTGTAAAAATTAGTCATTTCCCAAGTTCCCATCCCCTGTCACAGATGATTCCCAGGGAGAGGTTACACACTGCAGTTTGCAGTGGTGTTATTTCATCCTTCAGTTGCTTTAGGGCTCTTAGGTGAATTCCATCTGGTCCTAGTGGGCTGTTAGGGTTGTGCCCTGGGAAATGTGGTCTCTGAAGAGAGAACTCCAGGCTAACTCCAGTGGATCATACTTAAGTGCAAATGCCCACTGCTCTGACCCTCATTTTCTTTTCCACTCCCAGGCAATTTGAATTCTGTTCTAGTAATTTCTGCTTGGCCTCATAGTCAGACATTCACAACATCAGAATAAAGACCACCTAATGAAAAATAAATATTATAGAAATGGTGCTCTTTGGATTCATGAATCTGTCATGCTTTATTTCATATTTATTGCGTAGATTTTTTTTTTACCCTCTTCTTAAGTTGATGAAAGAATCTTGCAGTATTCACCTAGTGACTTCACAACGTAAGACATGTACCTTTACCAGGATTATGCCTAAAAATAGGCTATCAATAGTGTTAAATATCCACAACTCTGCTGGTACAATGCCTGCCACAGCCAATAGATGTCCCTTTAAGGGATTAGAACATTTAAATTGGACAGCAGACTGTAAGGAATGGGAACCATGTGTGATCAGCAATGTGAAGGCAATTGCAAGGAACCAAAACAAGGGAACATACCAGAAAGAATGAGAGAACAAAAATTCAGCCAGAAAGGTTCCCACTAAAGCTATGTGATTTAATTTAAAGCTTTGAAAGATTTTCTGTCATACTTGGAAAGCTCAAGTAATTTATATCTTCTTATATTTCAGTTTAAAGCCTTACAAAGGGATTTACAGACCTTTTGTGGGTTTGGTGGACAAATTCACTAGCCTGTAGCATTGGAGACACACAATGTTCTGCAAAATATATTCAGGGCGAATCAAAGCATTTACAGTTTCTAAATGAGAAACCATTTTTGGATGTTACAGGCCTAGATATCCATTGCCACTAAATGTAAGAAAATTTCCTAGGAGACCACTATAGAAGGCTTTACAACCTCTGGATGTTTAAACACATTTTCTAATTCAGGAATGGTGAATGTCAGTAAAATTCTACATTTTCATAATAGCTCTACATTTATTTTAACTGTGATCACATGTAGAAAAAGTTCCAGCCCCTCCAAAAAGTTGTACAGTGTTGTTTAGAATGTAGAACAGGTACTTTTGTAGAATTCATTACTCATAATTTATAAAGCCATGTGGAATATAATAACTTAAGACATTTTGATTGTTTGAAAATTTTGTTTGAAAGGCACAGAGAGGTACCAATGAAATGACTGGCTGAAGTCGTGTACTTCTGGTGTAAATCTGTGCTTTGGAATTAGAACCAAAATTGCAGTCACGCTTTGAATGTGTCTGTGTCTTCTTAGAATGAATCCTTTTCTACTCCAGAGTCCTGGTACCCCAGATATTCCCACTGCAGCTACAATTTCACACTGTGGCTGTGCTCTGAAACAAATGAAACGTCCCTAAATTACAGAGAAGCACAGCATGCATGTTAGGGTTGTTCACACACACAAAATATGGCAGTTCTTTGCAAACCATCCAGTCATTCACAGGCACTGTAGGAGATCCCACAACCTCCTATCCTCATTTGCCATACCCAAATACCTGGAATTACGTATCAGAAGGATGCTTTCTAAGCTCTCTCACTTGTGTGACCCTCGGGGACTTGGGGTGTGTGTAACAGGGTTGCAATGTGGGAGATACACGAGGAGAAAGAACCCTGTGCAATAGTTGGTTTCATATGCATCTGCTCATGGGCACAGTTTTAGTCATGAGAAAATTTCCCAGCAGCAATACAGCCCTTTTGGGAATGATGTGTCCAGCTTTGTACAAACAAAATCAAATTCCAAAGATCCTGGGCTCTGTGTGTGCATTGGGCAGGTTACAATGGTTATACAGGTCAGTATCTATACATGGTGTATCATGATCCAGAAGGTATCTGGGGTGCTGTGATGAACCCCGCATGACTTGGAACCCCCTGCAGATGGAATGAGGGATGCCCAGAGGACATGGAGTATGATAGTCCAGCTTTCAGTCTGGTCAGCCACAGAAGCAGCAAAGGACACGACATGAAGAGTTCTCGTCACAGATTGTAGTAAAACTTCCCATACCAGTTCTCACAGTGAAAAATACCCACTGTGGATGACCAGCAAGGAGCACATGTTCATCCTGGCATGGGAGACAGTATCTGGTGGGTGTCTTGATGCAGATACTCATTTTAGTGGAATTTGGGGAGTAGAGCAGAATGAGAGAACATGCCTTGCTTCTTAACAAACTTGCCCCTGTTGGCTCCTAAACAGATGGGAAATTGCAGGCTGTTCAGAGGAAAGAGCCCAATGCCTTGTTTCTGTGCAGAAAAGCAGCCATTGTATGTCACTCTTTTACAGCAAGAAATAATCTAGTGTCATGGATTAAAAACAGCTAAGTGGTGCACGCAGCCAGAGGAGTGCCTGTGGTCTTAAGTAATGATATGTCTTGCCACTTTTGTATCCAGATATATCCACAGGGGTGCCATAGGCTTCCCACATCAGATGGGCAGTGCCTTGGTAGCTGAAAAATGGCTTTATGTTAAAGGATGTTCCCCACCTTCTTCACAAGCTGTCAGGACTGCAGTGCATGTCCTTTGGTGCACTACCTCACTTACGGCATACTGGGACATGGCAGGACAGGGCATTGCACTTGTGACAAAAAGGGAACTTTGTTACTGACTCTTTCCAGGGTTTACTGGGACTCTGGACGTCTGCTGGAAGTCTGTCCACTGCCTGCCAGATATGAGCCTTCCCAGAAAACAGCTATAGATGAGTCTGTCCAGTGTATGCACCCAGAGGATCCTCAGGGCAGCGAGCACAGCTCTCAGGCCAAGTGTTCCAGCTTCTCTCCTACCCTGTTGTGCTGGTTGACCTCTGAGCCCACCACAGAAGCAGCAAGGCATAAAGTTGTTGTTCCAAAAAGACATTTGTAAATCTGCTGTGCATTTTAAACTGAACCAACTGTCCAGGAGTGTGTATTCAGTGAGACAACAGGAAGGTGCCTGTGATATAATGTCTCGCAGAGCAGAGGCAGGCAAGCTTCTCCCTGCCCATATCTGCTAGAACAGTTTTCTGTTGCGGTCCAACCTACAGATTCTGCAAAACTGTTCAACACATTAAGATGGACCCTAACACAGCAGTTGCCAGTGGTTGGCACGAGTGCAGCAGCACCTTTCAAAAGGTGCTAGATTCAATTAAGGTCTTCAGATCTTCAAGAAATGCCCATTGTTTCTATTTGTGGGGTTGGGTTGGGTTGTTTTGTGTTTGGTTTGTTTTTTTTCTTTTTGGTGTTCGGTTGTGAAAGGAATAAATTCATCTATACTAGTACACATCTGAGCTAGAGAAAAGGTGACAGAAAGTTTGCTCATCCAACTGATGGCTCATGGATTGGTAGCTGTCAGTTCTGTAAGGCAATGACTGTTCTGGGACATTGGAGATCATCCCCCAAAGATGCTGTAGTTGCACATCAGGTCAGATAGTAACTGTTTATGCAAAGCCTTCATTCAGCCTTCTTATATGTTGGCTTTTCCATGGCCACTTAATGTTACTGATGTTGCTTTCCCTCTATGCAGACTTCTGCTGAGTGAGGGGAGATGAAGCTTGGCTATTGACTACATCCAGTAGCTGGGGACTGAGGAAAAATCAGTGCTCAAGAACATCCTCACTACTTGTCAGTATCTGAGAGGAAGGGTTTCATGATTCTCCTTTTGTGAGGTTAAACATAGCTGCTTCTTGTAATATATGCCTTTAATCTGCTTTGTTCATCTTAAAAGCCATTCTTCATAACAGTTTCATTTTGAGTTGTCCTGCTGTAGTTGTGGGGTGCAGTTCATACCAAATCACTGAACTATTGTCACTTTCTGCCCTGATCTTAACATAGATATTTGAAATAGGTAAATTAGAGTGGGAATTTAGAGCAACTAGTTCCAAGGCAGGCATCTGTGAGCCTTATCTGGAGTTAGGTGAGAGATCCAGCCCTGCTTGACAGAACTGGATTCCAGGTAAGCTCTGGAGCAGTACCTTTGTGTTTTTCCAGTGACAGTAATGGTTGCCTACCCTTGCTTAGGAAATACTTCTGGATTTTTCCCTCCTGTAGTTTCTCACACATACAAATTGCAGCATTTTCTGATAAAATTTGCTTCCATGAAAGAATTTCTCCTTTCTCCATAGCTGTAACGAACTTGATTTTTTGCTATTATTTTGCTATTACATTTTTGTCCGTTTCTATTCTTTTGTCCCTCAATGGCATCAAAGCACTGTGGGCAGGGAGGCTGCAAACACAGGAGTAACTGTTTGGCAGTGGACCTGTGGGAAGCGCAGGAGTCAATGCTCAGCAGGAAATAAATGAATAGTTTAAGCTACTTCAATGGTAACTCCGTAAGCCTCAGCAACACAAATCTCTTGCTGCTGTGTATCTGTAACCTTAGCTGACTTTGAGGACTGAACTCTGCAGTCTATAGCTCATCTGCACAGCATTGCAGTCTTCTTTTATTGATGGCAGTCCCTATTCCTGTCATCAACATATTCCAATCCATCTCCTTAATTTTGTGCTTTGTGAAAATACTACTGTGTAACGCATCAATACAACTAACATTGTTCCTGTTCCTTACCTCCCTTATCATCTTAAAATTCATTTATCATGTTCACATCTCTCCTTTACACTGTTTTGCTGCAATGCCTACAAAAATTTGGAAACAGCCTGACTGTAAGTGAGCTGAGAACATCGCTTCGCATGCCAAGCTATATGTTCTCTTTGTTTCCCTGTGTTCCTTCAACTGGTGGCAATCACCTGCCTCCCCTCAGATTCCAGGCTCTTTGGGGCAGGACTATCTCTTCCTTCTATAAGCTAACAGTGCCCAGTCCTGTTACCCCAACAGAGCTGGCAGTTTAGTTACCTTTGTTTAAGACAAAATTACTTTTAGTTTAGCTCTAATTTTTGAGTAATGCACATAATGATTTGCAAGAACATGCTCTCAGATCTAATAACTGTTGAAGTAAAAAAGCCTATGATAAGTCATACAGCTGTGTGTTGAGGAAGATTTGGTGCTTTGTTTTCTTTATATGGTTTATTTTATTGATTTGCCTGCAGTGACAGCACTTTGTTTACTCCTATCCTGCACGAAGGGGTGTTAGTGGAAGCTGTGGGTAGGTTCAGAATTCTACCATGAATTCCTGCAGCCTTTAAGGACTCTTTAAGGATGATTAATTTTGGAAAGTACTTCTTTAGGTAAATATCTGGATTGTTTTCAAAATTATGACTTCCAAATGTCATATTGTTCACCAGGTATAGAATGAAAATGGTGTACGCTTTATGGGAAATCCTCTTTTAAAATTCTGTCCCTGTATCAGGATAGAGAGCCTTGAGTAAATCAAGCTTAATGGCCCTCAAAGCCAGCAGAGAGTCTTGCTTGAAACCAGTTTATTGTTCAGAATTGTGACTGCACGTAGGCAGAGCCCTGCAGTGTTCTGCCTGCAGTTTGTACCCATCAGGTAGGAGCAATAAGGGTGACATCAGCCCCAACCCCCTCAGCGTATGGTGGGCAGCAAGAAACTGATGCCTGTCAACAGGCACATGTGCCACCTGCCTGAGGGGCCTTGGGGCTGCCAAGAGCCTCCTCCTGCCTGCAGGTGTGCAGCTGCCTTCCCCTGGCAGTGAGGCTGCTCACCCCAGCCACCCACGGGGCTGCATTGTCCCCTCCTTGGTGTCACATGCTTGCTCTCACCTTGTCACTCTATGACCTTGCCCGAGCAAAGCTGGTAATGTGACTGTGGTGGATTCCCTTAGGAATTGAGTGCAGCAGCAGGAGAGTAACCTGCCTTGTCCCCACTTTTCCCACTGTTTTTGGGGCCCAGGCCATACCTGTGTGCGGGGTGTGGCAGTGGGTGCACATGGCAGCCCCAGGCACTCACAGCTCAGCAATATCAGTGTCAGCTGCAGGAACCACCCCCCGCAGCTCGAGCAGCTCCCAAAGGCTTGTGTCCTTTCTGCAAGGGACATTCTGTGGTGACCTGGCTGCACTGGAGGGAGAGCCTGGGCACCTCCACCACCTCTTCCTGTGGTTTCATTCATGCACCTGAGCTTGCCTCACTCTTCCCTCCCTCTGCTCCAGGATGGCTAAAATTTTTTTCAGAAATAGATGTAAAAAAGAAAAAAAAAAAAAAAAGAAAAAGCAATGAGGGAGGAAAACAGCAGAGGTAGATGTAGGCAATGGACTCCTGTGTGTGTGGGAATCAGGGCCTGCTAGCATCCAGAGTCTCAAGTGCCATAGGCCATTGCTGCTCCAGATTCCACAAGGGTCTCCAATGGCAAGAACTCATGAGCAGAAGAAAGCAGTATAGGACCCTCTCCTGAAGAGAAATTTTTGGTGCTAGAGCTGGTATAGAGGGAAATGCTGAGCTAGCTGCCCTTTTGTCAGGATAAAAATAAATATGCTAGGAAGTATGTGGGGAAATGAGCTGGTAAATAAGAATCATTGTATGGAGCATAGGAAACAAGGAAAACTGGGAAGATGAGTCTGATTTTAAGATAAAATATTTTTAAGGATCTGAAAGAGCATTCTTATGATGCAGGAATCATACAACCACCGTTAAAGCTGGGAAAGACCTCTAAGATCATAAAGTCCAGCTGTCAGGAGAATGAGCTGCCTGGAAGAGAACCTAATGAAGTCTGGGGCACATACGGAAAGTCACAAGTCCATGAATGATTACTGTCTAAGTACTTGAGGCATTTGTCTGAGGGTGATCAACAGCACAGGCTTCAAAACCTGCCAGAAGAGCAGGGGCAAGAGCTCCATGTGCAGTGCTTTCCCTGCTGCTTGCACTGAGCTGACGTGGGTGGTGCTGTCATGAAAGTCCTTGTTCCACACTCTGGAGAGGCAGGGACATGATCAATGGCAGCATGGAAAGCTTTGTGGGGAGTGCCAGTCAAGAAGGGCCTTTTAAGAGTGTGAATAGGATTTATTTCTGTTGGTTGAGTCCTGCTGCTTTTGGGGAAATAGCCCTTGCTGGTCCCACAGGAACTTGATTGCAGCAAAGGAAGTTGTAATTTCATTACTGATTTGTCCTCCTAATGGAAATAGAGCACAAAATGGTGAATATTGACAGCTGAGTTCAAAGTATCCCTTGTCTTTAATACTGGAGGAGATGTCAGCATAACACTTGCATTCTTAGCTGCTTGATGCCCATTAGAAAACAGTGCCTCCATCAGGCAGGGAAGGCATTAGGAGATGAATGAAGTGAGCAGTGTGCACAGTACATGGGATCCCTGTGTTTGTGCCAAGAGATGTCTTGTGGCTTGTCCAGTCCCTGGCCTAGAAGGGGCACGTTCATCTCTGTGTCCTGGCAGTCAGGACTCAATTCTCAGAGGCCTGGACTTCAAAAGGAATGGAGGCAATCCCTTGTTTGATCAAAGTTCTCCTGAAACAGCCTAGGACGGTTATTCTCTCAGAGTCCTTGGGCATGTAATTCAGATTTTAGTAACATCTGCAATTACAGAAAATATTCTACAATTCAGCTGTATTGCACATGGCCAAGGCATCCTTTTTAAAGACAGCTATGTCAGCCAAAGCATATTCTTTTATTTTCTACACAAAGAAACTTGTTTGGAAAGCTCTTCCTTTCTGAATACTGTGTCACTGGGATCTCACTGCCCTTCTCCAAATGGAAAGAAAGAGTTACACACAAAATGGCAGGAATTTTGCAGCTCCTGAAACTCTGATACTTCAGTAAAGAGGTTTTCCTCTGAATGTAGGCAAGGCTGTAAATTCAAAGGAAAATCTCAGTGTTGTGTGTATTTCTAGAGAAAGGCAGACTGCATCATCATCCTTGTCCTGCTCTGAGTAGCAAGCACAGGCCCTCTCCTGATTGTTTGGGAAAGCTGGCATGGGGCATACAGTGAGAAACAAGGAAAGGCCTTTGACTTTTCATACTATAGGTTTTCATCCCAAATACATTTGGGCTGGTACTGACAGACTTCCTGTTAACTTCAGTCAGCTCCCAGTTTTATGTTGATTACTTCCTGTTAATACAGTAGTTCCTATAGCTAAGAGATACAGTGCAAAAGGTTTAGCATGGGGTCACTGTGAAAATTGCATATTATAAAAAAAAGAACAAAGAGATTGGCAAGTTCCCAGTCTTTTGCTTTTAGTGCCCAGAGAAGTTGTGGAAATATTCAAGGCCAAGTAGGATGGAGCTTGGAGCAGCCTGCTCTAGTGGAAAGTGTCCATGCCTGTGGCAGGGGAGTTGGAACTAGGTGACTTCAAAGGTCCTTTCCAACCCAAACCATCTGTGAGGATTCGACGATGATGATTTAGATTGATACTACAGTATGAGTTCAACACAAGTTATCTTTTTTTTTTTAAGGAGCCATTGCTTTGCTGGTGCTGCAAGGTTGGTGTGCTACAGACCTGATGCAGTGAAAGGAAAATGAGAACTGCCACTCTGTGCTATGTAAGCCAGAGCCTTGGAATAAAACAGAAGCATTCCTTGATGTAACATTAATTAGGGATCTGCTGAAAGGAAGATGAGGAAGTGGTATCATTGTGGAATACCTGTGGAATACCTGGAATGGATTATTTCTCCAAGTAGAATTGTGTTCTGCTCTTTTATAGCAGGAATATTTCTCAGAGATCTTTAAGCTGCCGTAGCAGAGACTACAGGGGTGCAAGTCAGCACTGATCTCTGGAACACTTGTCATGAAAACTGGTGTGGGCTCAATGTGCACATTGGTGCTCTACTGACTTACAACACCTGAAGATTCTTACCCTGCATGTTTAGAAGTAGGACTGCAACTGGAGTCAAATTCTGCCTTGCTATCTATATGCAAGGCTGCATATATTGAAAATGGAAAAAAAGAGCTTTCTTAGCATGGTCTATTGATGGACACTACTAAATGTTGGAGAAATTAATTTTGTAGACTCTATTTTACTACCATTCCTCACATAGTGTGCTATATGACTGCAGGAATAGAATTGAATTCAAGCTCACTACAGTGAAAAGAGATCACAAAAAAGTAGTAGTATCAGTAAGTATCAGATTAGGTATTTTTAGTTTTAAAGAACCAGCAGTAGAAAAACACACAAGACCGTGCATAATGCTGAGTAAAAGGGAATGCTATCAGAAAAGAAAGCACTTATTTTTAAATGTGCCTCCAAATAGCCCTGTTATATTAGCACATCCTTTCAACTTGGGTCATGGTTGCATTAAGCTTCCTTACCCAGTCAGGTCATCCTGTGGGTATAAATACATGCTTCAAGTTATATAAACACCATGCAATCCTATTTGCATTGTCACTCTGTGACACAAAATGCTATAATGACCTCTTTTTCCTATGTCCAGTGCTATCTATAAAGCAGGCTTAGGTCCTTTTCTTATTAAGGAGGTCAGCTCTCTTAATGAGCTTTAGGCATTCCCAGAGAGTTTTCCAATATTGCAAGACATACCTGGCCCCAGGCAGGACTGTTTCAGCCCTGCCAACACCTAAGCAGTGCAGACAGATCCCATGTGACAGGTTATGCAATGGAGAGGGGCTTTATATACCCCGGGCCCTGGAGCATGGAAAGGGCTCAAGGGAAAAGAGCATCAGGTGAGCAAGAAATGTTTGCATACTCTGTTTCTTGGGCTGCTTTTGGGCACTGTAGCAAACTGCATTAGGCTCAATCTTACATTTCATGAAGAGGCCAACTTGTAAAGCATCTTGGGTTTTAGTAGTGTTTTGTGTGTTCTAGAATTGTAGGGGCTGGGATCCTGCAAAGACTCAGAAATCATGATTATTCCTCTCCGGAGAATGACACCCGGCTATATAAGATTGCTGCAGGTATGAAATTTCTTTTTCTTTTTTTTCCTGATTTTAATTAATCTTAAAAATACCTGTATTTCTCTTGATCAGGATGATTCTATTTCAAATTATTACATGACCAACCCAAGGGAACACCTCTTTCTTGTGGGTTAATTCACATAACTCAAAATAATTAATCCTCTGCTGAAAAGCAAATGAATTATGACATTTCTTGATAATTGGTATCATGCTGGAATACCAAATGCAGAATATTTGGAGGGAGTTAATTCTTCCGGAGTGCTTAAACAGAAACTGTTTCTCCATAATTTTTTCTTGCAATAGCTTTGTGTGGTTGGGGCAGTGGGAAAATGGTAATGGAAAGAAGGATGTCACTGAGCTGACTCATCAGTGGGTCATCAGTGACCACTTCAGCCAGCTTCTTGGCCATGATAAGGAAACCTCAATCAGTATTGACCTCTGGAGCACTGGGAAATCAGACTGTAATAGATATGAAGACTGTCAATCATTATATGAAGAAAACAAATAAAAGCATGTATAGAAAACAAATTAAAAAATATAAAGCTGAATAATTGAGACTAAAGCAGCTACAAATATATATACATATATGTACACCAAAGATTACAGAAGAATTCTTTACTGTATTCCATAATTTGATATTTACAGAGTATCCATCCTTTCTCTGGAAAATGTCACAGCTTTTAGCACTATGATCTGCATCCAGAATCATAGACTGTAGCAGCTGAGAGGGGATAGTTGAGTGGTTGAGAGTCTGAGCTAAAGATGCTGTGTCTCAGTCCCAGCCATGAATTTCTTTCACACCTCCCTGCATATTTTTTGGTATCACCTTACATAGTAATTCTGTTTGAAATTTCTTTTGTCTTTATTTATTTTGTGGCTGAAGTAACCACAGTCAGACATTCATCAAGGTCAGCGGACTAAGCTCTAATTCTTTAAGCTCAATAAAAAACCTTGAATCTGGAAGTGAAAAAGAGGCTCTCTAGAATCTGTTGCTTCTGTCAGTGACGCCGTGCTTTTTATCCATGGATGGCAAGGGAAAGCATTTTTAAACAAACCCCAACATTATTTGAGGCCTAGTAATTATTTCACTTAAAGAAACCAAATGCATCATTGAGAAAGACATGTTGTATTTTAACTCAAAGTGCCAATATGTATACGAAATTTTGTTTTGCTCTCTAGGGACTCCATGAAAATGTGTTTCTTCCTCTTGATCAGTGTATCATATGGACTAGGCAAGCAACAGTAACTCAATTTCTTTTCTGATTGTTATTCAGATAGTAAATAAGTAATTTTTATCTTTACTTTGCTTGGCATTTCCTGCTTCTTCATCGGACTTGACAGTAACTGTCAAAACTTGTCTGCTTGGTCTAGTCCTACCTGTGGAGGTCATAAAGGATGTTAGTGATCCCTTCTAGGCTTGCTTTCCTGAATTAATATCTAACATTCAAGGGAACATCCTGTGTTAGTAGCTAATCTGTTGGAAGGAAGAGATCTTTGTTCTTTACAGAATAAGGAAGTTCTTTCTCCTTTATGCCTAAGCCTCCACACTTCAGTCAGCTCTCCCTCTCAGGAAGCCAGAGGAAACTCCATTAAAGTCACCAAAATCAATGAGCAGCAACTGAAAGGAAAATCATATCAGAAATGTGTCCTATCTTTTACAAGGTGATAAAAAGGGAGGGTTTCTAAAACATGCAATAGATGGTGTGAAATGCTCTTCAGTGGAAAGCAGTGTCATACCCTGTTAAATGACACGGAGAAGAAAAAAAGTGCTTTGTAGGTTCCAAAGACCTTCTTTTGTGTTGCAGTGAGCTGAATCAGCTTGTAACTTGCCCTGTTTCTCCCTCAGACTCAAGCTGCAGCAAAGATCGTTATCAACCCATCAGACACAGCACTGCAGCGGGCGGCATTGCTCCTGGGAGTGTTTGGGATCAGCTTATCCAGCTACAGCACGCACCAGCTAACTCAAACAAAAAGATTCCCCTTGACCACTTAAGCTGTGTAGGGTGGCCCAAGAAGTCCAGGCTTATGTCAATACTGCTGATGAGTGGCTCTTCCGCCGCTGTTACCGGCGTGGAGGTAATGAGACACTCTGCAGTTGTGATTTCTACATGCAAAGTTAAATGGATGGAAGAACTGCAGACTTCTTCAAGAAAGAGAAGAAATAACTGCTATCAGAAGCATGACATTTCCAAATGAGACCAACTTTCTGTAAATATTATGGACTTCTTTTGTTATTCAGTGTATATACATAGAGATCTAAAGGTATAAACCACAGTTACATTCAGAGTAGCTGTAAACAGACCAGTGTGGGTGCTGGGCTCTGGAAGTGTCACTGCGTTGCAGCTTTTGCAAATGACTCCAATGCAAGGACTGTTTTTGCAAAGAAGAAGTTAGAAGCAATATATTCCTCATGACAAGGGTTAGAACAAATGAAATTAATCTCCCAGAGACTCTTTGCACTGTACATGTGGGTATTACAGAATTTGTGCACTCTAGCTTTTCCTGTTGAATCTTAAACATGTTTTGATGCCTTTGGAGTAGCAATGTTTGTGTACTGTAGCACAAGCTGGTAGCCTTCTGTCACAGCAGGGATGGCCACGGGCTACACCAGCCATATGCTGCTGGAAGGGCCCATGGCTCCAGACCAGATAACTTCATAGTGCTGCAGAAACTCTCTGTTCTAGGACGTATCAGTAAAAATATTGGGTTGGGTTCCATTGCAGAGTTCAATATCTGGCTGTATTCTTCTGCAAAGTCAACTCATCACATAATATACATTCTGATTAAAACAGGAATAGGGTTTGACCTTTTCCCCCTGCTTCTCTTGTTTTCTTCTCATTTGGTACAATAGCTTATTCAGGAAAGTTCTCTTACTATTGGCTTGCACTTTTCCAACTGTTTCTTATGTTTTATGTAAACATGGCTTTGTAGGCTCTTCTGTTCATATGTTAGCATTTAAAATCCTTTGTTCTTGGTTACTAAATACAAATATTATTTTGGGATCTTTTTCAGTGTTTAGAATTATTTCATCTGTCAACAGTGTTTAAATTCAGCCACTAAGGGGCATCCTACACAGCTGAATATTTTGAACTCTTCAGATTGCTCATTCCAATGAGACAAACCACAAATTGAATCAGGCTGAAATTTTTACTTTTTCATTTTTGAATTGTTCTTGTCCCTGTTTGCCTTTTTGTCACCCTCCCTAAGAAATATCTCTCCTCCCCCCACAACTTTTGTTAGAAGATGATGAGAAAATCAGTGTTTACAAGGTCTTTTTTTTTTCAATGTGCCAGGTCACAAATTACCTCCATCTTACATAGACTTCTTTCTATATTTATAAAAAAACCATCATCTAGTGAAATATTCCATCTTCTGCCTTCACTCACAAGAAATGAAACAAAATACTTGAACTCCTTGACAAAAGTAAGAATGAGACCTCTGGAAAGCATTCAGTCACAGAGACTGATGTTATATATTGTGACCCCCACCACCACCCTCAGTATGCCATAATTATGGCTTTTTAATCTGTTACGGGATTTTTGGCTGCTACATTTTTGTTAACTGATTTCCTGCTCCCATTCAACATGAATGTAAGACCATTAGCTGTTTTCAGGGCCATTACTATGCTAATGTAAGCTCTTTTGTTAGATGAAGACTATGTGCAATAACATAATTTGTTATGCACAAATACTAGAATAAAATAAATGATGACTTGGCCACTGAGATGTTCCCATTGGAAATTATGCTCATGAGGAATGTGTATTTGTCCATGAGAATTGTTTTGATTGGTTTTGAAAACTTTATTTAGTACTAGTGAAAATGACAGGAGGATGACACAGGCAATAGGCACACTAATTGGTGAGAGATTTTGTAAAGGTAGGGACCATAGGAGCCTCAGGAACATCCAGTGAAGCACCAGGGATCTGTAATTGAAATTATTTACAAAACAGACATGTTTCAACTTGTTTCTGATGAACTGGGCCTGGGCAGAAAATCACCTTTATGTGAAAAGTTGGGACTGCATCCAGCAGAAGATGTAGGCATTGGTATCCAACCTATCTGTTCCTGTAGAAACCTACACCCAACAATGTCAGTTTTCTGAAGTGCATCTGCCAGCTCATGCCAGGCACAACAGAGAGCCATGTTCCCTCCTTTTCACTGCTGTGTCTCCAGGGAGGACCTTTCAGGTTTCCCCTCAGCCAGGCGAGGCTAGGGTGTGTTGAGCACCAAGACATTGACACCTTTTGGAGGTGGCAACAACCTGCCCATCTTCTCATCCTTCCTGTGTCTGGAAGCCCAGCCATGGACTGGAGGTTACCCAGAACATGACGGGAAGCCAAAATCCTGGATCTCTTTTTGTCTCCTGCTGTTTGTTAGAGGAAACACCCTTTGGCAGAGGAAGGAAAGGCACCTGCACAGGTGCTCCCATGGAGGAGCCCATGGCACTGTACCTTCCCTCCTCCAGTTCTCCTGAGAGACTGGCATGGTCCCAGGGGTTCCTGACTCCCAAAGGAGGCTGGCTGTATGAGCCTGTCCCTGCTCTACACCTGCTACAAACAGGCAATTAGGACAAGCTCAAACCTTTTCCTCCTAAGTGCCTATCAGCTAAGTTTGCCCACTCCCTGCACACAGTGTGCCGTGGATTTGGACCTTACTTAGGTTTGCCATGTTTGTAGGCATCTAACTGAAGCCTGCAGGCTCAGTATGTGGCTGGGCTCCCAAGACCTGAGTAGGAAACTGCTCCGTGCTGCAATTCCCAAACCTGCCTGTGAATTTTCTCTTCAAAGCTCTGAGCACACCAAACTTCAAGGGTATGTTTATGTCCTATTGAAGTCAAAGGGGGTTTAAGGAACATCCTTATATCCTTTGCCAGACTGAGGTATTTAATCTTTTCCTTGATCTCCACCAAAGAAGCATTTACATTTTAAATATATTTCTACTTTTGTTTATATGGTTTTACTTCAAAAATGTTGGCAATTCATCAACAATTGAGTGCTGATGAAAGTCAGGAGCCTGGTGAGCTTGGGGAGGTTAATGCTGCATTACCTAGTTTTAAGAAACACCAGCAATGGATTTCATTTGGCATATAAATTGTTATGTTTGAGGACTTACCCTCCAGGAATTGCTTTGTACCTTCCCCAGCTTCTAAAAATATTTAAATGGAAACACTATTTAAGCTAGTAAATATTAGACCTTCTTTACAAATACACTTTAAAAGCCATTTCATAAAATTTCTTGGATTGGTTTTACTCCTAATATCAGGCAAATATAGGTTAATATCTCCTGATACTGAAGAGCTGTAAGTCAACTAATCCACTTCTAATAGCAGTAACTTTTCTAGTCTGAATTATGTCTTGATATATCAAGTTAATTATTTTACTCTTTGAAGAGGAATCACAGGAGATTTTACAGCTGTTTGATTTGTATGCCTGAGTCCACCTCCTAAAGGCGAGAGAAATGAAAGTATTAAATAATCAGAAACTCAAACATGGTTGTTACTCTCTTCAAACAGATGTAGCTTAGACTGAAGAGTTGTTTGTGATAAGTGGCATTGCTAGTGAATACCACAGAGCATTCAAGCTCCTTCACATATATGTACTCAGTTATGTAAAGCAGGGTTTATGTCTCCTTCCATCGGGACAGGCAACTATGGGCAGTCACTCAAGGTAGCACTCATCTACTAGTAAGGGCAGTATAAAATAAAGGGAGTGTCTGACATATTCCATGCACCTTCTGGAAATTATGCTTCTGCATCAGAACTGCTGCTCTAGATCATTATTTATCTCTAAAGTTAGAACTGCAGATTGTGTATCTCCCAATATACCACAGACCCAGAAGATGAAGTTGAGTTTGCCTCACCCATCAGTGGATGCTCCATTTCTTACTAGGCAGTGGTAATGTCATCATGGGGCTGAGCCCCTAATTCGTGTATCTGACTGGGAACAGAATGCAAACAAGCTGAGAAACCCTTCATTTTAAACCATGCATTTTTGCTAGTGCCAGATTCATGGAAGTCTGGCCTCAGCTGAGGTTCCAGATGCTGCTGTAGTGGTAATTGACAAATTAATAAATTAATAAACAAAACTAGGGCATTGATGCTGTGTGGAAGTTTCCTTCCTGAAACATTCTGTGTCTGCATCACCTTTTCAATGGCAAGTTGTGCAGTGGGTTTATCAGTGGAAAAGCTGTGTGCTAGTGTTCATTCACTTCCCTGGTTTCACTGGAACGTGGCCACTGACACTTGAGAAATGGTTTTACCTGTGCAGTGCAATGGCGTTTCCCTGTGGATATATTAGTGATAAAACAAACAAAAGGAGATGTTAATGCTCGTCACATCTTTTCTTACCTTGGATAAAATGCCTTTTCCCCTCTTAGTTATGAGTAGTCAATGACAGCTCAAAATAACACCCTCAAGCAGTCTTGCCTTTCATACGACTTTGTTGTTATTCTTCTAGAACTATCACAGTTTAATAAGGAGGCTGAAAGGTAGTTTAATCAAACAGTAGATTAATAAGGTTCCTAAGGCTACATTCACTTCAGCTTTCAACTTTGTGTGTAATCATGAGTTATGGAGTGTCACTGACTTTTAATCAGTGTCCCTCTCTCTGCAGTGGGTGTGTTTGTAAGCATAAAAAATAGCCCCAAAGGGCCCAGAAAGAGCTATTTCTTCCAATCCTTAGCATCATTCTTGCAAGTGACCTTTCTAAGAGCATGAAAACCATTAACCCACACCTTTTAAAAAGGTTTTATGAACTTCATGTAATCCACAGCATGCCACTAATGAGGTCCATCCTACCAGGGGGACACTGGAGTCAGAGTAGTCAAAGAAGGTGTCTGATGCCAAGCAGGGTGAGGGCTTGAATTAGGTCTTAGTGGGTGCTTCCATGTGTTTCCATTAAGAAACAGCAGGTGAGATCCAGCTTAGCCGACATGAGCAATGGAAAGTTTGGCCAAATCTGCCCACACCCTTAGCTCTCAATACAGAGAGCAGAGACAGGTCCTAGAGAGGCCACTGCCACCTTGGCAGCTGGCAGCAGCCTGAAGGTGCTTTGTGATGAGCTGAAGGAATGGGGATGGTTTTCTTACATGTCAAAGTACTTAGTGTTTGAGAGTTCTCTAATTTTCTGTAGTTTTCCTGACAAGGGGAAGGGGCTGTATCTCATTGCTGTTATTTAAACCAGAGTAAGGAAGAAATGCCAAGGCAGAGTTACCCTACTGCTGAGAAAGATTTCTAATCTTTTTTAAAAAAGCAAATAATAAATTGGTTTGTCTTTCACTCTCTGTTCTTCAGTAATGGATTACAGGAACTTGGAACTCTTGGCCCAAAAGGAATGGGGGCATGTAAATCCAAAATTGCTGAAAGCTTGAACAGAATCATCACCGGCTAGGAATAGCTCAAACACCGTGTACCTTCCCTGTCACAGCTGAGCCATAGTTCCTTTTAAAATGTGAGCTCTGCCCCAAGGGAAAAGGAAGCACATGAGGCTGTACTCTGCTCCACCAGGGGTTATTCAGCTGCTCAGTGATAGACTCCCAGGGAGAGGAAGGGCAGAAGAATGGAACCCAAAACTTCCCTTCACTACGACCCTCCAGAAGAGGCAGAAGAGCCCCTTGGCTGCTGCTTTGGGCCAAGACAGCCAGAGTATGGCTGAGCCTTCAGTGAGAGTCCACATCTCTGTCCCAACTGCTGCCTCCTGTTCCTGGAGCTGCTTTGTGGCCCCTCTGAAGCTTGTGGAGCTGTGACTGACCCAGTGTGTGTGTGTGTGTGTGTGTGTGTGTGTGTGTGTGTCTGTCTGTGCTCATAAGGGACAGAGGGCAGGAGCAGGCTCCTGTGCTCAGATGCAGGTGGTGAACACTGAAGCAGTGTGAGGAGTGATGCCTCACAGCATCAGTTTTGTGCAAGTCCCTGTCTCTGTCTGAGTAACCTGCAACCTCCCACTGGGCCTTAGCTTTCATCTGCAGCACAGCACTGCCAAGAAGCTCTTTCATCAGGTAACTCTGAGTCCCCTTTTCAGTCACTTGCCAGTGACATCCTGTTCATTAGCCCTAGAGCTCACCTGAGGGATTATTTGTCATGCTTCATCCCCAGCTGAATTCAGCTGTTAATCTGATAGCATAGAATCAAGAGGAGAAACTAAATAAACACTGTGAGTGTTTGCCCTGAGAAGGTATCTGCAAGTTTTTTTGCCACTTTCCACCTTATTTTCAATTTTCCCATAACAATTCTGGTGTTGCATGTTTGTCCCTGCATTTTCCTGCTTTTCCTTGCCAAGCAAAATTCACAGTCTGAATTCCACTTCATAGTTGCTCTCCCACATTAATTAGTTCCTTGCTGAGCAGTGCCCTAAAAAGCCCAGAGTTTGCTGTAGGATATCAACACTGGAGTATGATTCTGCACCTTTACTTCACTAAATTTTAGTCACTACATATTAAATTTTCAGCCTGAGTTATTTCCATAGGTTCTGTCCACAGTGAGTGAAAAAAATTAGCACCTCCAGAAAAAATTCATCCCCTTCAGGAGGTGCCCAGAAGAGGTGGGCCAACTTCCCATCTAATGAGTGCCCCTCTCTGTACTGACAAGGAACTGGACATCTCAGTGTCAGTAAGTTCAACACAGTGGAGACAAATCATCCTTGTCTCTCCAAAAACATTCTGTTCCAATGATAGCAGTTTCCCATTGAAGACAGACAGTGAATTCACAGGCACAATTTCCAGGCTCTAGCTTTCAGAGGGAGTCACTGAGCTGCAGGATGCTGTTTCTAGGACTAGGAAAGAAGAGCCTGGGAACTGACCAGCCCCACTGTGGCTCACTTCTCATATGGAGGCACCTGGAAGCCTCAGAGAGCTGAAGCAGCACTGAGTAGGAGCAAGCTTGCACGGGAGAGGTGGATGTACTGCAGCCTGCCAGGCACCAGGGCTGAGTAGCATTTATAAAAGGGGGGAGTGAAGATGCCACATCTGACCATCCTCATGGGAAGTAAAAGGTCACAAAGGGCATTCCATATTTCCTTTGGAGATGCAGCCCTTGGCACCAAGTGGGCACTGTCACTGAGCAGCAGCTGCTACACAGGAGTTTGGCATGTATCTACTGACCGTCCTCCCTGAAAATGGCAGGATGCCTTCTGCAGAGACAACAGTTTCCAGTCACCCAGAAAACTGCTACAGCACTGAAGGATCCACTGAAGGATCCATTGAATGATCACAACCTCACTAGCTCCTGCCCTCCATCTCCCCATTACAGGAACAGGGACCTGAGTCTGGTCACTCTTGCCCCTTCCAGAACCACCTGTCTTGGTGGGCCTTTCAGGGAAATGACCCTCATCCGCAATGAGTTCATGAGAGATGGCTGGCTCACTTTCTGCCCCCCTGAAACAAAGGGATGGCCACTGCTGGCAGGCTACAGGCTGGAGGTGGACTGAGGGCCAGGGTGAGGCCTGGTGGCCACCAGAGCCATCTGCTGGCCCTGGAACATGAGTTGTGGCCAAACCAGGAGGTGCCCATGCACTGCAGCAATCCCATGGAGGCCACTTAGTTGATTAATTTCAACTGGCATACAAATGCAATTTAACAAGTTTCCCAGTGTCTTATGTAAGCTGGGAGGGAACAGCAGAAAATTAATCATTTCTGGCTGAGAACTGTAATCTGCAAACAAAAAAAAACCCCAACAAATCTCAAACAAACAAACAAACAAACAGGAAAGTTTGAGTTTCTTGAGCTGAAAGCAGCTCAAGACTGTGCAGCTCTGTGTAAAATATGCTTCAAATACTGTCTTGAGTCTTATTTAGTTCATCATTATTTTGCTATCTGAGCAATTTGTATATGAACTGACATAAAATATTTAAACTAGGATTGCAATTACTATAGGTTCTTCCCATTGACACTGGAGAAAAATAAATACTGCTCAGTTCTTGGGTGAGACAGTCCACTCTCCAGAGACACACATTTCTTTCCACTGATTATGGAGGGAGCCTACTGTGTCTGTGCTCCTAAATCAGGCATCTCATTTATGTTTCCATAGCTAGCTAGGATGAATCCAAGCCAAAATCAATCCACTTAAGTGTCAAATATCCCACTGCCAAAGGTCAAACAACTTGCTTTTGCAGCAAATGAAATCCATGGCTCTTAACACTTGCTTTTCCCAAGTAACAAAGCCACAGTCAGTCATGAACAGCATCACAGAATCACAGAATGGTTTGGCTGGGAAGGGACCTTCAGAGTTAGAGCTTCACTGTCATCCCCCAGATTTGATTAAAAAGTGAGTCGTGCTGTACCTCAGTTGCCATGGTTCTTTTAAAGCTGGACATCTTCTACTCATTGTAGTCCAACAGCCCTTTAAATGAAACATTCTTTTGCCAATACCTGTACTAAAGTATTATGTCCCCTAATACAATGTTTAACATAGAACGTTATTACATTCTTTAATCCCACAGATTGCTGAGAAGTTCTCAATAAATAATAATCTTCATTTCTTTTCAACACAGGCATCTATAAGTAATTGTGTAATATTGCTGAGGCTGAATTATCTGCAGATCTCTGTTGCACTGTAAATAAAGTACTGTGTGTGCTTTGCACTCTCAAAGCTAAACTGGTGCCAAAGACTTGAAATCATCCACTTTACTGATAGAGAATGAGAAAAGGAGAGGGTACATGGATAATAGGGCTCAAGTTATACATTAGAGTCCAATTAGGGACTGCAGCAGTTGTTTCAGTTTCTCACCTGCAATGGGTGAGGAACTGAAACAATATTTCCTTTTTCTGACTTTTCTGCTCTGCCCATGGCAGCAGGAGAGGGGCTGGTGGCTGCCCTTCCCATGCAGGCAGTGTCCTCAGGCAGGCAATGTGTTCTCTGGGTACCAGACTGATGGACCACAGCCCTCTCTGCTGCCTGAGGAAATTACTTTAGGAGTACTTTAGGATCTGGCTGAAGGAGTCTCAGAGTCATTAGTGGTTATAGCTGAGGTTCTTGAAGAATGGGGGAGGCCCCAGAAGACTGAAAATAGGGCAAAAATCTTTCAGATGGCAAAGCCTCGGATCACCACTCAATAGTGCTCAAAACCCACTCAACACTACTGAAAAAATAATCAGACCTATCTGCAAACCCACAAGAAAAGAAGAGGGGAAAAAGCAGCAAACGTTTTTATCAGGAATAAATCACGTGCAACCAAGCCAGTTTCCTCCTCAGACAACACTGCAAGGTGAGCAAGCAGCATAATGTAGGTGGCAAATGTCATTCTCACATGCACACTGGGGGAAAACACTCTTAGGTGAACCTCAGTAATGAGATTACAGGCCCTGTTCAAAAACCTACAAAGAATGAAGAGCATTCTCTGAGTGTCTGGGAACAAAGTATAGAATGGGCTGCTGCACACTGCTGTGAATGGGGGCTGCCTGATATATTTACTAATGACTCATAGTATGTGAGTGGGAATGCATAAAACATCAACCTCAGAAGGCCTCTGAGTGCTGAAAGGCAGGAGCAGAATTCAGAATGACCTAAAATCTGCCAAGTGCTCTAAGATTGGCAGTGAGATTGAGGAGAGACAAGCACAAAGTCTTA
This sequence comes from Trochalopteron elliotii, assembly GCA_024734555.1. Taxonomy (NCBI): domain Eukaryota; kingdom Metazoa; phylum Chordata; class Aves; order Passeriformes; family Leiothrichidae; genus Trochalopteron; species Trochalopteron elliotii. The sequence continues at coordinate 3,352,009 of JANPWX010000016.1, forward strand.
CTGCTTTGGCAGAAGCATCAGCTGTGTGAACACAGGATGAGGAGCAAGGCAAGGGTGATGGAGCGAATCACAGCACTCGGCACCAGTGTCAAATGCCTGCAGGGGGTGGGAAGCAACCCCGTGGGAATGTCAGGAGAGGAGTGCAGGCTGGGAGGCCTGTGGAGGAGTCTTCTTGCTTTGTCCAGTGCTGGTGAAGGCCCAGGAAATCTGCTATTTCTCATTCTGGACTACCCTTCAAGGAACACGTGGACCAAGTGAAGAGAGCTCAGAAGAAAGTTACAAAAGTAAGAAGCACAGAAAATGTGACCTGCACAGAAAGAGTGAACAAACTGGTAGCTTGGAAAGGGGAAGATTGATAAATGCCACAGACCTTACCATTTCCCCAGCAGCCCTGATGGTGGACACTGTGCCTGTAGAAGGCACTTCTGCTGACCCACAAAAAGCAGGTGTTCTTTCTTGCTGACCATGTAATGCTCTGTGTCACAGCACTTAGCAAAACCAAGGCCACCCTGCTTGGCAATGCCTTTGTGGAAGCATAATACACACTCTGTGCCACAAAACTGTGCTGGAGACAGCTGCTTTGGACAGGAAGCTCAGGGTGCTCTGTTATCCTGGAACCTGCCAACACAGGAACCAGCACTTGATACTGCAGGATCACCAGAGGGAGCATGCCATCAAACATGCAAGTAGGGAAGAGCTGTCCCAGAAGTTTTCTGCCCCACAGGTTGGCATCCAGGAACACAGACGTGCATGGCTGCACTGCCAAGTGCTTTCAAGGGTTGTCTGGAAATGGATAGTTTGTTTTCAGTTTTATTTAGTAAAAGACGTTCCAGCAAAGTTGATTTCTTGCTGTTCTGCCTTTTTTGAGTGGGAGAGGGTCTATAATTATGGGGGGGGGAGGGGATAGGGGTGTGAGGTGGGGGATGGAAAAGAAAGCTTGGCTAATATTTGTAAAGGTACTGAGGCCAAAGTCATGACTTACTACTTGAGGTGCCTTTCTTCAGGTATCACAAAGCCTGACTTCATGGAAATGAGCTGTACCCTGCCAGGAGAGTAACCTCTGTCCCCCACTGCACGAGGGGGAAGAAAAGAGACTGCAGAGCAGCCCTGTGGGTCTGCAGGGTACTACCTCCCGCTGAGGCAGCTACTCCAAAATATCTGAGCTTCCATCAGCACTTGGACAGTCCTGGTTGCTCAGGACCCACTAGCCAGTGGAAATCTCTTCCCAACACATGCATCCTTCAGCAGCTGGTGCCTCTGGATGCACAGCTGGAGGGGAGCAGATGATGCCATTTGTTCATCCCCAAGAGTCCAGTAGTCAAAGCACCTGTCTCAGCTGTGTCTCTTGGATGTGGCACCAAACTCAACACCAGGAATACTGTATCTCCAGCCCTGGACACTTCCCAGTCCCAAGAGGTGTCCCCAGAAACAGGCCTGGGAATGAGGCTGGTCCCTGCTGTGGGACACCTGGGTGTAAGAACACCCAGGGAGCAGGGGCAGGACCAGGAGCATGTCTGTAGGTGAACAGCTAGCATGGGAAAGGAGGACAAAAACTTCAAACCACAGACCTCCTAGCTCTTCCCATGGCTCCCCAACCAAATGTAATTAACCACTGAGAACAGACTGAACTTCAGCATAAATATTGCATCAAATGTCATCAATTCTTCTTCCCATTATGATTTCAGAGACACAGCCATGATCTTGTCTGTGCTCTGTAAAAAATTGTTTGCAAGTGGTAAACACCCTCCATTGTCCCCAGTGCCACACCCGGTCACACACCCGAGGAAGGCTCACACAGCAGGATGGCTCAGCTCGGCCAGTCCTGCCATCACACACACAGCTGGATGGAGGCAGAGTCTCGTGCCTGCACTCACCTCCCCATGTCCCAAATGTGGACAACCTTTAGTGTTGGAGGTCTGCTCTCAAAGGTCACAGCTACACACCCACACAGCAAGCCCTCCCCTGAGGCACTTCAGGTAGATCTCCATGGTATGAGCCTCACTTTGCCTGTTGACCAGAAGGTGAAGGTGGCCCAGTTTTGATGCAGGAGCCCAGCTTTGGGTACGTAGGATATTCATACTTCAGACATTTAACACATCAAGTGGGAGGAGGAAAGCTGTCTCTGATTCCTAGCATAACTGCTGTGCCCTGAAACTTCATAAACCGTGCACCCAGATGTTATATTCTAGGTAAAAGCATAATTATTTTATGCAAATATCTGTTATTTTCAGTACTGTTCTTCTTTCCATTCTGGAGTTTTCACTTTTACCACCTTGTCCATCTTATTCCCAGTTCAGGTGCTTGATTAGAAATATATGTGATTTCTTTTGTTATTCTGATTGCTGCACATGGTCCAATTCAGTAGCCTGATTTATTTTTCTGTATCAACTTTTCAATATCATGCAACCCAAATAATAGTTTATATGCCTAAGGTAAAGTCAATTCCAGAGCATAAAGCCCATGTTTCTTTTTAGGACTGCAGCTTTTATTTCATATCCTATTGATCATCAAGAAACAAAATGTTAATGCAGGTTTCCTCTGAACTGTTCCTATAGCACCAGTGTGGGGGAAGAATAAAGATGAATATAGAAGAGAAATTATATTTCCTTCACAAATTTACATGCATGTAAAAAAGGATAAGAATACTAAGTGAAAAGTTCCATTTTTCTGTTTATCTCCTGTTGAAATATAGGTCTTCTTTTGACCAGATCTAGAAGAACTCAATGAATTGGACAAACATCAGACCAAAACTATTTTTGACAGTGTTCTGAAAATATTGGCCAGCTTTTGCAGTTGGACATGCTGAGGGGTTTAAGCAGATGCTATCAGAACTGGCATAATTTTATCCTATCTGTGAAATCCAGTCAATGCCTTTGCCCTGGTGAATGCAATTTCCTCTGTGCAAGCCCTCACCAAAACATAAAGTCAGTATAAATGAGCTCTCTGAGTGAGCACAGCCATCCTGCAGCCAGCAGCATGCTAGGAAAAAAAAAAAAGGGTCTGGAGCTCAGCATGTCCTTAGGATCTATTTGGATTCCCTGTACGTCATCTTTCCATGTTGCTCCAGTGACGCTCTTCTGAAAAATGATGTTCATGGCTCATTTTAAGTAATCTCTGGTGCCTCATAACCTTGTTCTTTGAAACAACTCAATCTGAATATCTGTCACTGAAAGGTATTTGAGGGCAGGTTTCCAGACTAAGTCCTAAACCATCCCTGTAACATGCACGTGCTCACAAATCCACCTGTGCAAATTTGTGCATTTAAAAAAACTCTTATTTTATTTTTAATGCACAATTATTTTTGCCAAATCAGGAAACTTTCCCAAGGCAAGAACAAGTGAGGATTTGGTCAATCCCTTGCATCTGTGCTTATAAGACAAAAGAAGAAGTGGAAGAGAGCAGAGTCCTGCAAATGGGAATAAATCACCTGTTAGCCCCAGCTGCTTATCCTTTTAAGTCCTATGAAAACTGTAGTATTAGCAAATTCAACTTTTCCTCCTTTTGACAAGGGATGAGGTATATCCTGCTTTGGGAGCCTGCCTGGGTATGACTCCCATTTACCAGCTGAGCACACAACGAGGCTGAGTGGTTTAGACAAATGAATCATCTTTCTATCAATGCCAAAAAACTGCCTCATCTGTGGAACACCTTATGGGTAATAAGGTAATATTTGTCACTTTGAAACAACCCTAAATATCTTTTAAAAAGTCGGAGGCTATCAAATTGATGTAAAAGCTCCTGGGTGAGGCTCCAGGTGTGCTGTGGTCTCCTACTCCAATTCTGCACACAACACATGCTGCTGGCTAACATGCCTGTGGAGAGTGTATGGAAGAATATGTGGAGTTCTGCAGCCCAAAGAAATGTTGGGAGACAAATGTGAGGGCCAGGCTTTTTCTGGTGCCAGTTTACTCCTTTACAATACACAGAATCAGAAACTGCACCAAGGCTAGAGATGTGGGGAGCAGCTTTGCAAATGCCATCCACACACGAGTGCCATAGACCAAAGCGTGCACTATACAGTGGGTAGGACAGGGGATTTCTGTGGTGGATTTGTGCTTGAAGTACTTCTGTGTACAAAAGGAGAGGGTGTGTGTTGGTTTATTGCTTCACTTTTGGCCTTCATCCCTATTTTGGGCATTTGGATTTAGTATATCTAGCTAAGTTCTCATTTAAGTGCATATCCTTATGTCACCAATATATTGCTTTAACTGCTGTAATATTTCTACCGTTCAGATATCTTCCTCTGTAACATCCCTCATGGAAGCACAAGTCTTATGAAATTCCTCTGTGTTGAAACAACCCACGAACTAAAAAGAGGTTAGTTGGGATAACACAAGTCTCAGGTCCTGCAGTGAGACACTATATCACCAGTAAAGTTTTCCCTACAAGGAGCCTTCTTTTGTCAGAACTGCAGTGCACCATCCATAACAATGACAGTCCCCTGCAACACTCAGTGGCACCAACGTGTGCCAAACTCATGTTGTTAAAACACCAGGTGAGAGATGCTTCCTGCTTTATTATGGCTGGGACTGCCTGCAAATGGACACATACCTTCCCTGTGTGTCCTGGGTGCTGCAGCCCCACCACAGGGTTGACCACATGCTTACTTGGGCAGGTCCTGCTGCCAGAGAAGTGTCCTCCTTTCACAGACACTCTAAAACAACATTGCGAGGTTCTGGGGTGTGTTCAGGGAGAAGAGCCAGCATGGCACCCACCACCACCCCACAGCTGTAACAACAACCCTCTGAGGTGGTCCCAGAGCAGCACTGTGAGCCAAGATCCACCCCTTAGAGTAAACATATCCTCACGCTGCCAAACCTACTGGCAACATATGGATGGGTGGAGATGATTATAGGAAGGAATCAAGGTAACAAAAACCCATCAGCAAGTTTTTCTATATACTTACTATATACTTAATGCTGTAGTAAGTATATAACTCTATATATGACCCATTAAGAAGGACTTTTTTTTACACTTAGTGGTATACCCTTCAGGGTAGGGCAATATATGAGAATACACTGTAATTAATCCATAAGAAAATGATAACTCTCTTTAGTGGCAGATTGTCAGAGAGAAACACTAAAATGAAGTGTGACTCTATGACACATCACAGTTTGGGGGTGGAGAGTCTGTTAATAGGATCCCTTCAAAGGAATAGCTGACTGACGTCACAGAAAACAAAGCAGAAGGAATGCTCAGTTTGTGGGATGAACACTACAAGGCATCTCAAAATATCCCAAACCTAAATAACTCCAGCATTGCTCTATCGGTTTTGAAATATTCAAATGTTAATCACACTGATTCAACCCCACTGAATTTGGCAGCACCCTGCAGAGGTACCAGAGGGAATGATTAGACAAGGCAGTCCTTCAGCATCAAAACAGATTTTTTTTTTTCACTTGCATCTCAGCACTCCACAGGCAGCAGAGAAAGTCTGCTGACCATGACTGTCCTAGTGTTGACATTATTTGGTTTGGATTAGGGTCTAAATTCATGCAAATCTGCCATCAAATCAACATTACAAACCCCACAATTTTATGTTTAACTCATGTATTCTCATGATTTCTTCTTATGTTGTAGAGTTGTTTCTGAATATCAGTAATGAAAAAATTGGACATGTTAATTTAGCAGTCCACATTTTCTGTGCCATTATTTCCTGGCCCTACTAAGAGTCTGAACTTCAGATGTATTTAAAAAAAAAAAAAAAAAAAAAAAGACTCCTGCCCATTTAAATGAAGAAACTGAAAGTTCTGTCATAAATTCACCTAAAAGCAGTTCTGTAGAACAGCACAGAGGAAAATACACACCCTAAATAAATAAATAAACAAATAATAAAAAAAGACCAGTGCGATCAGATGAATGCTGGTGCAGTTGGAGACTGGGAAATCAATCACTGCTCTTGGCTGTCTCTACACATTTCTTCCCATGCCCAGTTGCCCAAAGCTATTTCTCAAATTCCCATCTGAAGTCTCTGCCACCCCTACACCATCCTTTGCATAATAACTAACACTATCTTTTCTCTAGAGAATTCTCAGTAATTTCTTCCTGTAAGGGATGACTGCAGTGGTAGGTGCTATCTTGAAAGTCTGAAAGAACACATTTGTGTAAGAAATACTTTCTGAGCACTTGAGATGACCAGTTTTTCAGATGTTTGTGCCCAGGCACCCTCACAGCTCTGAAGATGAGGTGCAACATCTTTATCCCAGGACATAAATCTCACCACTCTCTGGGAAGTCTCCTACCAGCCAGCACTCTCAGGGAAGGAGCCATTTTCAGAAAACCTTTACTCGATATTTCATTTTTGTCTGAATTATTTCCTGGGAATTAAACACAGTCCATAAAAAGAAAATAATAAACATCTGTGCAAATATGTCAGACAGGTACATCCTGCAGCAGTGGGGTAACATTAAAAGAGCTGCTACATAACACTGTCATTGCCATCTACATATTTAGGTTGAAAATGGAATTTATGGAAAACCAGTACTGAAATGAAGAGATGGGAGAACTGGACACCACAGTGTTAATCCTCTTTCTGAAGTTTTATAAAAAGGCACATTAGGGCACCTCTGCTCTCCTTGTGCCTTCTCTTCAGGAGTCACTCTTTCCAGACAGTAACAAATCTGACTGGCACTGCAAAGGCACAAGCCAAACCTGACATATCCACTCATGTATTTCAGCTGAGGGTTTTATGTATATGTACAACATTAGGTCTAACAATAACTGCCCATCATGTACTATGTACGTACAATGCATATAATGCATATATTGTATATTACATGCATATGTTATTATGTAAAATGTATAAATATAAAATATAGTAATATAAAACATAGCAATATATGTCTATTATGTTACATACCTATTATATAAAAATACTATATATGTTACTTATGTTATACAAACTTCCATTGCATATACACTGTATTCTATATACTATAGTATATCTTTAGATATGAATATGACAATACGCAGCTGTTGTTATATAAATGTATTATTTACATGATAAAATATATACACATATTTATGCTTCATATAATTAATATATAAACGTGTTTGTGTATTTATCAGATGTGATTTTGTTTTACATTATTAATGTATTTATATGATTTATAAACGTAGAATTATTTAACCGCATTTACTACTGTTATTATGTTGTTATCACTGTGCATTTAAGAGTTCCCGCTGAGGCGCAGTCCCCGTGTCCTGCAGGCCGGGGTGGCAGGAGGTGACAGCTCCCGGGGCCTCGTGCGCTGCCACATCCCACCGTGGCAGGAGCAGCTCCCGCGCGTCCCTTGTCCCCTGCCTCTGGCCGGGACTGCGTCCCCCGGCAGCAGCCCCAGTGCCCGTGGGAAGCCCCTCAGCGCCGGGGCCGGGCTCGGGGGCACAGCCGCCCCTGTGGGCTCCGGCCCGCGGCCTGTGGGGGCAAACAGGGCACGGAAACGGCTCCAGCCTTTCCTGCTCTTACCGCGCTGGATACGCGCTGCCGCCCGCAGGGAGCTCTCCTCCAGCTTGTCTTTGTACACATTTTGATCCCCGCAAGCCCTGCGCTGATCCCGACCGGCGCAGGCGAGAGCCGGGCCCCGCAGGGGCCGCCCGCCCGGCCCGCACCGCCGGCACGGACACGGCTCCTGGCTC
>JANPWX010000016.1:3359695-3387388 GCA_024734555.1 Trochalopteron elliotii
GCCCGGCCCGCCCCGCCGGCACGGACACGGCTCCTGGCTCTGGGGACTGGCCCGGCCGCGCAGCCCTGGCCTTGCTCTGGGCCACAGCTACAGGCCGCCTGGGATACATTGTGAGGCAGAAAGTTCACTTTCTTATTTTTATGTATTATTACGTAAAAAAAAAAAAAAAAAAAAATCCCAAGACAAACCTTTTTCAATGATTTGCAACAGGTTTTGCCAAAGTGTTCTACTTCAATGTCATGGTTTAAAAGTGCCCATCATCATGTTGGAGGACTCTTGATCACCTATGTTTAAGACTTTGGAAACTAGTCTTTGACAAGGGACACTCACTATGTTTCATACTGTTCACCTCAGGTTAATTTTTGATTTTGGACACTTATTACCTACTACAAAAAAATAGCAATGCAGTTGGCTCAACTTAGGGTCATAAAACCAGTCAGTATTTTTTACTTCTGACCAACATGAAATCAAAATCCATTCAACTGCAACTTCCTCGCCAGTTAGTTCACCTTACAGCACTTCTGTATATCTTGTAAATGTAATATACAATTATAGAGCTTACAGAGCTTATAGCATAGTTGCTTCACCTTATAGAACCTCTTCTTCACCTGACAGCACTTCTGTAAAAAGCAGCTGAAGAACTGCTAGCAACTTGCAGCTTAATTTCACTCAGGACTTCATGAATAACACATCCTTCCTCAGGGCACTCTGAGGATGGAGCCACTGAGCTGAGCCAGAAAGGTTAAATGACAGTGAGCTCAAGTGCTCCAAGGCTAAGGGTTTATGGATTCCCTTCCTGGGCACTATCTGTGTGCGACTTATCCAAAACCTCAGGACATCAACAACGGTCTGACATACACGTCCTGGAAAATGCATACACATGCACGCTCCCTATATGAACAGATAATTATTTTGGTTTTTATCTATATATCTATATATAAACCCTCAAAATGTCAGCCTAGTTTCTTGCTAAGACTGTTACCAGAAATCAAGGGAGATGCCATGTGACGGGGATTTGGAGCTACCAATAAAAACAGAAAAGCAACCCCCTCAAAACACCATGAAAGTGCCCAACACCCCAGATGGGCTATAGCTGCAGCTCTCCTGTGCTTAAAGTAGTTGTGAGACAGAGCAAGAGTGTTTTATGGCTGCTGTGGCAGAAATGAGAACACCCTCGGTGGAGCCCACAACACCAAGGCACAGACAGGGCTGTCACTTGGGGAGTAAGTCAGTGAACTGCTCCTTTCTGAAGGGAAACAGGAAAAAACACCAGCACATAGAGCCTAGAGAAACTGAAGTCAAAACAGGAACTGGAGTAAGACTTGAGAGGAAGAAATAAAAGAAACTTTCAGGCACAGCCCAGCAGGGAAGGAAGCTGGGAACCTTTGCTGTCTTGTCTGTTACTCCTGCTTTCAGCAGGAAAGCAGTTGCATCACAGACTCATCTGGATCCAGCAGCAATTTCTACATCTATCTGGTAAAAAATTATTCCAAGGTATGGCTTTGCTTAAATTAATGAGTGCATGCAAGAGAACATGCTCACCTGACACAGCTGCAGAGGTCTTCTAAACAAATACAAACAAATGCAAATGTAATTATCCTGATTTTTTAGGATAAGATTGTTAATTATTTATTTCCTTCATCCACTCATCTTGGAATACTAATTAAAATTAATTATTGAATAAGATATTCCTATTGTTTTCTCAGGCTTTTGAGCTTGATGCTGCTCTCATGATAATGGACCTGTAGGTACAATATCCTCTGAACTTATTCTGTGTTAGCTACAGCCCAGGAAAAGATAACCTGAAAAGTTTTACTCCATGAGAAATATGAAACTGTCCAACTCTCAGCAGAGAGCAGCAACACATCAGGAGCTACCCTGTGTTTCCCACCGGTAAGAGATGTGTATTTGGGCAATTACTCTTCAGCAGTTGAATGAAGTAGCTTGTCAGTCCCTGGGGTGTTGTGCTCATCTGCATCTGTGTGATTCAGGACTAGTTCCCCTGAGGATGATGGGTGAAATCCTCTCAGGAGCACAGTCTGTTCTGAAGAGAAGCACTTGTATCTTTGCTGCCTTAAAGCATCCTGTTATGTTTGCCTTGAGCTGAAGTATTCAGGAAAGCCTTGCTGTTGCCAGGATGTGAATAGGGAGCTGCTTCACTGCTGTCCTTGTTTCCAGCAGGCAGACACAAGAGGAGGGATGTACATTATCTGCATGAGGGGTCCCTTTCCTTGACTTTTGCAGTGAAGAAGGAAAAAGTGATTTAGCACAGGAGTGACCATTACAAATTCTTATTTTTCTGATTACAGAAGGACTATACAAATGGTTTCCAAATACATCCCTCTTTTCCTTGGGCTACCCCATGAGGCCATACTGCCCTTGCTCTCCCAGCCTCCTTGATGCTTTTTTTCTTCTGGCGCAGTCTCATGAACAGCTGCACTGCAATTAAATACCTGAATTCCTGTATTTGGGATTAGATCCAAATTGTACTCTAAATTAATTCCTGCTTAAGCCTTCCTATGTGGCCCAGTGGTTTGGCCTGCACTCTGCTATTTAGTTGTTGTACTCCATAAAAAAGTGTAACACTGGAGGATAATTTCAGAAAATATCTGCAACTATAGGCCTACATACACTCCAAGAAAATTCTAAGATCAAAACATAACACAGGATATTTGGCACATGAAACCTTCCATTGAGTGGCCAAGGCTGAAATTCTCTTCCAGTTGGAGCACTAAGTCACAATTCCCACCTTGCAATAGATGTCTTTTTGGGTAAAATTACTGCAGGAGTGCTTCCCTGAGCCAGCACTGTGCTGTCTACTGGAAGATCATCAGATCCAGATGAAGACTTTGGCTCTCCTCCTGCAGCACAGTTCCTTGAGAGGGCAGGAGTGATCTAATCTAATCTTACCAATGACATTAGATCAATTGAATATAATCACAGGTTAGCTTAGACACCTAGAAGAGCTGTGTTAACCACTGCCACCTCCTCTGACAAGGAGCTACAGAGATCAGATGGGCTGCATCTCCCTGATTGATCACATGCCTTTGGGGAAAAAGGTCAGTGAAAAGCCACAGGCTTCAGCCACTGGTCCCACGTGATGGGAAAGCTGCTGTAAAACATCCCATGTTGGGACCATTTTTTGAACAAAATATTCAACATTGCAAATGCCCTTGAATAAACTGGATATGTCCTGCTGTAATAGCTATGCTGGACCTGTGAAATACTGGTTTGAGGATGGAGGGCTTAGGGGAACACTGAAATTGTCTGTCAGTCCAGCTGTCATTGCTGTTGACAGGTGGTAATGAGAAAACAGGCTATATGTTTCTGTCTGTAAAGTGATGTTTTTTTGAACTAGTATCAGGAGACTATGAATAGGCTTTGCTTTCTTTGAGTGCACAGTAGGCTAAAGATGTTTTTATTTGAATACCTATCAATTTTTTTTGTTATGGAATTCCCTCTATAGCAACCTGGACTGCCTTGCAGTCTAATGTAATGTGTGACAAACTTGTTGCTCAGGGCTCAAGAACTCAGAATAGATGATCCTGTCCTTCTGAGACTTATTTCTTACAGCTGGAAGTTATTGAGGAGTGCCTAGTTATTTAAAAATTTGTGATTGTGGTATGAACTGGTAAGGGCAGAGAAAAGTCTAAGGATTGCAGGGAACTGATAAAATTTATATATTCTTTTTGTATGTTTAATTGAATATGCAGCAGAGCACATGTAGATGCAGCCTGACCAACTGGTGTGTGCTCATTTTCTTGGAAGCCTTGCAGTCCATCTGACAGGTTTGGTTTGATTCCTACAGATGCTGACTGAAGAGAGGTCAATTCTATACTAGAAAACCAAGTTTCTGTGGGTGAATGCCACCCAAAACCAGCTCAGAGTGGGGCCCACTCACAGGAGTATAGGATATAATTTGAGGTAAGTTCTGCCTTTAACCTGCACACTGTCCAGGTCAAAGGAGGATCATCTTCCCTGTGGTGCTCAGCACTCCCTGAAGATCCAGTGTGTTATGCAGAGACACAAAAATACTGCAAGCTTGTCATGAGTAGCAGATAGGGGGAAAAAAAGTCATTCAGATTAAAGGCTGCAAAAGAAGACAGATTTTCTGAATCCTATCTTTCTTGGAGTAAAAGGAAAAAGAATCCCCATTTCTAATCACAGAAAGGAAATGTCATGTAGTGAAGTTCCTTCTTCCTTATATTATGAGTGTACCTCCCTAAAAGCTCCCAGGCCATACAAAGGGCAGTAAAGAGCTCTTCTGGACTCTTATTCCTTATGCTAATATATTTTTATACTTTTTAATGTTTTGATATTTATTTTTCCTCAAACTACAATGTTTGGGTTTGGGCAGTTTTTGTGGCTAACTTTACACGTTCTTTTTTTCTTTTTGGAGAAGTTGTTCCCATTCACTTGAGTGATTGATACTGCTGGCTACTGTATTCAACAATTAATAACTGTGGAATAACATGTCCCGTGGATATATACTCATACAATTTTTGATCAGTGAGATTGTTTTCACTTGCAGAAAAACTACTCACTGGAGGCTTGTATTACTGCTTTTTATTTTTTCCCTGACACCAGGAACAAAGACATAAGTTAACACTGAGATCTTCTCTGTAGGTCTTACCTCTCCCATTGCAGCAGATTGTTTACATTTCATTGTCAGCAGAGCATTATGAATGCAGGGAGTAATCTGTTAAGCTGATTAGGGATCTGGGGTTTAGCAAAGCAATAAACATGTGAAAGCAACTTGTAAACTTTTGTAGCTTCACTGCTGAGCTCTCCCCTTTACTACTTGTATTAATTAGAATGTGTGTAAATCAAATAAATATAAATGTCATCAACAGCAGTAGTTAGCAGAAATGTAAATGTGCTTCTCTTCCTTTCTCTGCTGTATTTTCTCCTGATTTTGCTACAAAGGGGCAGTAAAATGAAGGACCACATGATTTCTTTCCCCTTTTTTGAAAGCAAAAGTGCAAAGAAGCAGAAAGTTTTAAACAGGAATGAGAATGATAGAGAGGAAAAAGAGCAGGAATTTGGAAAAAGAAGGGAGGAAAATTAGAAAAATAATTAAATTTGGGACTATGAAAGAGAAAAGCCTCTGCATGCCAATACTTGTTCCAGGGATCACTGTATGATTTACTGCATATTTAGCACATTTAAGAATTTAAATGGATCAAAAAAAGCCAAGAGTTGGGTATCATTCCTTCTGGTGACAAGATAGGATCTGGGCAGATGGTTCTTCACTTGTCCTTCAGGTTGTGGGCGTTGCTCCTGTCCCTTACAGCTGCTAAAGTCCTATTTTACCTACATGTCCATTCCCATTAACTTTTACATGGCTAGTGCATGGCCAGTCCCTCATAGGTGTTGGCAGGACATGTGGTAAGACAGTGAAATCATCCTATTTTCAAGTTGTCTCATCCCAGTTTCTAATGAAAGCTTTTGGTATGAACTATAGTTTCATTTCAACAAGCAAGAAATACACCTAAAAATCTCATGTAGTGGCCACAGATTCTTCACTCTGCATCTCCCAGCAAAAGAAGAGTTTAAGAGTTTTTGCTGGACACATGATGAGTAAGTCTGTGCCTTGGCCTGGGCTGCATTGAGGGCTGTGTCACCACTGCCAGGCTTTGGCAATGCTGCAGGCAGTTCTAGCAGAACTCACAGTTTGGATAACCAAGTTTTCTGATTTCAAATTAATGGCAACTTTGAAACACCCAAGTAGAGGCCTCAAAAGCATCAGATCAGATCTCATATTTTCATTCTTTTCATCACAAGAATTTGCCTGGCGTGCAGTGATCTGTGCACCCTACTCCATAGGAGAAAATTATGACAGTCAGCTATTTCTTGGATATGACTGTGTTTATTGGCAAATAACGTTCTCCTAAGCACGAAAATCATACAGAGCCAATTTCCCTTTTCATATTTCAACCTAGGCGTTCAGCTAGCTTTCTGTCCAAAAAGTGGTTTTCTGGTTTTCTTGCTGACTTACAAACATGACTTTTCCTGTCTGCATGACTTTCTGCTGAAATTCTGCCTGTTCTATACATTGCACACACATATAAACCCTGAATTAATTAATTCCCAGTGTTAGTGTTTACAGTCAGTCTAGTCCTTGGCAGTCACTACTATTGCTTTAGGTCTGGCTGAGCAGCAGGATACTTAATTGTTTGCTCATTTAGTCTGAAGAGAGAGCAGCCAGCATAACCATAAAACCCAGAGAGAATTGTATGTGACCAGATTGAAAAACAAAGATGTATTTGCTGGATTTCACCCAACCTCCTGCAAAACAATGCTTCAGCAGTGCATGAAGAGAACTGCCATCTTCACAGGCTGAGGGGGAGGCTCAATGAGTCTCTCGGGTGGAGAGCACAGGTCCCCTTGCCCCACCTGGGGGCTGACATTGTCCCCAGCTCTACTACTGCTGCTTCTTGCTCCTGCCAGCATGTATTCCTGTCAAGGCACCCGTGTAATTAAAAAAATAAATATTTTTTAAAAAACAGTATTTAAAGCTTTTTTTTTTCTTCTTTATAATTTTCTTCTTTTTTGCTTACTTTTTCTTTTTCTTTTTTTTTCCAATGGGGTAATCATCTGTGTGAAAGTAGTCCAATGAGCAATCATGCAGATATACCTGAGGAGCAGAGCCAGGCCAGGGGCACTGGATAGCCTAGGCTTGGGTGATGGGAACATGTTAAGCCAAGCATTGCCATCTGCAGTGAAACTGGTACATGAAACTCAAGAAGAGGAAAACCCTGAATCTTACTTCCCTTGCCAGTTTTGTGCCTCAGGTTGCCCATCCCTATACTTCTGAGGACCACCTTAAGACATTGTTAAACATTATGAAAAGCTTTGAGGTTCCTGAAAAGATAATACCATTTATAACAGAAGTTTGTTTACTTCTAATGCTTCATGTCATACATCAATAGGACTGTTTGTGCCTCTGCAGTCACTCTGTGAACATATTATATATATTATTCCTCTAAATAAATGATTAGATGAAGGAATATAATTTGCATAATTACTTAATATCTATAATTTAGCATTTTCAATGCCCATTAACTCATAATTCATAACAGCAATTTATTCTTCTGTACCCATCCAGTATTTCTCTCTCTGCTACGGCCTAATAGCAATGGCCTATTTTTGGCCAGCCCTAGTAAAGAAATTAATGGACTGACTTTGTGGTTATTTATTACTTGTTGGCCTTCCACCAGTAACTGTGAGAGTCCCAACAGCCTGACATCTGTCTTTTGACAGGTGTAGATCTTGCGTTTTTCATCTTGAGCTCAGATGTAGAGAAAGCTCAGCCTTCCCATTGTTGCTCTACACTATCATTTTAATACAGATCTAAATGTTCACAGAGCTGCTAACATCACACGCTGTAAAAGCACCTGTTTGAGAGCCAGTGGTGTCTCTCTGTGAGGGCAGTGGAGAGAAAGTCTCTTTTAGGCAGCATTTAGACAGACTACCTCAGCTCAGGTCTTGATCTCACTTGTCCTTCAATAGACTGTGGACCAAGGGTAGCTGTCCAAGTTCACAGCACCAATTCCTTTCCTTCCATGCTTTTTAACACCTGGAGTCATAGAATGATCATGGTTGGGAGAGGTCTCTAAGGTCATTGAGTCCAACCACTAACCTTACTCTGCCAAGCCCACCACAAAAACGTGTCCCTGACCACTGCATCTACGTGTTTTTTGATCACTTCCAGGGATGGCGACTCCACTACTTCCCTGGGAAGCCTGTTCCAATGTTTGACCACCCTTTTAATGAAGAAATTTCTCTTAATATCCAATCTAAACCTGGGTTTTTTTTTCTAGAAAAGGTATTAAATTGATAGTGGCTCTTATTGTAATATAAACAACAAAAAACTGCTTAGCTCCTTCAGTCCAGCAGCATTTCTGTTCCAGCTGGCATCTCACTATGGAGCTGCGTGAGGCAAACATGGTAAACAAAGGCTATAAAGGGCCTCCTGGGCAGTGTCCTTCAGGCACAAGGGTGCAGAGCTGACTCCATCTGCTTTGCACTGCCTGAAGATTGTTACAGAAACTCAGTACATTTTTCCCAAGCACGGGGATAAGAGCTGTTCTGTGTGGTTTAAACTGGTTGCATCCATGCTGCCTTGCTCTTGAGACTGGCTTTGAGACAACACCTACCTGCTGCCTGAGTTTCTCCACCTGACAACACCTACCTGCTGGATCACACCAGGGTGGCATTTCTCTTCCTTGCCATTTTTTAATTGCCCATGAATCATCTTTAGTTAAGTTTAAGACAATGAGTAACTCAGTGATGCAACAGAAACTACAGCTCAGAATTCAACTCCTTCAGGCACCATAAGTAAAGTGTGATACCTCTGATTGATCAATTGTCAAAATAACTTCAGTTTAAAGCAGCATTTAATTTCAAAGGGTTTTCATTTATTTCTCAGGACTGTGGCATATGGATTTCTCTTTATCTGATTGGGAAAAACACAGGTGGTGGAACACTCAGGGCTCACCTCCTGTGGAAATGCACTGGAAGAGGCATTCCCCAGTAACTGTATCTGATGCCAGAAATGAGAGCTGTGAGTATTATTCCAGAATAATTTTAATACCTATTTTCTATGCAGCCACCCAGTTTCTGAATTAGCTCTGAATAAGGATTAGAGTCAGACCAAAAAAGCATTCCTACTCTGAAATAGGAGCATCCAGAGAAGATGTACGCCCAAATAATTTTCTGGAATAGCTATTTCAGAAACTTTCCAAGCACTGAGGAGCCCTGAGGGCAGGCAATCTGAGGTCTTCCAGCAGCAACAGGGTGGCCAAGTTTTGGACTGCTGTGAAATCTTGGGTGGAGCAGGGAAAGCTGCCACTACCAGCCCTTTGTGGAGCTCCTGGAGAAGTTGGTGTGCAGGGTTTCTTGCAGAGAAAAAGATCCTGTCCTTGAACACACATCCCCAGCTCACAGATGTGAGTACACATGATGCCAAACAGGCCTGTGTCCATCTGTCCATCGGTCCTGCCAGGATATTTTAGCTTGATCTCCTCTCTTTCTCTCTCTCTTGTGTTTTGGCAGACCTGTGGTTATTTTTATAGAGTTAGCCCAAACACATACTGAATATACAGAAAATATGTATTTCAATTTCTGCTTCACATTTGCCCTACAATGTCTTATATATAAAGAACTCTTCTGTATCCCGTTTTTGAAGGCCAAAATTCAGTTTGGGAACTTCTCACTGTTCAAGAAAGATTGAAATAAAACTTTCATGTGAAACAATTTTTCTTACACCGAAGAGTGAGATAATTTTTTGAGTTTTATTTACCATATAATGAATGTATAAATGAGGCTATAAAATATGTGCATATTCTTTTTCCTAGTTTCTCTTATGGAAATACAGTTCCCCCCTCTATTGCATTGCAGCCTATTTACATATACAATCATAGTCTTCCTTTTTGCTAGTGAGTCAACAGCCATGCATTGTTCTAAATGTTTCTATTATTGTCGTATTATTGCAGACAAATGTTATCAAGTAGGTATCTATGTAAGTAACTTTATGTTTCTCATAGCTATGAATGCAACACAAAGTGTATTTGCATAACCCAAACAAGCTTATTATTTACAATTTATAGTAGGTTGACCCTGGACCAGGGTCACCAGGCACCCACCCAATCCATTCTCCCTTCTGCTGGTGGAAAGGAGAGAGAAAAATATACCAAAGAGTTCATGGGTTGGTCTCAGGAGAGAGATCACTCACAGGCAAAACAGGCTCAAATTGGGGATATTAAATTAATTTATTACTTAAAAAATCAGAGCAGGATAATGAGAAGTAAAATAAATCTTAAAGACAGCTTCTCCCCACTCCTCCTTCCCAGCTCTACCTCCTCCCCCAGCAGTGCAGGAAGATGGGGATGGGGGTTATGGTCACTTCATCACAAGTTGTTTCTGCTCCTGCTCAGGGACAGGAGTCCTTCCCCTGTTCCAGCTTGGGGTCCCTCCTACAGGAGACAGTTCTCCCTGAACGTCTCCAGTGTGAGTCCATCCCACAGGCATCAGTCCTCCCCACACTGCTGCAGGGCAGGTCACTCTGCCATGGGGTGCAGTCCCTCAGGCACAGCCTGTTCCAGCCTGGCTCCCCCGTGGGGTCACAAGTGCCACCAGCAAACAAACCTGCTCCAGAGTGGGCTCCTCTCTCCACAGGTCTGCAGGTCCCTGCCAGGACCCTGCTCCAGCACAGGCCTCCCACAGGGTCACAGCCTCCTCTCAGGCACCCACCTGCTCTGGTGTGGGTCTCCTCCATGGGCTGCAGGTGGATTTCTGCATCCCTGTGGTTCTCCATGGGCTGCAGGGGCACAGCTGCCTCACCATGGGCTGCACTGTGGGCTGCAGGGGAATCCCAGCTCTGGTGCCTGGAGCACCTCCTGCCCCTCCTTCTGCACTGACCTTGGTGTCTGCAGGGCTGCTCCTCTCATGTTCTCACCCTGATCTGCTCTGGCTGCAATTACAACTGTGCAATGACTTTTCCCTTCTCAGCTGTGTTACCCCATAGGTGTTACCATTCCTGATTGGACCAGCACATCCATCCTGGAGCTGTCTGGCATTGCCTCTGCTGAACATGAAGGAAGCTTCTGGCAGCTGCTCACAGAAACCAACCCTCTAGCCCCTCCACTACCAAAACCTGGCCATACAAACCCAATACAAAAATTTTATAAAGTTTCTTTTTTAATCTACATAATATCTACAAAGTACTTCTATACCTCCACTGAAATTTTTACTAGCTTCCTTTTACTAGCTCCACCCAAAAATTAACCTACCTTGTTGGTTTGTGTCATCAAACTTACTCACTTTGGAAGTTTCAGTTCTCTTTTGGCATATATTCAAAGCCACCAGAATGGCTCAGTTGGCTGGCACTGCAAGAGAATAGGTGTCCTATTCCTGCAGGAACACCCAATATGGAGCAGCAGAAATGTCAGGGTGATCAAAGCTACTGTTGTTTCTCAATTGCCTAAAAAAAGGCTAAATCTGAGCTTAGAAAACGCTGCTCTGGCAATATTGGCTAGGAGTGCTGTTTTGATGACTTAACACAGTTATATTAACAAATTATACTGACAAAATACATGATACTTTTTTCCCACCTTTTCATAGTTTGGGAAATTATATTAAGCTCTATGAACAAAATGGAAAGGTGAAGCCCAAGGTGATCTGACAGGACAAGGAGGAAATACTGTCCTGGTGTTTGGGATAATTTGGTGATCCCTTTGGCTTGGTTTTCTGTGGTATTTTAACCTACAACAAATGCATATAATTTCCTCGTCGAGTAGGCAGGAAAGGAATGATGTGATGTATTATTACTGCTGTGAATTCAGTCTGTAAATGGAGGTACAATGGGCTCACTTGATGGTGTCATCCTCTTCAATCACTAGCTATCAGGCACTAGAAAGTAGTAAACACTTCACCGGCTCTTTTGTTCTCCATAGACTATTAAGCCTGGAAGGGAAGGACCAAACCTCAGACATACCTGTGAGGCAGGAGAGTATTTTCTGTTTATTGGTATATAAATCCCAGGGAGTGTCTGTTCTGATGTTTGCACTAGCTGGATGCCTCCTGTACACATGATTTTCTGAAAGCTAATTTGAGTGTGTCTGCCTGACCCAGCATGGATGTGTGCCCTAGCCCAGGCAGTCCCAGCTGTGGTTAAGGGGTGGTTTGGGGTCTCTTGAGGGCAGAAAATCCTCCCCCGTGCATCATTAGTCACTGAGCTTCCTCACTCAGCCATACCCTGGGCAGGGCAAACAGAGACCTCATTTAATGCCCACCCCACACACTGGGGCTAAAGGTACCCTTTAAACTATTTGGCAGGGAGGCAAATGGAGTCACCTGCTCTGCTCTGCTTCCAGCAGTGCTCCACAGCCCCCAGCAGTGCTTTGCTTTACATTCAATCACTTACAACTGTGCAAAAGGGCAGAAAGCCCCCACAAGTATGTAGAAGGGAGTAAAAGGTTACTCCCACACTGCATTTCTTTCCACAAGCTACAATATTTAGAGTGTGATGAGTCTGCTGACTGCAGTTTAACATTTTTACATTGGCAGTCAGTATTTCTGCCAGAGCATTGCCTACAGCTGATCAAAAAGACTGAGATTCAGGGAGTTATTTCTCCACACACACACACACACACACACACACACACACAAATGTGGTTTTACTACTACTTACTGAAAGCTGTCCCATAGATCTTCCAAGGTATAGAAAGCCTAACTGCTTCTAATAGAGGATTTGGATGTTACAGATATCCAGAGGTTTCAGACAGCATCTTCAAAACTGAGTATCTGGGATTACTTGAAGCCATTCTTTCCTGGTGCTGAGGGACACAAGTCTTCCCAGAGTTCTTTCAAGATGGTGATGTGGAATTGTTCAGCAGCTTTTAATTCCAGCTCCTTTAGGTGTCTAAACGTGGGTTTAAAAAAATAGTATCTACCTCTGATCACACCTTTTTCCTTCCTTACGTATGCTGAAACAGTCCTCCCTTGTGCTCACATTTATGGATAAACCTGGCAAGTTTCCAGAAGAAATACAGAATTTGTTTGAAGTGGGTCACTGTTGTTGTTTTCATTACATCAGGTCCCTAATACAAGGCTGAGAGTAATAGTAACAGTACTTCATAGTTTGTGCCTGTTACTCAGGAATCTCAAAAAGCATTTCTGAAACACTGAGCCAAGTAAAGAATGTAACACATCTATTCATATTTGGAAGGCTTCTGCTAGGTAAGTAGTATACCAGTTTTGCAAGTGAATGAACTGAGGTTTGGTAAGAGTCACGTAACAAAACCAAAATTTAAACTGGAGATAAATTACTGCAGTAATAAATAAATAAACACTTTGTATTTTGTTTTTGTCATCTGACATTTTCAATCTCTGATGTTTGTTTATTTGATTTGCTTTCTTCCCAGGACTAAGGTAAGCATTCTTCTAGGTTTGATTAGATTTAGATCTCTCTCTTGTTCCAGCTTTGTAAGGAAGCAAAATGAGGTGCTTTATAATACTGAGGATCTGATTGCACTGCTTTTCTCTGGCCTTGGTTTCAATTACCCATTTTTTTCAGCTTCTTTTTAACATTTCTCACTTGTCTTGCACTTGTGCTTTTCCTCTGGAAGGCTGTGTCTCCATGTGCTGTCAGGTGCACCCATGCTAGGGGGTACAATGTGAGGAATTCTCCTGGGCTGTGCTGTGACTGTCTCACAGACTGCAAGATTGGGGTGCTTTCTGTGGAAACTGAAGTGCAGGGAAGGCATGTCTGGTGCACAACTCTGCAATCAGCAGCTCAGATCCACTACAAAATCTTGGAGGTCAGGAGCTCCGCTTTGCAGACCTAGACCTGCAGACTTTTAAAAAAACAGATTCCCTGTTCTTCTGTTATTTACAAGGGTGAAAAACCAACCAAAAATATAAACAAATAAAAAGACTAATGAAGTAGCTTGTATCATCAGAAAAAAAGTATTTTTACTAATTGAGTGATCCTACAGAAAAAATATATACAGAAGAATGGCTCATCCATGTGGGGTTTATTTAATGAGTTTTTTTCCCCATATAACCCTGTGCTATTCCACACACAGAAAAACATTTAAGGAAAAATGGGACTGCACAAAGCTCTAGGATCTACAATTTTAACATTTCCACCTTGCTCTGTTACACTGCACTGGGATATAACAAAACCTTTAGCTCATTGAGTAAAGCTGGCCACTTTGGATGTCACATTCTACACCATACACAGCAATTTTGGACTGAATATAAAATTTACCTTTTCACTTTTTTTGGCTTTCTACAGGTCATGTCAAAACCTTAGTAACACACTTATTTCTTTGTTTTACTGTGTCATAGGTTAAATTCTTATCAGCCACAATCTTTTCAGCAATGCCAGCTCAATAAGAGCTCACTAAGCTTCAATTCAGTTTTCATCCACAATATAATATCTTCAAGCCACAACTTGCAAACCTCCCTAAAGGACTCAAATGCTATGTTGCAGCAGCCTGGTAACACAAACATAGGCACTGGCAGTGCTAGGTCATGAGCTTTAGATTTCTGTACAATAGCTTACAATGAAATATCTTATGAGACATGGCTGAGGGGTTTTGAATACCAGTGTTTTTCTGTGATGAAGAACATCTTCATTCTGTTACAAGCTGCGTCTTTTCAGGCACTGTAAATTATTCTTCCATATCAAAGTTAAAAACTGCATTTTCTAGCAGACAAATATTACTGCAAGACAAAACTATTTCCTTTGAATATTTATGAATTTTATAACATTGCTTACTCATAACTATCTTGGTTATTCACAGGTGGGAAATATAAAATACCAGGTAACAAAAAGGGTGATAGTAATAAGCATGACAAATTTCTTACAGATTATTTTAAATTTAATAGCATACAGATTTATAGCACAATATCACACTAACAGTCGTTTCGACAAATGCATAAAAAACCAAATAAATGTTCCATTAAATAGAATATGCCACTTTTCTTTTACACTGGATGGGAGTTTTGTTCATTTTGTGGTTGAAATTACAGATCACTGCAATCATGGATCTCCTTCATTATCTTGAAGTTGCAGAGTTGGGTTAGGAAGTGAAACTGAATTGTCTTCCCCTGGTACTACCATGGGTGCTACAGGTGGTAGTCATGCTGTTAACCACTACACTGGACTACCCTGCCATGTGTCACTTTGTCAAAGTAAGCATATTTACTGGCAAAGTCACTGGTTTTACCAGTTAAACTGGGAAAAATGACCACTTACTCTGCAATCAAGATATTTTCTATTGCTGACCTAACTTTGTAAGCTTTTTTGTCTGCCTGCAGAGAAAAGCCAGTATACCTGGCAAGATGTAATTCTACAGGAATAGTGACAAACTCCTCCATTCAAAAATGTGGGCTGTGGAACTACAAGGAACCCATATTCAATTAGGCTATGCTGGATTTCTGGGGATGTAGATTATTGATCATAATCTACATCTTCCTAGTAAGCATACCTAGAAATTACCTGTGAGAAGTGCAGCTGCCCCACCAATATGAGTGGATGAGGAGCAGTCACCATCTAAGTCACACTCCAGCTGTATTTGTACAATTTAGACATGGTGCTTCTCATCTAAGATTATGCAACATTATTAACTTCTCCTGCTTTCAGAAAGCAATTAAAAACCCCCATAAGCAAACAAAAAAACCTCTAATCTCTTTTGGGCATGATGTCTCTGTAGGCTATTTTGATAAGCATCAAAACCTTTGCTTGGGATAGTACTGAAACAAAAAAATAGATTTGATTAATGTTACATTAATGTTTCCACAGTCCCTCAGGAGAAACGCCAGTGGCTTTTTTCATAAAAGGGGGTCAGCACTAGGATGGGTATTTTTATTGAGTAAATCAATTGATTCTTATGCTAGTGTAATTCACAACTTTACTCAGGTATTTCCCTCCAGGCTCGTTTAATGGAGAAAATCTGCATATATGTATGACCTGCAGAATTTCTGTGGACTTTTATGTAATTAGGTTAAGAACTTTCTTTTTTTTTTTTTTTTGCCTAGTTGTTGTTACACTTATTGTCAGACATATTGTAATGTCCAAGTCTTCAAAAATTACACAGTAAAATTATGCCTCCAGATCTCTAAAGAACACAAGGATCAAGTAATTAAAGAAAAATATGCAACATTTTATACATTCAAGTACTTGCCACTTAAAAAGTTCTCATTCTTTCTTGCAGTGGCAGTGAAGATGAACATGACCTCTGCTAGGCAGAAACCAGATGTTTGTAGAAGCATCATTAAAGGAATTCCTCATTTTTGTGGGCTCAGATCCTGCCTGTTGTGGAACTCTCCTCAGCAGCATGATGAATACTTGTAAGGTGGGCACATTGGTCACTAAAAAGACTGGGAACTGATGTGCCACCGTTGGGTCTCCATGCTTAGTCACCCATCAGAGGGCATCACCTTTGCTGCATCTGTGCAAACTGAAAAGACTAACTGAGGGCCAGGCAACAAAAAGCTCTTTGAAGGAGACTAGCAAAAATGAGGTTCTTTTGTTCTTAATACTGGCCTGATGAAGGGGTAAGTGCCAGCTGCCTGTCTCCCAGGCACTGCAACACCCAGGGATGCTGCAGAGCAGGGAACTTGCAGGCCCTGTACTTAGGGAGCTTGTGGTTTAGCTTAAACGGTGATGAAAGCAGCCTTTCTGGATTGCAAACTAGGATTTAGCAGAACACTAGGTACCCAGATCCCAGCACAGGTTAATGGGATGTGCTGCCCTCTCTCTGAAATTACCTCATTGACAGGTTTTCATCAATGTACACAAGAAAGATGTGGTGCAATACTACATCAGAATGCCAAGCCTTTCTTTGCAAAGAACACAAAAGAAGACCATAAAAATTTATCATGTACAAATATATTAATTTGGTGGCTTAGCTGAGTTACCATGTGCCATTTGAAACAGTTCAATACTTGCATTTGAAGGTGCTGGCAAACTGATCAACTGCAGGCTCCTATGCTACTGAACTCATCCAGAAACCTTGCACAGGACAGCTAAACCAGATGTTATTTGCTCTGAAATTCAAAGGAAACTTTACTTACTAGGTAGTTCTTAAGCAAAATGCAGGATGACTGACTTTGCACACACATCTAATGGCTGCTTACCTTCAAGATCAACATTGAGGTCAATGTGGAATTGCCAAATCGAAAATGCAGTTTCAAAAACAGTTTTACAGAAGCAGAATGATGAGATTACAGCACTATACAACAGTACAACAGACAAAATACAGGACACAGCAGGCAATGCTATTTCTGAATCTAAACATTTTCCTTCATAGAAAATGTAAGTTTATTTGTTTTGATATCAATCTTCACCTTTCCTGAAGCATATCAATTTCTTGGTTCCAAGCAAGTGATGTTTTATTTCTTTTTGTTGTTTGCAATAGATATAAAGTCCTGAGCAAGTGGACAACTATATAGTAAACTATTATGGTATTAAAAGGATTTATGTAAAGTATGTATTGAACCTGCTAAAGTCAGGAGGAAGATACAGTGAAATTTCAAAGACGTTAGTGATTTTACAGTATAACTGTAATAGGTGAACATGGAAACTCATCAACGGTGGATGAAATAAAGGCAGGGAAAGCTATGGAAAAATAAATTGCATTATTTTAAATCTAAATAAAATCTATGCAAATTAAAGTTACAAAATTCTTATGAGAAATAAGTTCTGGTATGTAAATATATCTACAGAAGAAAAACTCTTCTAACTGAAGCCTTTCCTAAAATCTCTGAACTGTCTAAATAAATGTAAGCTTCTTAAAGCATAAGCAAATTCTCAGCCAGTATAAATCTCTCCAGCTTTAGCCTAAACTGAATTCCTATATTGGCATAAACCCCTTGTGGCTAAAGCAAGCTTTACATTCCCTTACTGCCACACATAAAGGACATAGCCTCTGTTATCTGGCCTACACTGAGCATAACACACAAAAAGCAATGTAAGCTTTCAGAAAGTGACCCTCACCTGTATCTGCTTTACAGTAGACCTTTCTGTGAAGTAAAACTGATCATGTTATTAGTGAACACCTGGGGAAAAATTTATTTGGATCTAAAATTTTAGGTGCTGTATAAAAGGTGGAAAATCTAGATTATTGCAGATTTACATCTCACTGGGGATACATGAAGGAAATTGTAAAGTAGCAAGCTGCCAGTTTCTTTGGGGATCCACACTGGCTTTACATGCTAGTGCCTTGAGAACAGCAAAAAGCAAAAACTGATTTTGATAGGTGAAAAACTTGATTTTGGAAACACTTTGGGTTTTAGTTCTGCTTTTGGAATAGCTAAATACTGACAAAACTTGTAATTGAAGCTAAGAATAGAGAAAAGAAAACCTTAATGACTTTGAATGATTCTATGAAAACTGAAAGACACAGCCATGGGAACTGTTATACAGGTTTTCTAAATTTAAATAATCTACACAATTGGATAAATAATACCAAAACATAATTTAAGACCCTGCTCCCACATCCACTAGATTTTTTTTATGCCCTTAATTTCAAATATTTGTTCAGGAACATTTTAGATAAGTCTCTGTCTGAAGAAATGGAGCTAACCTAAGGTCTCCTTTCAGGTTAGGTACTGCTATGATCAAGAGGAAAAAGACATGAAAAAAATCACTCCTTTCACTAGGTTTTGAGCCAACTGAAGCCAGTCTTTCTCTTGTGAAATTTAACTGGATAACAAAATCTCTTTTTTAATACCGATCTCAAAGGCATAAGAGAGAAACCAAGAACTAATCTGACAAAATACCTCTTTAGATTACACTGATATTTCTACACTGCACATATGCAGTTTTTTTCCTCTCCCTTCTGTATGAAGTTATTTTGAATTGAAATGCACCTCTGCTAAAGTCAGGGAAAACTTTATCAATTACATCAATGAGGTCAAGATTTCAGCAACTTGGTCTAAGCATAGAAAGAAAAATACAACTCCATCTTGCATCATTAGCCCATGCATGGGAACTTTTTTTTTCGCATGCTAAAGATAATTAATAGGAATGGTAAATACTCTAGGCAAATTTGGGCAAATGCCACTGACTCCTGCATACTTTATTAGAAAAATAATTCATAATCAAAACTGAGCAATAACTTCTGTAGAAATATTTATAGCTCTCTTCCTGACTCTCATTATCCAGGACTACAGCAATCTCCCATATTAGCATGTCACACCAGCCTTGATTATGTGGAAGCCTTCAGGAAAATGATCTGAACCACCTACAGGTGTGACTTGGAAGTGTATTAGTAAAGCTGCCTTTAATCCTGTGTGGACACGGCTTCAGAATTAAAGCACTTCTAATTTAATTTTGCATATATCAGAAGCAAAGTAAACAAACTGAAATCAAGGTCAAATCAACAGTAAAACTATATATGTAAGGAATAAATATAATTTAATCCATATTTTAAAGACTTCCAAAGTACAGTAAGCAAAATCTTTAATTGCAAAATGTTTTGTTCTGAATAAGATTCACTTGCAGTTTTAATGAGATGACAATAACTTGCATTAAAATTATTTTAAATTTTCAACTTTCATGAATAACAAGTTTTTTTTTATACAGAATTCTCTGGAAAATGTATGGTCACAATTTCATTAGTCATTACTCTAACTCCATCTGTTAGGCATTTGGGACAGTTTTGTTGCTTAGCTAGTATTTATACTTCTTCCAATGCCATTCAATCTTTCAGTTTTCTCAGTGCCTTTGATTGCATTGTCCATAGTATGCTTCTATACTATGTATAATTCTATGTCTCCTTACAATAGAAACCAAGTAGATTTCTCAGATTCTGGTCTCCACTGGCATTCTCCCAGTCACAGATTATATATTGCCAAACATTGGAAAGGGCAGGAGATTATGTGTCTGTCTCGTATAATAACAATAACACTTGGGATGCTTAATGGACTCTTTGGACTTGACCTTTATCCTTTGGCAGCAAGAGAAAGTTAAATTACTGTAAATTCCATCATCCCCTGAAGGTCTATGCTTGAGCAGAAGCACACCTGAGTGTTGGGCACCCTGACTGTGGGCAGAGATAGGTGGAAAGTAAGTGGCTGCTCAGATGGGTGCAGGGCTGTCCTGCAGTGACATACAGGGGGACTTTTTGCAGTGGATGGCACTGTTCCACCCACAGGAATATGACCAGGTGACCCACATAAGGTTTCCCATCATGCTATTAACATTCCTAACTTCTGCTGCATAAAAACAAAGGTTTTTTGTGTGGTTTTCTTTCTTGTTACATTTAAAAAGAAAAAAAAAAAAAAGTAAATACATATTAGGGAGAAAAGTTGAATCCATAGTGAAAACTCATGGAATAGAAGTCCATCAGGCTTTTTAAAACCAAAGATGCTGGTAATAGTCTCTAGAATAGGAAGCTAATGCTGGCAGGACATGCCATGAGAAGTACCACACTGGACTTATTCCATGCCTTGTTTCTTTTCTTAAACATCATTGTCAGAGACAGGATGCTGGGGCAAATGGACTTTTGGCCTGATTCAGCCATACTGAAACAGATGTCCCTTCACTGTTCCAAAAGGATATTTTTCTTTTAGCAGTGTCTCTTCTTATTCCCTGGTTTGCATCTCTTCTGTATTCCTCACGAACCTGGCTATTGCTAAAACTGCACAATAAAACAGCTTTACACCTTCCCTTCTCTCCAGCATGAGAATGTTCACACTCTTTCTCTGCACTCTTTCTCTGCACTCTTTCTCTGCATGGTATTTAGGTGTCTTCACGATTTATGTGAGGCAATGACTGCCTGCCTGCAATTTGGGCTAGCAGTGGAGAAAATAAAAAGTCTCTCTCAGATGTGAAGTTTTCATATCACATTGATCAGTGCAAAGCAATAGAAAACAAAACCACAGTGGGACAATTGCTTTGAGGGAACAGGTCATTGTGGAACTGGGAAATTGTTAAGAAATATATAACTGAGGCAACATCTATGTTCCTATTCTTCTGTAGGCTTGATAAAAGCTTCTGTGGCTTTGGGAAGCTTGTATCACTCGGATGAGAATATTTTGAGGTTTTGATTGCTTAAAAAAATGTATTTGTAGATACACAATTTGTGACTACTAGGTGACAGTTCTGCAACAGTGCTTGTTAGTGTAGATGTGGAATTGGAAAAGAAAGTGGGCTAGTGGATAAACAGCAAGAATGTGAAGTCAGGGTGTTGCTGCTTGTTTAGTAAAAGATCTGACAGGGCTTGCTAGAAAATCTGTGTATTTTGGCTTCAAGCATACATAGTGCTTTATTATTAATCATGATTTGTTGTTTTATTCCAGTAATAGCTAACTTTGAAAAAGAGGCGAAAAAAAAAAAAGGGTAAGCTGGAGTTTTCAGCTATGAAGATGTATTTTGACTAATACCTTGTCAGGATTAATTCACTAATATGTAAGTGAGTACTTTCAGACCATTGCACTGAAGTTGCACTACAAAGGAAGTATGTAATTTGTTTTCTCACATCTGAAGCCCATTATTAGTACAACAAATAAAGAACATTTTAAATGTCAGGGAAGAATAGAAATTACAAATAAACAAAATTCTGTCTTAAATCATACATGACATGTAAAAAAGCAGGCTTGCTCACTGCAGAACAGTATTTAATTTTTGCCTAGATTAAAGAGTATTTATTCTTCCAACACATTTTCATTAATGATCACTTGAAATGTTTATAACACAATGGGCAGCAGACACAAGACCTATTCATCAGTCTCCTCCTGGTTACAGCCAAACTGGCCTTTCACGCCACCATGAGACACAAACTCAATGAGGGTATCCTGCCAACTGCATCATCTGCTTCCAGTCCCTCATCTTCTCATGCTGACAAAGAGAGCACTGGTGGGCAGCACCCATAGCTTCCCTGGACACATTCCAGCACTGACTGATGTTGTTGGGGGCTGCCCTCCTCCACTGCCCATCAATCTACTTTTGAGCCTGACACACTCACACATTTTCCTTTTAATCTTTTTTTGTTCTCTGAAATCACTTGTTCTCGTATTTCTTTTTTTCCTCCAGCCCTTTCTGCTCAAAGGGCTTGAAGGGTTGGCTATGGTTGGGCTAAAACCTGGCTCTAAAAGGGAGAAAGACAGTTAACATGGTTTAAACAGGACTTAATTAAATTTTTTGCTCCTTTCTGCAGAGTCTAGGCAGAGTTTATGTGCTCACAGCATCACTGAGAAATACTTGAGGAATAATTGGTCCCAGGAGAGTCATATGCTGGTGCCTTGAGATTCCTCCTTTACACTGAGTAGTTTCCTTTGTTATCTTCCCACTGCTGATGTTAACCAGCAGAATAAACACTGAACTGGAGTGTTTCAGTCAAATTTTTCTCCACCAATCTCTTTTTGCTGTCCATCTTTTTGGAGGGTTTTTTTGTGACTAATGGCCTCACAATTCTCTGAGCAAGAAGAGAACTTGGAGGTGAGCCTTGTGCTCTTCAGTGCCCTTGTGCTGTAAATTTGGATCAAAACTACAAGTAAGAATTGGATCTCCCAAGAAAACTGAGGCCATGTCTGCTATAGCCCAGCAGACTCCTGCAGTCCAGAGATGTCACTCAGGGTCAGAGCTGCTGCTCTGGTAGATAGCTGTGTGAGGCCAAATCAGTCCCCCTTTTCCCCCCAGCACACCTTGTTTTCATCAGATAATTGTGGAACTACAAAACGAAAGGCCCCACCTGCAGATCTTTGCCTGTTTGGAGTGCTGGTATATCCAGGAAAATATCTCAGGCTGAGATTGCCAGTTCACCAGGCAGAGAAGGCCTGAGTCTGCAATCAGAGTTTTACTGTTGACTTAAATAAAATGCTGGGGAGGTTTCATTATGTTTAACTCTTAACTACTGCAAAACAGATCACTGAGTATTCTAGAGAATGAGGCATGTTTGATTACATTTACTCTTCTTGAGTGAGTCTGGGCAAACTCATGAGAGTATTCTTATGAGTTGAACCACATACTCTGTGACCTAAATATTCAGAAGTTAATCTCCCAATTTTTCACCTTTGTTAGATTTTGTTAATTAAAGGTCGAAAATGCATTAGATTTCTTGAAAAACAGTTTGTGATTGACATAATGTAAAAAACAGCATACCTCAAAGAACGAGAATTTCACCCACTTTGGATTATGACATTTGTTTCCTGCAGACAATAAAATCTTAGTATTTGCAATCATCTGAGTGCACTTCTATCCAGTGTAGATAATGCAGAGAACAGCACTGTTTCATGTGAATTTATTTTAATTTTTTTGTGTCTGGAAAAATTTTTGAAAAGACTTATGAAAAAGAAAAGGGATGTAAAATCAGAGAGGTTAGGTAGTGGTGTGCTTTATGTAATATTCTATTTCCCATAGAGGTCACTGCCAATTTGATGTACATTACAGCAAGAAATCCTGCAGTGGAAAATAATGGAATATATTTTCATGTTATTAAAATTTAGCTTGTGAAAATTAGCATAACACTTGAAATCTGACCCTAATACTATTAGCTTTTTTGGGCTTACTTGCTACCTGATATTCTTGTTATCCTCATGAAGTTCCTGTTTCTTGAATACAACTTCAATGGCATTCTTTGGAAATGAATTTCCACAGTGTGCAATTACACTGTTGAAAAACATCTATTTCCTTTTTCAGTTATAAATGCATGATCTTTTGTCTAAATGGATGCTTCCTTGTTTATATCTGATGAGAAGAAGCAATTCTATTAGTTCTATGCACCTTTCCAGTCTTTTTCTGTGTACATTTATTCCATTTCCTCATATTTATTTCTGTTTTAAAGCACAATGTTCATCTATCTTCATAACAGTATTTTTCCATATCTATGAGTCTTTGTCATCAGTTCTGGCCTTCTATTTTTGCTATGTCATCCCTTGGGACATAAAATCTCTGTAATAAATCGTAATGAGAAAGTATAAATTAATTTAGCGTGCATTTGCACACAATAATCTGCTTCCTCTAGGACTCTTGGTATTTCTTGAACTGACTTACAGTTGATTCAACCAGCTGTCATTTTTTCAAATAAGTCTATTTTCCAAAAATGTTTTGCTTTTCTCTCTTACACATTTTCTTTGGACAAAGATGTACACTGACTAACTTACATGCCAGGTCACAAACAGCTTTCCTATACATGTCAGTATTTCAAATCAAAGTGGGTTTGTTATCAATAAGAATGGAGTTTGGGTAGAGACAGAATATCTCCCTTGCCTTGTAGGGTGAGACCTCACCTTCCTATTGGTAAGCCTTGAGAGTTTAGAAAGGAAGGTTAAACCACCTTGGGGTGTTTTGTGGCTCCTAACTAGCTATATCTATGTTTTGTTTTAATGAGAATTATACTAAAAATCCCAAAAGAGTAGAGGGCAACCTTTTTCAAATTGTCTAGAACAGCTTTTCTATAATAAATGTGACTTACACACCTATGTATGGAAATGTAAGTATTGCATTTGAATGAGCTTGGACTTTGTGATGACTTGTAGAACTCATGTATTTAGTCATCCAGAAATCATATTCCTAAAAATTGTGTATTTTATCACACAATATGTATTTTCTCATACGCATCACATATGTTTTAGCTTGAAGTTGGCTAGGGAACTGCTAGGAAGCATGCAGGAAAACGTGAAAGAAGAAAGTTTTGCCCTGAACTCTGGTATTACCAGTTGCTGAACCTTCTTCCCTTTCTGCAGTTCAAAAGATATAGCCCTGGCATTGCTTATTTTTGTGAACGTTGATACAGTTGTAGATAAATGTCTACAATAAACACTGCAGAAATCTAAGATGAAAATGGGAAGACAACAGTGTTGCTCTTCACAAGTCAGAAAGGGAGAATAACTGAGATATGACATCTAGGCATTTAAACTTTCATGAGATAAATTCCAGACTGGGACTCTGGCACTATCAGTGTCCAGAAAATGAAAAACACATGGAGGTAGGAGTCCAGGAAAGGATATACAGATACTCCAGTGCCTATGCTGTATTCTGGCATAGTGCTATAAAGACAGTTTTCACCATGACATGGCTAACAACGGGCCCCTGCAGTGGGAAAGGGATATCTCCCTAAATGCTTGTGGTATGTGCCTAACACTGCTGGGAAGTGGTGAATCTCATCTTGCTAGTGTGGTCTCCAGCAGCCTGGCTGAGGTCTGAGTACCAAGTGCAGGTTGGCAGTGGTGGCAGCAGTGGAGGATGTGTCATCTTTAACACAACATGGGTTTGTTCTTGCATCTTGCTTGGAACAGCAGCACTGCAGCCATAGCAAGGTTAGTCTGTCAGGAAGGGTGACAGTCCACTCACCTGAGACACTGTTTGTGCCACAGATGACTGAGAGTGGCCATGGATAGTAACTGGGATTTGAAAGGCAAGTGCTGAGAGCTGTTGGGATGGATCCAATACCTGAAACCATTGTGCATGTACCTGAACTCTGGTAATACCCAAAGGTCCTGCAGCCTGGAGTCACTGAAGTATGCTAAAGCCACTGAGTGTCATGGAGTTACTTGGTATGGTACAGAGGATCACCTCCTTATTGCTCTTCACTTTTCTCATTTTTGCTATCTGTCTCCTGAGAGCCTGGTTTAGGCCAGCAAAAGAACTCCATCCTTTTCTCTCCTGGGTCAGAGCCTGGAGTAAGAGAGGAAAGGAGAAACATATTTTTCAGCAGCATAATGTTTTGCCAGGTCATGAAGTGGCTGCTAAAACCATGTTGTCTGGCTTTGCTTTCGAAACAGCTCAGTACTCCTTGGGAGTCAGAGACAAAGGCTGCATTTTCTGTTACTTCTCTCATATTTTTCCCCAGCTCTGTGCTCCCTTAAGGGAGACAGGATCAGAATTCAGAAGAGGAATCATCAA
The DNA here is from genome assembly GCA_024734555.1 of Trochalopteron elliotii. Lineage (NCBI taxonomy): Eukaryota > Metazoa > Chordata > Aves > Passeriformes > Leiothrichidae > Trochalopteron > Trochalopteron elliotii. The sequence goes on from JANPWX010000016.1 coordinate 3,385,056, forward strand.
TTTTTTCCCATAATGATATTTATAAAGATGTTCATGGCATTTTAAATACCATGCAAGAAGTCTCTCAAACAGGATTTCACAGCTTTCCCCTGAATAAAACTTAGAGACACATGACAATATAGTTTCTTAGAGGAAAAAAATGTATTTGTTTTGTATTCTTTTTCACTCTACGCAGATCCAGTTGGCAGGTGTCAGCTTCTTAGCCTGGAAAAACAAATTTGATTAGTTGTATATAATTAATTTTAAAAGGAAATAATAAATTTATAAGCCTAAATCTGTAGAATAGATCAGCAGAAAATAATATTCCTCTCAGAAGAACATGAGATAGCGCTCAGCCAAGCCCTGAGGTCTTGAAGAAAAATAGAAAATGTGAACTGAACATCTCACCTCTCTAAAGTCAACTGGATTGATTTTCAGTGACCAAAGTAAAGCCAAGTTTTCACTCTGAAGTTCAAGATCTTAGGAGAAAACCTAAGGGGGGGAAGAAAAATCCAAATTAATAAAAAAAAGACCAAAGGTGTGTAGTTAATTTTGTGTATATTTGGAATGCTGTGTGAATTTCTTAGTGAGACCAAAACTGAGCAGAATCATAAGTATTTGCAGGATCTGAGCCTAATGATAGAGTTGGTGTTTCAGGCAGCCATAAGAAAAACAGCATAAGGAAGGCATTGGATTAAAATAGTAGGGTCACCAGTAACGTGGTGACAAATAACTTCTTTGATCTATTCAAGGTCTAAATACAGAATTCAAATAAAATAAAATGGTTGTTTTCTACTTAGAGTTACACAGACACATGCCAATATAACTTAGAAATATTTTTGTTTATAAATTTGAAGGAGTGAGAGGTTGAAGAACTAGTTATAAATTGACTTGGCCTTCTAGAGAAAATCCATGCTAAACCTGATCTGTCTTTAATAACCAAGAATGTGTTTTGTCTCCTACCCTCTTGAGATTCAGTTAATATTAATGCAAGATGTGAAAAGAAATTCTGTGCTTCACTTTTTAGTAGCTTTTAGTCTCGCAAGAGAAGGGATTGAAGATGAGATAAAGAAGACTTTGTTTGAAAACTTATTGCAAAACTAAAGGCTTTTGGAGTCCTTCAAACACTTCTGCACTTGCTTTATGCTCATTGATACAATTCTGTGAAGTTCATTTTCAAGACAGAGGGTTAAAACTGCACTAGTGTAAATTCTGTGGTTACAGGTCCAAGTGAAGTGAATGTATCTTTTGTGGAGTCAGCTACAAATTATAGTTAGCTACACAGCATTCCTAAGTCATTACAGAAACCCTGAACCAGTACAAAAGAGAATTTATAGCTAAAACTATGATGGTTATCTTAGTACATAGGACATTTTATGACAGAAAAAGTCCTTTTCTCATTGATTTGCAAATCTCCAGTCTGTGGCTGTCCTTCTGCCGCTGATGGGAGCTAAAGGCAGCAGGTAGCACACGGAGCAAGTGGTCTGCAGGATCTGCTGTTCCTGCCCCGGGGTGAGCCCTTATCCGGTTAAGCAGGTAGGTGCACATTGCAGCCAAAAATCCCCAGCAAAGCACTGCCGCTGGGGCAGTGCTGCTGATCGGCCCCGAAGGGATCAGGCAGCCAAGCAAGACTTGCGAGTCTGTCATGAGGGTTACGGCCTTTCACTAGTGAAATCATAGCAGCATTAAGCAAGAGAACAACCCAAAATGGTAATTTTAGACTAGTGTCCCAGTTCTTTGGACATCTGACCCTAATTCACAGATCAAAATAATGGATAAAGGAGTGCTTAGGTGGGGATTTTAATGAAAAAGTATCCTAGCAAGTCTTTCTGAAAACTAAAAATCAATGAAAATACCAGCTGGTACACAGGGCATTAAATCCGGATCATTCAGCCATCAAACTGGGAACTCCTGGCACTCACTGCACTCCAGCTGGATGCACCGGGCTTTTCCACCCTGGCTGCAGGGCTCCATGGGTCAAGGGGAGCCGGCCTGTGGTGCAGGCTTGGGGCTGGCTGGGCAGCCTGCCCTTCCTCAGCCCCGGTGACCCGCGGGTACACAGGTGGGTGCACGGGTGGCTGCACAGGTGGATACACAGGTGGGCACGCTGGTGAGCACACTGGCAGGCACACGGCTGGATAAACTGGGAGGCACACGGGCAGGATACACGGGTGGGTGCGCCAGGACCATTTGCAGAGTTGTCGGGCCATCTATGGCGCTCTGCGGGTGCCGCTACTCCCGCTACCCAGACGGGTCCAGCTTCACCTCCGAGCGCCCCGCGTTACCCTCACAGACATCCCGCTGCCACCGCTGGCAGGGCAGCGCCATCCGCACCCTGCACAGCATCGGCCGGC
>JANPWX010000016.1:3387657-3460747 GCA_024734555.1 Trochalopteron elliotii
TCGCTATGACAGCCCTGCCGAGCGCAGCCGCCCGGGCCGGGGCTGCGGAGCAGCGCCCGCTCCCGCCTCGGCCCGCTCGCTGCCGGGACGCAGCGGGGCCGTCCCCGCGCCCGCCATGTGGAAGCTCAACAAGAGCAGCAAAGTTCTGCTGGACGACTCGCCCGAGGAGGAGGAGACGCGTCCCCGCGGGCCGCCGCCCGCCGCCGCCTTCGCGGCCCCCCAGGTAGGAGCACGGAGCCCGGTTCGGAGGGGTCGTGAGGCTCGGCCCGCTCCCGCTGCCCTGCTCTCCGGCGGCATGAGTAATCACTTTTCCCACCCTGATGTGCCGCCAGGCTGGCCCTGGTCGGAGCTGGGAGTGTTAGAGCGGATCGTGCGACTGTCACCTGGTTTTCTGGGGTGCTGTCTGGCCTATCCACCCCTGTTTCCTTCCAGCAGCCGGCCTCCGGCGTTGCTGGGACTTGCTGTCCTTCATTCCAGTGGCTTCATACCGCAGGGTACCTTAGGCAGAGGCACTGCAACCCATCTGTTAAGCGCAATACATAAAACGAGGATGTTTAAGAACTTAACTTTATTTGCACGTTTGTGTAGAGCGCTGATGTTTTGGCAGGGTGGCTTTTTTCTATGGCTTCAGTAATGGTAGTTCACGGTCTTTAAATAGCTTCAATCTTGTTTGAAAGCTTTTGCTGTTAAGTGTTAAGTACCAACAGTGACTTTCTCAACAAATATAACCTGAAAGGACGAGTATCAGTTAAGTATCAGGGAAAACAACTAAAAAGAAGTTTGTTGACTTGCTTTCAAAAACTTCGTAGCAATTAAGCATCCATCCAGCTCAGAAGCCTGTTAGGCTGCCCAGTACAGCTTCCTTGCTGATCTTCTGTTGCCACAGAGTTACTTTAAATGAGAGGTTCTGAAGTAAGCAGTTGCCCAGAGCTGCAAAACAGTGAGATTTCTTTTCAAAAGAAGGTACTAAAGCCTTCCCTGCTCTCTACCCCATGTTTATCTTGCCCATCTTGCTGAAGGAGCTGAAGTGTGTCTGGATAAATTATACTCACCTTAAGTTTCTGGTTGACAGGTGCTGTGGGCTGTCAACACATGTGTCAACTGCTGAAGAGCAGCCTCTCCCAGTCACAGCATTTATTCTCTCCATCTTCCAGTAGCCACAATCACCAGTTTAGCCTTGCCTTGCCCTTGCCCCTGCACAGTAAACAGTAAAGGCACAGCCATTGCTACTACTTTGACAGCGACTGTGGGTAGTCATATGGATGACTAGAATCTCCTCCTGCAGAAGAAGAATGGACATGAGACCTCCTTCAGTGGAGGAAGGGGGATTGTGGGGTTTGAGGTGACCTGAACTATCTCCCCCAACCTCTCATACAACATCTAACATCTGCCTCCTACAGTTCCTGTCCTCAGGTGCTTGTAAGCTTCCACAGTTTTTGCTAAGCTACTGACTTGTACTATCATAGCCCTCATAGACTTGCTCACCTCCTGAAACCCTCCTCGAGCACCAAAGGTCGCCAAAAGCTTCCAGTAAATCCCACTGACTCTTTGCTGCTCCTCTTCTCTACCACTAATGGTCCAAGCCCTCATTGAGGCTCCTGGCTGTAGCCTCCCAGTCAGGAGAGGATTCTTCAGACTTCTGTCCAGACTATTCTCCCAGCCCTCTACTTTAGCAACAGAAGCTGGAGTTTGTTTATTTTATTTTGTCCAGTACAATTGTCTTTTACTGTCCTGGGCCTCAGTTCCATTAGTTGAAGTCTCGTGTTATAGTGGTGATGACAACGATTTCTTGTGCAAAAAGTTTGCATTTTCAGGAACTTTAAGAAAATTCCTTTTCAACTCCCAGTGGAACTGGGATGCTGATTTTAGTGTTGGGAGGTGGCAGGAGAAAACTAAATTCTTCTAAGTCACTAAATGAAATGTTCTTGAAGATAAAGGATTCAGTAAGGTTAGCACAACTGTAGTGTAGCTTGGCACAGAGTCTGGAGTGATTATAACCTATTAGTTATTTTGCCTGTTAAAATTAAAATCTTTTGAAAGGAATGCAACACCCTGCCCAAAATACTTGGCAGTAGTAATTTTAGAGTTTATGTAGACTTTAAGGAAGAACAGAATATATAGGAAGCCCTGACCACTTGATTGACATTATAATTCTCATCATCAGGGGGGCTTTTAGGTCAGCCATAGGTACAATGAGTCTAAACCACATCTGGGACAAGTGTCAAGGTAACCAAATGCACATGCTCAGCTTGTTGTAGCTGATCTGGTTCACGTTCCTTGCTTTTAGTATTTGAAGTTTCTGATGTTTCATCAGATCCTGTTTTATTCTCCCAATAATATGATTGCAAGGGAATGAAATCCAGTAATGTGTGGAGGGATATGGTAATGATCTGCACTGTCTACTGCTGCATCCTGACCTGCATCAGCCAACCCCCTGCCTTTGGAGGACAGTAGCACCACGAGAGCTTGGAGGAGTTATGGGGACAGTTCTTGTGGTACCTTAGCTGTGCATGCGGATGCCTCAGTGTGTTTGTAAGTTGTTATGGTACAGCCTGCTGTGAATGAAGGATTACCTCATCAAGATGAGAAGAATCCAGGACTTCCCTAATTTTTTATTGTTGGAGCCAAAATCCAGATAATTAGCTTGAGTGCTTTTTAGTAAATTAAGAGGCCCAGCTTTAGATCTCATGTAGAAGTTGACTGTTAGGTTTAATTCCTTTTTCTGATACCACATTTGGTAAAAGAGAAGAGGAACCAGGGTAATTGTGTTTTGACTTTGATTTATGATGTGTTGTTTTCCCAACAACCATCTTTTGTCTTTATTTTCATTTTTAATAAGCAAGTGGGAAGAAAATCCTTAAGCTTCTACCATTCATGCTGTAAATAAGGCTGAAACTTTTTACTTCAAAGGCAAGAAGTTGGTAGTCACATCTATGTCATTAAAGCAAACCACGTTGAAAGTATTCCAACATAATGAAATATTGGTGCTGTATATTGTTTCTTCAAAGCTGAGAAAGAGTGAAGGAATTCTCACTGTGCAACCTAATAATTAGGACATTGCAGTAGCAGACAGCAACAAAGAATTAGTCTACTATAAGTTAAAAAAAAAGTGCTGAACACAAAAAACTCCTTTGTTACTCTAGAGAAATTTTAATCATTCTATTTAGATATGGAAGCCTGATCTGGGCTTAAGCAGACATCTGAATTTGTGGATGTTCATAGTTCTTAAATAGAAAAGCCTAGCTTGATCTAAAAAAAAAAACTTTTGACAGTTCTGGTTTTGTGTTATACAGAATGGTTTGATTTTGTTCCAGGTGAGAACAAAAACAAATTTTAGAACATGAAAATTGAAAGGGAGGGAACTGTCAGCCTCTGGCCACTTTTTAGCAAAAATTTCTGCATACATTCAACTACTTTGAATTGTTAACACTTATTTAAAATAGTAAGGTGTTTCCTGAGATAAGAAAGACAAGTAAATTTTGAAACAGTACTTGTGTAAATAAATGTGTGGATTATTGTGAGTTTTTTTCAGACCAGGCAGTTTTAGACACTGTCTTAGAAGTTAATTTTAATTTATGCTTTGAAACGTAAGTATTTTTAATTTATGCAACGAAGGTGCTTTATTCACTTAAGTTATAATTGATGCATGAGGGTAACTTGACATGCATAAATAGTACACACATATGAGGTGAAATTCATGTGCTTTTTGTGTGTCTCTCTGAAAATATGCTAGAAATGTACAGTGGTGCATGCCAAACTTGCATTCAGTTTGGAATATAGTCATTATGTTTCAAACTGTAGTTGTATTTTTGGAAAGGGAAAACCACTAGGTTTTGATTTCTGGAAGGCATTGTTTTGGCAGTTGTGCTAAGTTTTTCTTGTTGCAGGCCTGCCATCTAATCAGTTCTCAGAGATGTCAATGCTGTGTCAATATCGTGTGTAACTCTGACGTAAAATGGCACTCCACGTTAAAATACATCTGTATATTAGGGGAGGGGATGGGTGTCAGGCTGACCTATATTGTCTAATGAAACTCTGTCTTTCATGTAAAAATATTTCAGAACCCTAGCCTTGATCTGTTCTCCCCAGTTGTATTTTTTGTTATGTTCAAAGAGAATGTGTGCAAAAACATGTTTCATGCTGAATTTTGTTTAGACTTGCTCAGGATGTTTGAAGGTTGGCTATCCAGAATTTTAGTTATCTCTTTTAATGAAGATGTTGAAGTGTCTGGTACAATTTTAATACTGCCTTTCATCTTGGAATGAGTTGAACTCAGACAAGCCCTGCAGAAATGGGTGGGAGCTGAGCAGCATTTCTTATGTTTTAGTAATACGTTGAATAAGGGTATTTTTTAATTAAAAAAAATCAAGTAGAAAATGTTAATCCAGCTAATGTCTTTCCTTCACTTTCTGGCCATTTCTGTGTGTCTCAGGCTTTGCCTTCAGTACTCTAATAATCCCATCATACCTTCTCTTCTCTGCTAGCCTGTTTTTTTCCTCTTCATTGGAGTTGTTCTTGTGACATTTCAGTGGCATTTCCTGGGCTAAAATCCATCACCTGTATTCTGTCATCATTCCTGAACATTAGATTGTGGTACTGTCAGCAAAGACTTTCCTGAGCCTTCCTTGGCCTGCCTTTCTTGCTTTTCCTCCTTCTTGTCACATACATAATCTTTCAGCAGCTTCTTGAGTGGGTCCTGTTTATTTCTCACAGTCTTTCTGGAGCTCTACAGAGCTGACAGTGTCTTTTGGGGCTTTAGGCTTTCTAGGTTTTAAATCCTTTTCATTTTTGCAGTGCTTCATTTCTTAATTTATACTGTCGTTTTTTACACAGTTGACTGGGATCAGACCTGTTTCTCACCTCTTCTCCCCTCTCTCTTGGCTTATTCTGACTCTTAAAAGTCTGCAAAGCACAGTTTGTCTGTTTGGTCTCCTATTGCAGACACCGTCAGTGTATATATTTTTTCTTTCAGCCAAGCCTGCAACCTGTGCAGGTTGGTGGTGGTTTTTATCAATTGTGCAAAAGAGAATTTGTCCTAGACTTTACTATTGTTTCCTCCATGAATTCCAGGTCAAGTCAGCTTTCTCTCTTTTTTTAATTATTTTTTCTTGCTGTCTAGACAGCTGAAATTCTTGTGCAGACCCTCACTTCCCCTACTGATGGCAATTTTTTCCTCTGCAGCTTCTAATACCTATGCTGTGGTTTCCCTCCCCTAGTTCCTGCAAATTCCATTGCTGATACTAATGTTGTTGCTTATGGCATAAAGTTTAAGTCCTCCTCATCCTTCAGATTCCATTTCTTCAGCTGGCCTCCCTTTGTTTCAGGAAGTTTGCATTTAAATCTCTGTCCTTGCGTTCAAGGCTTTTCTTAGTACATCCCCTTCCTCTCCCTCATTTGTCACTTTTGTCACTTGTACCTTTCCTCGAGCCAGTTCTGCTTTACTGGCTCTGATTGCCTGGGTTTGCCAGCAGCAGCCATATCACCCCTCCTCCCCAGGCTAACTCAGAGTTATCCACTCCCACTGAGCCACAAACCCACCATCATCTTCTCCTCTACAGCTTTGCTTGAGGTCTGCTTTCCCTAAGTTATTTGTTGCATCTTCTTGGGATTTTGTGAGGTTTGTGGAGCCGTACTCTCCTGCCACTGCTGGACTTCCTGCCATCAATATACAAAGTAAAATGTAATGGGTTTTGAGAATAAATGAATCCTTTTAATTCTTTACTGTTAAAGTAGTTTTATAATATTTTCCTTGTTTTTATAGAAACTATTTGTCAGATTGTGTGAGGACATCCATAACATAAGTAGAGTTACTAGAAGTTGCTGAACACTTTACTAGGCAGATTTTCTTTCAGCTCTGTCATCATCAAAGGTACATTTCCAACAAGTTTTCCTACTAGTTCTCTGTGAGGAGCTCCAGGAAAATGTGTAATTGCTGCACGTGTAATAAAAGCCACATATCAAAGGAAGCTGTCCCTGTGCTGCTGAGCACTGTAACAAAAATGATGCATTCAGCCCATTTTGCAGAAACTGTACTAGGAAAATATGGTCATTACTCATCCAAGACCTTTATTGGAGACATGTAGTTTAATGGCAAATTCCATGACAGAATAAGAATTGCATGTCAGCTACTGCCTTTTGAATTAGCATCTATTGGTTTGTTTTCTGGATAAGGAAACAGCAAATATGAACTTCTGCTATGGCTAAGTTGTTAAAAATAATTGACAGATTTTCAGCTGGAAATTTCATCAAAATTGAAAACTTCACTGAAATAGTTAAATTGTTACAGAAATTGAATTAAAATTTATTATCTGACCTTATTTGTTTCAGCTTTGACACTGATGGATTTTGATCTTAATACAGCTGTTTCCATTTCGTGAAGCATATTTGAAATATTATAAATTAGGTAAAGCTAAATTCTTAATGACATATGAGCTTTTTTAATATTTTAAGGTGATCAATCTTTAATATTCTTACAAAAATATTTCAGAGAAGCAAAGTCTGACTAAGATGTCTTATAATCTCTTACTACAGAGATGCTCAGTAATGTGAACACTTAATAGAGTAACCTTGTGTATTGATATAAAAACAGAGAGCATAGGAATCTGGTGTTCCAATGTTTCTCTTTGTAATGCCAATAAAATGCAGAACTACAGAAATATTCTTGTGTAAATACTTACATTCTGAAATTAATCTTCTCTGGTACATTTGGCCATTTATATCAATTGACAGTAAAAATATGGAAATAATTTAGATATTCTGTTTTAAAATGTAATGGAATGTGAAACAATAACCGAAGTGGTTGAATGAAACAGAGTTTGAAAATGCTAAGCAAGTTCTTAACAGCTGTGGATGTTCAAGAAAAGAACATCATCTATAATATTAATACTGAATAAATTAAAATTATTTGAAAGACAAAATCCTGTTTCCCTATATTTTTACTTCTCAGTTGGTCTGGTGAATAGTAGGCAGTAATGAGAGGCTGGAGCCTAGAAGATGGAAGCATTTTTTTAAATATGTTGGATGGGTTGTCTCCTCTATCTGAAGTAGTCAACCAGACTTTTTTAAGTTAGTGGAGTGAAGTAAGTTCTTTTAGAAATGAGTTGATGAATTATGTTTTAGAAGCATGTCTCCAATTTAGTGTTGCCTACAAAATATATGCCAAAATTCAAGTATATTCTTCAACTTATATTTTACATTTCTTTTTTCTTTATCAACAAAAGTATTTTCAGTTTTGCTGAAGACTGGCAGAGGAAACTTGCAGCATAGGTGTCACTGCCACTATTTAGATACTTTATTGTCATAATAAAGATTTTTTTTTGAAGTAGAGGGACCAATCTGGTGTGGAAAAGTTTTGTTTATAGAAGAGAAAAAATGAATTTAAAATATCAAATTACTCTTAAGCAAGACTTCAGAAATGCCTAGGTTAATTATTTTCATTGGTGACATTGAAAGGAAGTTTTCAGTTTACACCGCCTGCCCAGATGGCTGCTTTGATTCACTCATTGCTTTAGGAACATTCAAATGGAAGATTGAGATCTAGCAGTAGATGAAACATGGCCAAGGCTGATCACGTTATCTTGATCTCAGTCTAGGGTATCTCTGCTAGAAAGGAGCAGAGGCAATTCACAGTTCAGCACTGGGGTTTTTCTGCTGAACACATGGCCTCATGTCCAAGGAGAAAGTGGTGTATGACTGAGTAAGGCAGCCTTTATTTGTTAAAATCAAAAGCCTTGTTTTTCCTTAAAGGCATGCTCAGTTTTGTGTAGGTGTTCAGGTACAGTTCAGCTTTGTTTTTCAGCTGTGTTTAAAGGAATATTGAAAGTAGTAGAGTTGTTTCAGTGCCCATTTACATTTGATCACTGTTGCATCAGTTTCCTGACTTGTAAAGCATATATCCATGCATTGAGTTTTTCCAGGTGTATATTACAGGTGCAGCAAAAAAAAAAAAGGGACCAAATGCCACTGATCTTCTACTGATAACTTTCTTTTTACTCATGTTTGAGCGTATTTTGCCTTGGTCTTGATTCAGTTCTAAACTCAGATAAGCAGACTGACTTTTGCATTAATAATCAGCTTTAGTCTTCTTTATTTCACTTTACATTATATTAAGATCCTTCTCAAACCCAAGGAAATATTTTCTTTTGTTAGCTGTATTTTAAGATGATGATCTGGCTGTGTGATCTCCTCTTCCCAATCTGTGTTGTTTCTGGTCAGGCCGTGTATATGTAGTTGGTCTACTGTTTGGTTTGTAATCAGTGTTTTGGGAATCTTTCCAACTTCAGAGGTTGACGTTCAGGTTTGTGATTTCCTGAGTGATTTTTTAATTTTTTTTTTTTTAAACCTTCCCCTCTCCTACCACTAAATTATTTAGTAGGTTTGTGTAGTAATGGAAATTATGTTAAATTCTTCCCTGGAGTGTATCTCTGCAGGTGCTGTTTGTGTTGGGATTTTTTTTTCCACTTAAATGATACATTTGTGGTACATGTTCTAATTCACACTTACAGGCGTGACAACCTAGACTTTATATTGCACTCAGTCCTTGATGAGATGTGATGATAGGCAGAGGGGATGCAGTAAGTCAGTAGAAGGGTGAGAATTTGTTCCAAAAGGACCTACTCTTTTAACAATAGCTTGTTTACTCTCATGTTTGCACAGTTAATGTGTGTGTGTGTGTATTATAGGAAGCTCCCACAACTGGGTAGAGGAAATCGATAATATACCATTTTACTTACTAGAGCACGAGAAGGGCATGCAGGACAAAATGATGCTATTATTTCCCTTAACTCTTTGATGTTCAGCATTCTTCATCTTGGCCTGAATTATGAAAGTGAATGATCTAAAGAGACTAATTAATTACTTTACCACAAAGGAAGCTGAGGGAAGCAGATTACAATTTTGATCTCTGTACAAAAAGGTTTGTGTGCTAGTTGAATTAGTCCCTTGAGTACCTTATGGTTTGCAGTATGTCCAACAAAAGGGCACTTGTTTCCTTATGAAAACACACTGTGCATACCAACCTTCCCCTGCCAGAACTGGAGGGCCATTCAAGTTGCTGATCAGCATTTCCCACTAGTGTTAGCATTTTCACCTAGAAATATCTAAATACTGTAATGTAGTCCAGGTTTTTCTTTTAAATTGAAGTAAAACAACGACTTGTCATAACTGTAAACCAACCAGATTAAAACATACTGAAATAATTGATAAGTGTTCAGCATCACTATGTTATGCAGCATGATAAAGAGTGAAGATGAACTTTTCTTACATGTAGCTGGACAGTAAATTGATAAAGAAAATTGATAAACCAAATCATAGGCTCCCTCATCTCAGAATGGTAACAAAAGTAGGGAATATGTATCAGGAGAGGGTTGTACTAATGTGTATCACTTAAAAATACAAATTATTCTGTGGGTAAGAAGGGAAGATGGTTGCAGAGATCTCTTATCTTTCCTGCTGGGTTCTTCTCAGTGGTGGCACAGGTCCCCTCCCTCCTTCTGCTCTTTCCCTCTGTCCTTTTTTTTTAATACAAAGCTCATCCCTCCTGCAGGGTGTACAGGTCCCTCCCTGCCATGTGGGCTATGGCTGGCTCTGAACTCCTATACCTGCTCCTCTCCCACTCTGTTCTTGCTGTGTGGCATTAGTCAGCTCCTCTCTGCTTTCGCTAAGGATGCATTTTCCACAAAACATCTTCAAGTCTAGTCTGTTGGAGATGGCTGAATCCAAACCTACAGGCTGTTTTTGGACAATGCTTGGGATGTATTGATGGACATCACAAGCACTCTGCCATTATCCAAATCTCCTTTTTTTTTTTCAGCAGTGTATTTAAAAGCATACTATGAATACTTGATCAGTCTTCTGCCCCAGAAAATGTATTTTAGGGATTAGATTGTCACCAGTTTTTCTTGAGGGTTTCATGTATTTCAGTCTTTGTATTTCATCTCTTCAAACTTTGTGTTGTCCACTTACCATCAGCCTGGGTTTCATGACTATAGTTGCTGCAAATGTGTGTCTCGTTCTTTAGGAGGTGCCATTTTGTATAACCATGAGTAGTAACACTGTATTAATACAACAACACAGTCTTGGTTGTCCCTTTTTAAAATGAGCAAATAAGTACCCCTTTTTGTCTACTGTTTATTGTCAATTACATCTTTTGTTGTCAATGGTGTTCACATTTTATTATGATGACTCCCAAGCCCTATAAGGTGGTCTTTGCATCTTGTGGTTTTCCCCTAAAAACTTTCACTGTGTGCACTCTTCTAGAATATGATGTCTCTATGCACTTTTATGTTTTTATTTTCCTTCCTAAGATACTTGGAGAGCTGTAAGAATTAAAATGAGAGGTGTTATTTCTTTGGAAGGTACTAACAGTGTCTTGTTTGTTCTGGAGGTAGTATTGTTGTTTGTTGAAACCTATAGTTCTGCCAGCTCTGGATGTCTGAAAATTTCTCCTCTTACCATATTTCCCCTTGGAGCTTTCCTAGTTCTTGTTGATATTTTTGTTTGTTTGTTTGTTTGTTTTTGGGAAAAAATTGGATAAAACAAGTGATGTATTCTCTAGCTTGTACCCTGTGTCCTAGCAGAGACTACGTCATGTTAAGTTTAGGACTTTGCAACCTCATCCAAAAGCTGAGAGTATTGAGGGGCAAGGGGGAGACTTTTGAATAATATGTTTGAGCTGTTTCCATTTAAAACATTCCCAATGTTTCTCTTAAAAGTCGAGAAATAAAAAAGCCGAAAGGGGTGGAAGTAGTGGAATTTAATTTGAGAAAACTACACAAATCTTAAGGTTTTCATTTTTGGTATCTCATCTACAATCCTCTCACATTAGACAGTTAACTGAATTTGGAAGTTAAATAACTTGTTGCAATCCACAGGAAGTAATAGTCTCATTTTGAGTGATAATGTGAGTTCCTGACTTTGTGTTCTAACCCAGCAAGTAAATCTGGCTATCTACAGCTCATTCTATTCCAACATACAAATACTATTGAAGTACAGAGCAATGGTCTTCATATTCTATTCTAGAAATGCTCTATCTTTGTCCCTTTTATAATATAAAGTATTGCCTGTAAAGTAAGTGCAAACATCATTATGTAAATAAATATATATAAAGAAATATAAATAAGTAAATATATCTAAAAAAAATGCATGGCACTTGAACTTAGTCTGTCAAAATGCAGCTGATACATCTGGGCCCCCACATGACTAGAAATACATAACACTTTTGTGCTGGTTTTCTTGCCTCTTTTTGATGCTATTTACAAAGTGAAGGAGGTCTTTGGCAATGTGTAGGAGCCAGGATAATGAATGTTTTAGGTGTCTTGGGATATGTGCATGTGGAATGCATATCAACTCCTTAGCATTTACTTTAGTTGGAAAGGAAGGAGTTGATAAATTTGATTTTTGAAACACTAAGTGGCTGACATAATCAAAATATGGATCAGAATGAATACTGGAGATTTTGTGAAACTGCTACTTCAAAGACACTTTCCATTTTTCTGTTTTAATTCTGATTTTTTCCTCAAACTGGGGTTAAATATTTTTGGTCATATGTAGTTGTTCTGGTTTTGTACTCGGGACTGTTTGTATTTGGAGTCATATGTAGGGAAAAAAGAAACAGCATTTTTCTCATTAAAACACAGAGTGAAGAAATTGAAAATTGCAGATTTCCTGAATTCTGTGTCCCACTTCTTTTATCTTTGGCCTGTAAAGTACTCCCACCAATGATCTTACTTGCCATGTCTTGAAGAGAGCACTGATAGTAACAGGAGGACCTGACAATACTAACATAGCTGTTTAATTCAGAGATGGACAGAAATGCTTCCCTACTGAATAACCTTCACAGGCATCTTTAGCACTCTAGTTTTCTTCTGAAATTTATGGTTGTGCATGGAGGGGAAAGGAATGTGGAGGAAAGTCTTTCTTTGAGTTAAAGAAATGTAGAGCTTTTTAATGTGAAGGAGGAAAAAATCCTGGGACATTCCTCTCCCCCCAGCCCACAGACAATGCATAAACCATCATCAAGTACAGTATTTAGAAACTCAGTGCAGATCCAAAAATTAAGATAAAATCAAACTAATTGTACTAGATGTTTTATGATGCATGGGTATTTCTCTATGGTGTGGGGTTTTTTGGTTCTGTAAGAGTTTGATTTTTCATCATTCTAAGTGTAGATGTGTATTTTAGTAGTGGTGTTCACTTAGTTTTGTGTCATTATCATGTTTTGTCAATTTTCTTTTATGATGTGCCAAATAGAGTAGTCTATTTGTGAATAGTCTAAAATGTGTCAGTACAAATTGTTAAACCAAAACTGACTATGGGCCTTTTTTTATCTTTATCCTTCTTTTGAGAATAAAGACCAGTTTCTTCATGATGAAGTTTCATCTTCAGTGTCACATCTTGCAACAAAGGTAAATACCTGTTCTTTGAAAACGTAACATTTAATATCATATATATATATTTCAGTCCATGTATGTTAGAAAGTTGCCAGGTCTTCATGGACAGCTGATTAAGGAATTTATATAGTTCATTGATGATTTTATAATCATTATTTTATAATTTATATTTTATTATATCCTTTGTCATGGGGTTCTCATTGAAGTAATATTAGCAATCCAGGATTAGTTGGAAAGTTCCCTTATTTGCTTCCATTAATGGAGAGGGGAAGGTATCCTGGTTTTTTTTTCCTCTCAATGATGGCTATCAAAACACAAGATGAAAATAAGAAATCACAGGAATAACTGAAGTCTAAAGAAGGAATTCCAAATTCTAGCTGCCACTGGCAATAAAAACATGAAAAGTAGAAGAATTTGGGGTTGTTTATTCCATTACGTGTAGCTCCGCTTGCTCTCTGACCACAAGAGGTTAAGGATTTTATTTTGTATCTCTTTCAGGAAAGAGAAGTAGGCATGCAAATTAAATTTTTTTACCTTGATATGTGTCCAAGAATCTTCTTTAATGTTCCTGAAATACATTAGTAGAAGATGAAAGAAGTGGAAGTTATTATGATAAGCTAGAGCTTGTTTTGAAATTCCATAGGTATAAAGAGAAGTATTTTAAAATAGGTTCATTAGTGTAATAGGATACTTTACATTAATATGTATAAACTGAACATCTGTCTCTGTTACTTCTTTTTGTTCTACTTCAGATGCAGCATGACTTTCATTGAAAATAGAAGTCAGATTGTACTATACCTTTTTCTACCCTTTTGAAGAAACATTCTTTTTTATGAAAACATAAATTACCATATATTTTATACCAGATGATAAATGTTTAGGGAGAGAATCTTAAAACAAATCTATTTTTTATTGAAATTGTTTTGCCCCCTTCTTAGTCATTCAGGAAGGTTTGCTAACTGTGTGTTCTGACTTAAAAAACCAAAAATGTCACCAGATAAAACACTGAGCTGCAGTATTTTTGTCTTTTAAAGTAAAACCCTATTGTCTTAAAAACGTATTCTCAAGAAACCACCTTATCCTTCTCATCTTCTCTTTCTAAAAGCAATTCTGTATTTTATTTGGTTGTTCTGTTGTCTTAGAAGCTGTCAGTACAGTGATATTCCAGAAGTTCTAAAATGTTAATATGTTAATAAAAAGCTGATGGATTGCATGTGTGGCCTTTCCAGTACACACGTGTGGTGAATAAAATAGTCTCCTTGTTGAAACAATATGGCGAAGAGCAACAAAGGTCTTGAAGAAGGCAGTGGATGAATAGTGTGTGTGCTCCTTGGGGAGACAGCATTCCTGGTCTCTCCAAGCCTGAGTTTTAAGACAGTGTTGATGCCCATTTGCAGAGGAAAGCCTTTGACCTAGGTTTGGAGGTCTAAAAGTGGGAGCTAGTCCTAAAGGCTGCAGGTACAGCTTGGAAAATGGTCTTAGATCCTGCCCTTGCAGGAAGCTGCCTACTGAGCACCGAGGACAGGCAGTGCTGAATTGTTCTAGTTCTCTCCTCACAGCTCTCTTAAAAGGCAGGTATAGGTGGTTAAAAAGCCTCATGACATCTCAAAGTGAGGAACCATGAATGCTCCAGTGGTGCTCTCCAAATTGCAGAAATCTGGAATCTGTGTTCATACTCTGTCTGGACATGTGAATTAGGGAGTAAGTCCTATGAGGAGTGACTGAGGGAGACAGGGGTGTTTAGCTTGGACAAGAGGAGGCTCAGGGGAGACCTTTACAACTTCTTGAATGGAGGTTGTAGCCAGGTGGTGGTCGGCCTCTTCTCCCAATTAGCCAGCAACAGGACAAGAGGAAATGGCCTCAAGCTGCACCAGGGGAGGTTCACGTTGGACATCAAGAGGAATTTCTTTACTGAATGTGTGGTTAAGCATCGAAATGGGCTGGCCAGAGAGGTCATGGAGTCACCATTCCTGGAAGTGTTCAAGGAATGATTAAATGTGGCACTCAGTGCCATGGTCTGGTTAAACTCTTGGTTTTCAGTCACAGGTAGGACTCGATGATCTCAGAGGTCTTTTCCAACCTAAATGATTCTCTGATTCGACCTCTGAAAAACTCAGTTTTTGGGGGTCTCACTGCCATGCTCATCTTCTGAATTAAAAGTACAGTAGAAACTTCATCTGCAGTTGTTTTTAGGCCAGATTTTGAAAAGAGACAAAGTTTTGAGAAACAAAGTAGATCAAGAACCTTAAGGCACGCAAATCCATGAAACCTGATGAGATACATTTGTAGGTCCTGAGGGAGCTGGTGGAAGAAGTGGCTAAGCCACTATCCAGCATACTTGAGAAGTTATGGCAATCTGGTGGAGTTCCCACTGATTGGAAAATGAAAAACATGACCCCTATTTTCAAAAAAGGAAATAAAGAAGACCAGAGATCTGTGGACTGGTCAGTCTCATCTCTATGCCAGGCAGGGTCATGAAGCCAATCCTCTTGGAAACTATACTAAGGCTAATGAAAAATAAGGAGGGAATTGGTGACAGCCAGCATGGCTTCACTAAGGGCAAATCATGCCTGACAAATTTGATGACGTTCTATGACAGTGTTGCAGCATTGGTGAATGAGGGTAGAGCGACTGATGTCATCTATGTGGACTTGTGCAAAGAATTTGCATGATATCCATGCCTTTAAACTGGAGAGACGTGCATTTGAGAGATGGCTCATTCAGTAGATAAGAAATTGGCTGCATGCCATGCCATGTATGACATGCAAAGAATTACGGTCAGTGGATTGATGTCCAAGCAGGGGCCAGTGACAAGTGACATTCCTTAGTGGTTGGGACCAGGTCTGTTTACCATCGTTGCTGGGGACATGGACAGTGGGATTGTGTGCACCCTCTGCAAGTTTGTGGATGGCACCAAACTGTGTGATACTTTCAACGAGCCAGAGGGAAGGGATGCCATCCAGGGGGACCTTGACAGAAGAGAGGTGGGCCTGTGTGAACCTCATGAAGTTCAACAAGGCAAACATGTTCGACAAGTTCAACATGCCAGATCCTGCAGCTGGGTCATGGTAGTCCCAAGCACAAGTAGAGAATGGGTGGAGAATGGACTGAGAACAGCCGTGCTGAGAAGAATTCGAGGGTGTTGGTGCATAACCAGAACCACTGATCTGCACATCAGAGTTTGGCTGACTTGAGAAAATCGCCACCACCAACAATGCTTTAATATCTGTAAGGCAAATATGGGAGGGAGTTGGTTTTTATATTTCGGTTATCTGTCTTCTTGCTCGTTTTGAAGAGGTTTCCTGTCATGTGGGAAGAATACTTCTTTAATTAAAGCTGATTGGTGTTTTTTAGCTGTTAAACACTTAATTGTGACTTTATTGAACTGTAACGTACTTATATGGAGATTCTATCTCTAGCTTTTTATTTTAGCTTCATTTCTTTTAGGGGAGGAGTGAAGGAAACTGTGGAACAAACAATTATTTCTTCTCAGTCAAGGTCAAAAGGAAAATCCGTTCTTTTTGTTTATATTTATAAAAAAATTCTGCAAGTGTTTTGTGATGTGCCTTTACTTAGCTGGAGAATTTTGATTCACCAGTCAATCCTCTGTGAAAATACTTGTGAAGGTCTGCTGAAACATGGCCCAAATATAAATTTCTGGAAATCTCATTTCATACATGCTGAGCAGTGACTTTTTAGGGATTAGCTGCTTAACTACACAATGGTATTGAATGTGCTGATTCTCACTGCAGGTGTACAGCAAGAATGCCCTGTAATTGCTCATTTTGCTTGCTAAGACTCTGTCATGTGGCTTGTTTTAGCCAGCAGAGAGTGATTTCTTTGCTCCACAGCCCTGCTGGCCTGGCAGTCGGGAAGCAGAAGATTCTAACAGGAATATACTAGAAGTACCAGTAACCCACTCCTAATGCAGGCAGCATAAAGTTCAAACATGCTTGAATCTCTTGCTTTGTAAACTGCTTGTCTTGTACCTCTGTGTCCTGGTTTAGGGCGAATTTGGGAGGAAATCTCCGAGTGGGGTTCCTCTGAAAAGCAAATCCAAACAGCCCCTCCCCCCAGCCGGTCCGGGGAAATAATTCCCTCAGAGATAGAGTGGAAAAAAAGCCTTATTTATTTAACAAACAAAATGCCCACAAGCATAAAGAATGAATAATAATAATAACAATAATAATAATATGAAACAATAAAACCTCTCGCTGCTCCGAAGAGAGATGGCAAAACTCAGAGTCCGTGTCAGGAGTTTGTTTATCAGTCCCTTCAGTGCTGAAAAATGCCGAGCCCCGGCCCGGTGGGCCACGGGTGCAAGATCCCGGTGCTCCTCTGGGTTTTTCACTCCTGAGCAGATTTAAACAGTCCCAAAGAAAAATAAAATAATAAAAAAAAAACAGTCCAGGAAAGCTTCTTTGCCTCAGCTAGCTAGACTAACAAGAGGAGAAAAAAAAACTCTCTCTGGCTGCCCTCTGTGTATCCGACGAAGAAAGAAAAAAAAAAGAAACCACACAGTCCCAAGGACGAGAGCAGATTCCCAGGAGTGAGTTTGTTTCTCAAAACAAACTGCGCGCTTCTTCTTTCCCTGCTCACTCTCAGAACCAGTCTTAAAGGTACAGAACACAGAACAGACGATTTGGGGATACATAGTCACCCTAGGACATTCCACCCCTTATCACCATATCGTCAACTTATCAAAACTAATTGAATTTTAACTCTACAAACACACATTATGCATGCATATATCTATATAAAAACAATATACAGCTATATAGAGAAAATGGCAGTGACATTCAACAAAAGTGATATGTACACATGGTTTTCATCCAACAATCAGATCTCCCTGAGGTACACATCGTGTTGTTCCATCTTTCTGCATTATCCACCATGTACAACCTGGTCCCTGAGCAAAGACAATCCCACGGATGGGTTTGTCCGTACTTGAGGTGGATTTGATCCAAACTGTCTTCCCTAGCAAACCTCTTGCATGTACTACAGGGACTTTATCTCCATCTACTGTATGCAGGAGCTCAGACTGGGCAGGGCCTGCTCTGTTGGTGGAACCTCGGGTGTTAACTAACCAGGTGGCCTTTGCCAGATGCTGCTCCCAGTTCTTGAAAGATCCCCCACCCAATGCTCTCAAGGTGGTCTTTAACAGTCCATTGAATCTTTCCACTTTCCCAGCAGCTGGTGCATGGTAGGGGATATGGTACACCCACTCAATGCCATGTTCCCTAGCCCAGGTATTGATAAGGCTGTTCTTGAAATGAGTCCCGTTGTCTGACTCAATCCTCTCAGGGGTACCATGCCTCCAGAGAACCTGCTTTTCAAGGCCTAGAATGGTGTTACGGGCTGTAGCATGAGGCACAGGGTAGGTCTCCAGCCACCCCGTGGTGGCTTCTACCATTGTGAGCACATAGCGCTTACCTTGACGTGTCTGGGGTAATGTGATATAATCAATCTGCCAGGCCTCCCCATACTTGTATTTGGACCACCGTCCACCATACCATAGGGGCTTCACCCGCTTGGCCTGCTTGATTGCAGCACATGTGTCACAGTCATGAATAACCTGAGAAATACTGTCCATGGTGAGATCCACCCCTCGGTCTCGTGCCCACTTATAGGTGGCATCTCTGCCCTGATGACCTGAGGCATCATGAGCCCATCGAGCCAGGAACAACTCTCCCTTGTGTTGCCAATCTAAGTCTATTTTTGACACCTCTATCTTTGCAGCCTGATCTACCTGCTCATTGTTTCTGTGCTCCTCATCAGCTCTACTCTTGGGGACATGGGCATCTACATGACGGATTTTTACAGGTAGCTTCTCTATCCGAGTGGCAATGTCTTTCCACTCTTCGGCAGCCCAAATTGGTTTTCCTCTACGCTGCCAGTTAGCCTTTTTCCACTTCTTCAACCATCCCCATAAAGCATTGGCTACCATCCATGAATCAGTATAGAGGTAGAGCTTTGGCCACTTCTCTCTCTCAGCAATGTCCAGGGCCAATTGAACAGCTTTGAGTTCAGCAAGTTGGCTCGATCCACCATCTCCTTCCGTGGCCTCAGCGACTTGTCGTGTGGGGCTCCACACAGCTGCTTTCCACTTCCGGTTCATTCCCACTATGCGACAGGAACCGTCAGTGAAAAGAGCGTAGGGTGTTTATTCTGCTGGCAGTTGGTTGTATGGTGGAGCTTCTTCAGCCCGTGTCACTGGTTCTTGCTCCTCTTCATCTGTGAGACTAAAGTCTTCACCTTCAGGCCAATTTGTAATTATCTCCAAAATCCCAGGGCGATTCAGTTTTCCAATACGGGCGCGCTGTGTGATGACAGCAATCCACTTACTCCATGTAGCATTGGTGGCATGGTGGGTAGACGGAACCTCTGCTTTAAACATCCACCCCAGCACTGGTAGTCGGGGTGCCAGGAGGAGTTGTGTTTCAGTGCCTATTACCTCTGAGGCAGCTTGGACTCCTTCATAGGCTGCTAAAATTTCCTTCTCTGTGGGAGTATAATTGGCCTCAGACCCTCTGTAGCTTCGACTCCAGAATCCCAGCGGTCGTCCTCGAGTCTCCCCAGGCACCTTCTGCCAAAGACTCCAGGACAGACCATGGCTCCCGGCTGCAGAGTAGAGCACGTTCTTCACATCTGGTCCTGTCCTGACTGGGCCAAGGGCCACTGCATGGGCAATCTCCTGCTTGATCTGGGCAAAGGCGTGTTGCTGTTCAGGGCCCCAATGGAAAGTGTTCTTCTTGCGGGTAACCAGGTAGAGAGGACTCACAATCTGGCTGTACTCAGGGATATGCATTCTCCAAAAACCTATGGCACCTAGGAAAGCTTGTGTTTCCTTCTTGTTGGTAGGTGGAGACATTGCTGTGATCTTGTTGATGACATCAGTAGGAATCTGACGCCGTCCATCTTCCCACTTAATTCCCAGGAACTGGATCTCTCGAGCAGGTCCCTTAACTTTGCTCTTCTTGATAGCGAATCCAGCTTTCAGCAGAATCTGGATGATCTTCTCTCCTTTCTCAAACACTTCAGCTGCAGTATTCCCCCACACAATGATGTCATCGATGTACTGCAGATGTTCTGGAGCCTCACCCTTTTCCAGTGCAGCCTGGATCAGTCCATGGCAGATGGTAGGACTGTGCTTCCACCCCTGGGGCAGTCGGTTCCAGGTGTATTGCACTCCCCTCCATGTGAAGGCAAACTGAGGCCTGCACTCTGCTGCCAGAGGAATGGAGAAAAATGCATTGGCAATGTCAATAGTGGCATACCACCTTGCTGCCTTGGACTCCAGCTCATACTGGAGCTCCAACATGTCTGGCACAGCAGCGCTCAGCGGTGGAGTCACTTCATTCAATGCACGATAGTCCACAGTCAGTCTCCATTCTCCTTCAGATTTTCGCACAGGCCAGATGGGGCTGTTGAAGGGTGAGTGGGTTTTGCTGACCACCCCTTGACTCTCCAGCTCACGGATCATCTTATGAATGGGGATCACGGCATCTCGAGTTGTTCTATACTGTCGGCGGTGCACTATTGAGGTGGCAATTGGTACCTGTTGCTCTTCCCCCTTCAGAAGTCCTACTGTTGACGGATTCTCGGACAGTCCAGGCAAGGTGTTCAATTGCTGGATGCCCTCCATCACTACAGCTGCTATCCCAAATGCCCATTTGAGTCCCTTAGGGTCTCTGAAATACCCACTCCGAAGGTAGTCTATGCCCAAAATGCATGGGGCCTTTGGGCCAGTTGCAATAAGGTGTTTCTTCCACTCATTTCCAGTCAGGCTCACCTCTGCCTCCACCAACGTATAGTCCTGTGATCCCCCGGTCACACCAGCAATAGAAACAGATTCTGCCCCTACATGTGTTGATGGAATTAATGTGCACTGTGCACCAGTATCGACCAAGGCCTCGTATTCTTGTGGTTCAGATGTGCCAGGCCAACGAATCCACACATTCCAAAAAACACAATTTTCCCTAGCCTCTACCTGGCTAGAGGCAGGGCCCCTCTAGTCCTGGTTTTCCTTCTTTCCTTGGGCGTATGTCTTAGAGGTTCCTTCAAGGGAGTCAGACATATCATCATCATCATATCTGGCAGTTTGCCTACGGGCAATTGGAGCTGCTTCTCTTTTGGTGGAACCTCCTCTCTGGGTCTTGCCTTCCTTCAGCTCATGTACCCGTTGTGCCAAAGCAGCAGTAGATTTTCCATCCCATCTCCTCATGTTTTCTCCGCAATCACGCAGGAAGAACCACAGCTCAGCTCGTCGAGTGTACCCTCTCTCCCTATCTGGGGAACGTCTTCGTTGGGTACCAACACCTCTGATCTGTACTGCTGAAATTTGGAAGAGGTCCTCTCTAATCTCCTCCCTGAGTTTCTTGTGATTCTCCTCTATTTTATCTTCTAGTTTCTGTAGACGTGTTTCCACAGCTGCAATTCTGGCATGTGTTGGGCCATGCACGGCATCTGCATATGCTCGCAGCTTCTTCGCCATGTCGAGCACAGTCTCATATGTCTCATCCCGCTTCATTATTGCTAGAGCAGAAGCGTATTCAGGTGGCCCAAGTCGCACAAGTTTCCTCCACATGACAGGTGTACATGGTACCAGGTCCGGATTCCTAGTTGTTATGTCATCTGAAAAAATGAGCTCTGCTACAGCCATCTCTCTCAGACGTTGGATCCCCTGTTCTATGGTCTTCCACTGTGTCTGCTGCAGATAGAGGTCATCTGCACACAGGTATCTTTGTGCTACACCTTCCAGGATCTGTTCCCAGAGACTGTGAGGGCTAGCGTCCCTCATCATGCTTTGGTCGATGACAGGATCATGTGACAGAGATCCCAAATGTCTCGCTTCAGTGCCATCCAGAATGGTAGCCTCCCCTGCAGCATCCCAAAGGCGGACTAACCAACTAATTATAGATTCATCAGGTTGTCGCCTGTAGTCTTTTCTTAGGCCTCGAAGGTCCTTTAGGGAAAAGGTATCAATATTGGCTCCAGAATCTGTACCCCTCGATGTGGCTTCTGATTTTGGTGAAGGTCCTTCTCCTGCATCATCATCATCATCCTGCACCTTGCGATCGGTCTTGCTTTTACACTTTCCGCCTCTTGTATTAGCAGCAACAGCCATTGGTTGAGGCTTACTGTCTAGTTCAGCTACTGGCCTGGAGCCTGGGATATTAGCTGCAGCCTGAGTGACTGGAATAGTAACTGTTGATTTGCATCCCTGCCTCCCTGTCTCTGTCGGCCGCCCTACATTATCTAGCAGGGTGCGATAAGCATATGCCAGAGCCCAGCTTACTGCAATGATCTTTTCTCCCTTAGAGGCATCATGGTATTTCTCTTTCAGGTATTTCCCCACCTTGGCTGGATTCTGAATTTGTTCACGTGGAAAGTCCCAGACTACAGGGTCAGAAAACTCCTTCAGGAGCTGGCCCATATCTTCCCATTCTCCACACCATTCAAGATTTCCTACGCCTGGGTCAACTCCTGGGTCAGGGGTTTCATTAGCCCCTCGAGAAATCTCAGCCCTCATTCTAGACAAGCTGCAAACCATATAGAGGAAGCTCACCAGCTGAAATACCAGGAAGATGGTATCTTTAACATTCAGGGGACACTGAATATTCTCCAAAAGTGATGTGACCGATTCAAAAGATATGA
Source organism: Trochalopteron elliotii (assembly GCA_024734555.1). Lineage (NCBI taxonomy): Eukaryota > Metazoa > Chordata > Aves > Passeriformes > Leiothrichidae > Trochalopteron > Trochalopteron elliotii. The sequence goes on from JANPWX010000016.1 coordinate 3,409,704, forward strand.
GGGACAGGAAAGACTGAAAAGCTTCATCCCCTGTTCCTCCTCTAACAAAGTGGGTGCAATTATTCATAAATTCCCAAAACATGCTGCTGGAACTAGGACGCATGGTAGGACGAAGAAACCATAAACCAAACATACCTGCCACAAACTCCAGTACCTTCATAAACTTCCTATAAATCATGATCACTAAACCCAACAAAATAGCAATCCTAAATCGTGCACCTCTAGTGTAAAAGCTATGTGTTAGGGACAACATTGGAGCTAGTTCTGGATAAGAAAACAAGCCTAGGGACCAGAAAGGTATTAGAACCTCAAAGAAACCTAGGGAACAGAAATACAGCAAGGGCTCTATTCCAATAGACATTAGGGATTCAAGGGGCAACATGGCTACTCTATCCCCACACAAAAAACAACCAAAATGCACTCAATAATCAATACAAGTTTTTTTCCACTCTCTCGAGCCCCACGTTGGGCACCAAATTTACTGTATGTCCTGGTTTAGGGCGAATTTGGGAGGAAATCTCCGAGTGGGGTTCCTCTGAAAAGCAAATCCAAACAGCCCCTCCCCCCAGCCGGTCCGGGGAAATAATTCCCTCAGAGATAGAGTGGAAAAAAAGCCTTATTTATTTAACAAACAAAATGCCCACAAGCATAAAGAATGAATAATAATAATAACAATAATAATAATATGAAACAATAAAACCTCTCGCTGCTCCGAAGAGAGATGGCAAAACTCAGAGTCCGTGCCAGGAGTCTGTTTATCAGTCCCTTCAGTGCTGAAAAATGCCGAGCCCCGGCCCGGTGGGCCACGGGTGCAAGATCCCGGTGCTCCTCTGGGTTTTTCAGTCCTGAGCAGATTTAAACAGTCCCAAAGAAAAATAAAATAATAAAAAAAAAACAGTCCAGGAAAGCTTCTTTGCCTCAGCTAGCTAGACTAACAAGAGGAGAAAAAAAAACTCTCTCTGGCTGCCCTCTGTGTATCCGACGAAGAAAGAAAAAAAAAAAGAAACCACACAGTCCCAAGGACGAGAGCAGATTCCCAGGAGTGAGTTTGTTTCTCAAAACAAACTGCGCGCTTCTTCTTTCCCTGCTCACTCTCAGAACCAGTCTTAAAGGTACAGAACACAGAACAGATGATTTGGGGATACATAGTCACCCTAGGACACTCTGTGACCCAAATCTTGTTATGATTCTTTGACTTGATTGAATTCTGTGCTTTTTTACCTCTCTCCATTATAAGATAATCTGTATTAACTGCATCCATCTGATGCCCAAGTTTACCTGTTTTCAGTTAAATTTACACAATCTTCCTCTTTAGTATATATGCATCTGTATCAGCATACTTTTTTTGGGTGCAATAAACTTGTGAAATTTGCTTTTGGGACTGAACTACTTTAGCTTATACCCAGCTGTTAGTATTCCTGGTTTGTTGCTTTTTACCCTAATATTTCATGAACCTTCTTGCCCTCTAGCAGAGCTCTAATTCCCAGCTGTTTGCCTTTGACAGTAAAATTAACTGAAAAGTCTTCATAGTGATGCTTTGCTGTTTCCCAGTTGACTCTTTTGTTGTTCATTTATTAGTCTTTGCCTGTTTACCTATTATGGGAAGATAGGAGTCATATAAACATCAGAGTTTGTTAATGTGGTGAAAAATGGTGTCCATAAAGTAATTTTTTGTAATAGTACCCATCAATTTTGTAGGAGACTTCCAGTTTAAGGAGTCCTGACCCATTCTGGGACATTTTATAAAGTTAACTATCAGTAGACATTTGTTCCCTGTTTTATCTAAAGAAAGAAAAATTGCAGTCAAAAGATACAATTTGTATATAGTTAATTCACATGAAGCGGTACAGGTAACAGCTGAAGTCTTACTATGAAGGTTGAGATTAGAGTGAATCTTAGGGATTTGAGGGAGCCATATTGTATGTACAAAGCTCCAATTATGAAAGAAAGCTGATAGATGACTGCAATTTTCAGAGGCTGCTTCAGGTGTTGTAATAGGTCCTGCTACGAAAAAGGTGCTGTTGCCCCTAAATTCCACGTGCTTTATCTTTAATGAATTGATTCTTAGCACTAACCTAAAAGAATGCAAAAAATGAGAGAGTTAGATTTCTGCTGGCTTAAGTAGTTGTCTTGGTTTGGAAAGACAGGTGTTTGTGAGGGAAGGCAGGAGCCACCCTTGAAATGGAAGATGTAAACCCCCTCCCTCCAAATTATTATAATTTTGAATTAAGGGCCTCTCAGGCAAAGTTATGGGAATAAGGATAACAGTTCTTTACTAGGAAAATTGAAATAAAAAATGCAGTAGTACAAGAAATACCCAACAAAACACCGACAGAATACAACCTGCTTCTCTGTTTTTCAAGGTGTTGGTAGCAGTCCAGTTAAATCATGGCTGCAGTTCTCCTGGAGTGACAGGACGTGGTTCTGTTGAAAATGATCCTGTAGAAGGGTGTAGTTTTCCTTGAAGGTCCAGTGGTGGTGAGATGGATCCAGTCATCCTCTGGGAATCCAGTGGAAAAACAGGCTGCCCTGGTGTTCTGAATCTCAGGTTTTATCCAGGTAGGAATTCTGGGCTCGTCCCCCTGGGTGGAGCAGCTCACGATGGGTTGATGTAACTTTAACAGTCATGTAGTGAGACTCAATGGCCCATTAACAGAAGATGTCTCCCTGGAGGGAGGATGGGTCATGGAAGAGATAAAGAACACTGCCCCACCTGGTTTTAACAGATGGTAATAGAATACATTTGGTTACATCTTGCATTGCAGCCTAAGACAGTAGTTGAACCAGTTTTCCACAGCATCACACAGGTACAAAACCATAGCATAAGGAAGGCAGTATCAGTGAGCAGGCAGTGGACTGGGTTCACCCTTTTCAGCAGCAGTGTCTGATAAACCAGATCTGCCACCTTGTGATCCCCTCTCTGGGGATCTGTCTGACAGATGGGCACCGATGCTGAAGCACGGGCAGAGCAGAGGGGAGAGGAGCGAGCAGAAGAAACAGCAGAGAGCTGGACCAGGAATACAGACCACATCCTTTGTGTGATGTTCTAGGAGGGACTGCTTGTACACCCAGTTTCAGAAGATTCACTAATTAAACGGCAGCCTTCTCATGGTGGAAAAAAAGTACTTCATAAACTAGAAGGAGCTGAAGGAAAAGAATCTGTGCTCTGGGCTCAAGCTCTTAATATACCAGTTGAAACAGACCATGATGGCTTTTCAGTAGTTTGCCAGTTGATGGAGTAATATGTATGTTTAATTTCACTTTTTACTGATTCTTTTAGGTGATTGCACAAGGCATTGCTGCACAGGTTTTCACAACTTAAAGTGGAAGATAAAGGAGATAATTTATTAATTGCTGTTCTGATAGGCATACTCTTTGCTGTCATAGTCAAACTGCTATGAGACCAGTCTGTATTTCTAGTTCAGAGAATACTGAAATGGCATCTTGAGAAGTTTCTGCTTTGTTTCTCATTGACATTTTTGAAAAATAGTAGACTGCAGCATCCAACATGGTCCTCTAATTCTAACATCTGATGTTACAGTTGTAGTCAGTAATAGTTCTCTCTTCCTTAATAGTGGTCTCCTTTTGTTTTTTTAGCTGTCCCATGAGCATTTCACTGAAATTCTTTTCAGCCTGGTTTTGAGTGTACACCTGGTTCTATCAGTCAACTTTGATTTTCAAAGATCACCTACTCCAAGCTCAAGCCCAACCCATCAGGCAGAGAAGAAGCAAAGGTGGCAGGAGGCATGATGAACATGATATTCCTGAAAAACCTTGAGCATTAAAGGGAAGCATTCTAGAGGTGGAAGCAGGGTCAACTGCCCTGAGGGGAGTATAGATACACTCTTTAAATGTGCAGGGATGGGGTTAGGAAGGATTAAACTCACCTGGAGTGAAATCTGGTGAGCAGCAAGAAAGGTTACTGCTTCTACACCAGCAGCAGAGAGAGTGTGAAGAAGATGAAGCCTGACTCTTCTCAGGATGCTCAGTGAACGGGCAAGGGGCACAAACTGAAATAGAAAAAATATAATTTAAAAATAAGAAAAGTCGTTTTCACCATGAGGACAGTCAAGCCCTGGAACAGGTTTCTGGAGAGGTTGTGGATTCTCCAGCTGTGGAGATACTCAAAACCTGGCTGTCTATGATCCTTAGCAATCTGCTGAGGGGTGACCTTGCTTTGAGTAGTGGGATTGGACTAGAAGATCTCCAGAGGCCCTTTCTAGCTGTAAAGGCTGTGTAATTCTGTGAATTCTGGATGTTAAATTATTTTTTTTTCCAATGACACAGGGAAAAGTAGTTTGAAGATTTGAGAATATAATCAGGTCAGTTACATTTATAAACCTTCTAGAAAATTTTAGGAGTAGTACTTATGTGTAGAGAGTCACATCATAAAAATGAAATACAGAGCTCCTGCCAGTGGATTGATGCTTTAAGACCATATCAGTACTGTGTTTTCATACTTCGCATAACTTTAATAGTTTTACATAAAACAAGTCTCCAGTGTGGTGAGGAGTCAGCTTACTGAAGTGTCATCTTTACTAACTGACCTTCCTTTGACACCCATTGCAAGGATGCTGATTGTTCTGGGATATGAACAATTGGGTCTTTCTCCAGGTGCTCTGTAAGATTATAAGTGATTCCCAGCTGATTTAGATTTTGGGAATCTCTGACTGTGGTAACAGGAGATGGTGTTCAGGGAGAGCACAAGATGGCTGGTGTCTAGGGCCTCTTCCCCTAACATCAAAAATCATTGTTTTAAGGTATTAGAGGGTGCACCCCTTTAAATAGGGGCTATTCATTTATGGATCTCCTATCTGAATTTGTCTAATTCTTCTTGTGATGGTTCCCAGCACTTTTTGGCTATACAGCTGCTGCATGTCAAACTGATGGTTCCAGGGAACTTCAAGATCTCCTTCCTGAGCTGCACCTACCAGCTGATACGGTTGTAACTGTTCCAGCTGCACTTGTCACTTGGTTAAAAGTGTTTGAAGAACTCTGAAAAGAAACATGGAAATGCAGCAGGCTGTTCTGAGGAATTTCACTCTTATGTGTCAGCTACATGACAGCAGCAGTCAAAAAACAAGATTGTTGTCTTAAAAACAGTTCAGTAGTTACAAAAAAGCTTCTGGAAGTGTGAAATATGTATTTAACCTCCTCCTTCACTAAGGTTTAAATTCTGGAGTATGCTACCACTGAGAAGACAATCAAGAGTGATCTGTTCACTCCTTGGTGGAGTGAAAAGATGTTTCAGGAGATTGGTGCTGGTGAAGGCAGGTGGAGAGGAGAAGGCTTAGGCATGGTAAACAGAGGTTCTGCTTTTACTATTGCACTTCCTGGTTTCTTTCAGCCTAATCTGTTTAATATGTAGTAGGCTTTGTGCAATGAGTTATATCACATAGTGGCAAAATATGATTTACTTGGACATTGGTGTTCTTACGCAGATTATCCTGACAGTGTTTCCTTTGGAAACCCCAAATAAGTAAGTAGTGGAAGTGTATCTTAGATGTTGAGTGTGCATGTCTCCTAAGGACTAGCTGAGAGAAGAATAAATCAGTTACAATCTGGTTATTAGCCTTGTATGTACCTACCAAATACCGTGGACAGGAAAATATGGAAGGAATGGTACAATGTGTACATAGATAGTGATTTACATACAGGTTGAAAGAGTACAGAGCTTGTAAAGGCTTATCCAAAGACCTGCACATGTTATCTACTTGTCAATTAATAGAAATTTTCTCATTATTGTTCTTAAAGATATCCGTGAATCAGAATTGGACACATGAAGTGAAATGAAAAAAAAATCTGATGTTAAAAAGTATGGGAAGTTTCTGGCTAGATACAGGTGTGTTTGTTTTTTTCGGTTGGAGGATTGCTTGATATCCAGAGAGCACAGCAAAGGCTGGGATTGTGTTGGCAAAGGATGTATGATGTTCTAGTTTAAAGAAGGTGCATGTACAGATATATCCTTTCTGTTACATTGAATAAGTGTGTATAAATGCTTTTCTCCAAGCTTTTCATCAATATTGTTCTTTAAAGGCGCATATAATTTAAATTAAGTCTGTTCTATGTCTTTAATTGCTATCTGAAAACTAGTAACAAGGTGGTTCTATTTTTTCATAATCAGCAAATTTATTAGGTGGAAATGACTTGATGAAACATCATTTTTGAAAGAAGACAGTTTATCTATGAGTTGCATCATCCAGTTTGAAGGGAAAAAGAGTTTTTAAGTGTAGCTTGTAGCTGTGTTTTTTCCTATGGTAGCAAAGTTTCCTTCCCAGAAAGGCCTGAAATAATAGAATTTTAGTAAGATAAGGGATGATAGAGTCATGGAGTGGTTTGGGTTGGGCGAGACCTTAAAAATGATCTAGTTCCAACCCTTCTTGGCATGGGCAGGGACACCTTCCACTAGACCTGATTGCTCAAAGTCCCATCCAGCCTGGCCTTGAACAATTCCAGGGAAGAGGCATCTGCAACTTCTCTGGGCAACCTGTGCCTCACCACCCTCAAAGTAAAGAATTTCTTCCTAATATTTAATCTAAATCTATCTTCCTTCATCTTAAGGCCATTCCCCCTTGTCCTATATCTACATGCCCTTGCCAAAACCTCCTGCTTGTCTTGACAGCTGTGGTTTTGTTTTGATTATTATCCTTCATAATGTATCATATTTTGTAATATAGTCAAGTAACACTGACAGACTATCACTGCCATTCTTACTGGATCCTGTGAAGGAGAGCAGCAACTTTCATGTTCTGTGCTTGGCACACACATGTGTATTTTTGTGAGCATGCTGTCAAAGTAAAAATAACCTATACCTAGTTGTTTCTCCTTGAGGGAGGGAGAACCAAACCTTTAATAAAGTTAAAAAAGTAATTTATGCCATATGCTTAATGGTCTCAGTAAATTTAGAGAACACACTGTAGTACACCAGTGCCACATCTTACATTGCACTGATGACCAATGCTCTTATCCTTGCTTGCAGGGCTGGTGGAAGTTGTAGTTTAGTGGTTACAGAGAGGGACAGAGATGTATAAAACAGATTAAAGAGTTTCATAATGCTTGTGGCTCTCCTGTCTGTTGTGACTCTTTCTAGACATGACAGTTTGTTTCATTTCTTGTCTACTGAAGCCCTTTAGACTGTCCTTAAAGCTGCCTAGATTCCCTTGTTACTCTGCTACATTAAAATGGAGCCCAGCTGTACTCAAAGGCATCACAAAAGCACCAAGGATTTGTGTTGTTTGCTCAGCAAGGAAGAGCTCTTGCTGCAATAATTGGGCCAGCTCTTTTCCCAGGCATGGCCATCCTCTGCAGCTCTATAGAGTGGCTCACTGCCAGCAGCCCCACATGCAGGAGACACAGCCACTGCTGCCACACAGACACAGCCAGTGGCAGTCCCACTTTGTGCTTGTAAATCTGTCACTCACACTGATGAGGATTTACTTCTCTCTGTAGGTTCAAGGTGCAAGTTTCCGGGGTTGGAAGGAAGTGACGTCTATATTCAATAAAGATGATGAACAGCAGTTGCTAGCAGGATGCAAGTCTCCAAAATCCAAAGGGTGAGTAAAACCATTTGGTCTCTCTGCTATTAAAATACACTCACTGGAATGGAAAATAGCTGTGCAAAGTAATGGAGCTGGGTGCTGAGAAGCAGCAGTGTCCAACTGCTGGAAGTCAACTCAACACAGAAATGTTTATGAGCAAAGCTATATATTCATTAAGTTTACAATGAATAAGGCATGCTGTATTAGGAAAGGACAGATGATGTTTTTAACATTTTTAGGCTTGCCAGGAAGAAAAATTTAGCTGCATAATAATTTTTTTACTGTAGAAAAGTAGTAAAGGCTTGTGAGTAAAAGGGTCATTCTCACACTTTCACTTTCCTCTTTGGGATTAATTATGGTTGAGTTTACTAATTCCCTTTTTTACATACCTTACTCTCTCTTTTGAAGTCTCACTACACCTAGAAAGGCTAAGTGGAGTAGCTGTACTAGAATCTGCAAGTCTTCCCTGCTGGCACTGAGCTGTCTTGGCACAGTTGTGTGCTGGTACAGTGAGAGCAGCTCCCTGGACAGGACATGCTGCCAGGACAGACCATCTTCCTGTTACCTACACGTGCTACCTCACTACCTTGGTTACAAACCAGATACACCACGCAGCAGTAGATCTGTTCCTGCCAAATATTAGCTTTGATAAGACTTGCTGTAGCAGGCCTTGGCTCCAGTTTACTTTGAAATAAATGTGTTTCAGAATGCAAGTGTGTATATATATATTTGCATGTAGGGTATGTATGTATATAAATAAACAATTTAGAATATAAGTCTATATATTTTATTTCTATTGGAGCCTGTAAACTTCCCAAACTTCCATAAAACTTCCTAAAAGTTCCCAGCTACTCTCCCTGTGCAATTTTATGGTTCCCAGCTACTCTTCCTGTGCAATTTTATGTTATTAAGATACTAGGCTCCTGTAATAATGCTTTGCAATTGATGCTGAATATAAGAATCAAGTAATACAGTGAAGTATATTAACAGAGTTACCACCAGTGTAGAAAGCTATTTTGGTATTACTGTAAGAACTGCTTGTTTTTTAAGTTTCGGATATTTTCCTTTAATTTTTACTTTACCTTTACAATTTTTACTTTACCTTTAAAGACACATGTGACTTTTAAGTGTGCTGTTTACAAAATACAATAAAAGTTTTTGGAGTCTGTGGCTGGTTTTAGCAAGACAAAATTTCTGAGGAATCATCAATTCGAAATCCAGTAAAGAAAAAGTGATTTTTAAAGGTATTGGTTGAGTTGCTTCTGTTTAAATATGGTAGAGCTAAGCTTTCATTAATGGAACAAAGCTTTTTTAATATAAATGTTTAAGAGATTCAATTTGTGGTTTAGTTGTGGCTAAGGAATTGATATGCTATTACAGATAATGTTTTCAATTTGCTTTTTAGCTTATTGGACCCCAAAGGTTGTGTCTGTCACCCCTGGTGTTCAACCTTTCCTTGTGGCCCATTATTTGATTATATACATAATATATAGTTATGCATAAACATTTTATATTCTGTAATTTAAATATTTCATGCTCAAAATTATTCAGGTTGAAGATTCTTAATGGGATAAGAAAAGTAATAATAAGAGTAGCCTTTCACATGTCTGAAAGAGAAGTTACAGTTATTTTTTGAGGTTGGGAGGGGGAGAGTTCTTACCAGAAATACAAAACAGCTGTTTTCACATTATTGTGTGGATCTTTATGAAAGTATTAATAAAAAGCCTGGTATCTTTAAAGTCCTAATAGTGTGTAAATCAGCTATTTTAGGGTATAAGGTTTAACTGGCAAGGTGGTAACAGATACATGGAACTGAGTAACACAGTGAGTGTTAAAGCTGGTGTTAGAACATTGTCGTATTCCTTCTGCTATTGTACTCCTAGGGGTTTTTTGTTTGTTTGTTAGTTTTTTGTTTGTTTTGTTTGGTTAAAGTCTTAAATTGTTCAAATGCATCCTAAAATACTCTGTACATTTCCAAAGGCAGCTCTGTGGAATTCACTCCACAGGAATGGGGTAGGGATGGTGGTGTGTCAATTCTCTTGTAATAGAAAATGACCGTACTCAGTCCTCTTCTGATTTATCACTGCAGGATTCTGCTGTGTTTATGTTTATGTGTATGTGAGGGTGTTTTTTCTGAAGCTAACAGCAATGGATGTGCTGCCACAGGCTGACAATGATTAGCACTCCTTACTGAAAAACATAATTTAATTGAATGTTTATTAATAACTATGACATACATCATTAAATGAAGGAATTAATCACCACATCATTGTTACTTTCTAGAACAAACCTCAAATTAAAGGAAGAGATGAAGTCTGAAAAGAAGCCAGGTTTTTGGGACAGTTTGGTGATAAAGCAGAATGTTCCATCTAGGAAACCAGATGAGATTGAGGGATGGGAACCACCACAGATTACCACTGCTGACTCTACCAGTGATGCAGCAACTCCTTTAAGTGACTATACAGCCTGGTCAGGCTGGGAAGATGAAACCAAAGGCTCCACAAAATACACAAACCTGGCCAGCTCAGGAAACAGTTCCAGGTGGAGTATCAAATCAGCTGGCAAGCTGGTTAGTATTAGACGTCAAAGCAAAGGTAACCTTACTGACAACTGGGAAGAACTAGAATGATACTGGTAATGTGAAATACTTTATACATAAGAGACAGTTCCATGATTTATTCACATGTTTAAACCAAAATCAAATCTGCTCAATATTGCACCTTTATACAGTACTTTGTTTTATTCAGATTGTTACAAATTTTTGCTCACCTGATAGTAAATTTTCTTATTACATTGTTAATAGCTATGTTTTCCACACTGAAAAAATGTAGAGAATCTATTTTGTGCCTATATTTCACATTCAGACTCTGCAGTATGTCACATTGTTGGTGTTACCAAAAAAAAAAAGTAATTCCTTAGTGAATGTATACACTGGTTGTAAATTTGACTGCCTTATGAAGGAACTTCCACTAGCTTGAGGTCCTGCTTCTTTTCTGGTATTTAAGGGCCATTCAAAATTTTAGTTTTGATGCTGTCCCTTTTAAACTAAGAGTACTGATCTGTCGCTTGCAGGGAGAGTCCTTTTACTTAGTACTGTTTCCAAATCTTCAGCCTCAGCATATGCTTCAGCTTGTGCATACAAAATGCTTACTGCCACATTGTGCTTACTCTGTGTGACATGGGAAAGTACTATTGTGATGTGATTCCTTCCATTACAAGATTGTCACCAAGAGTTGGGTCAAATGGGTCTTCCAGAGTTGGAGTCTTTTTGTGTTCTGGATTTTTTTCTCCTGTGTTGTTGTTGGGGGTTGTTTTGTTTTGCTGTTTTTTGTTTTATTTTGGTTTTGTTTGATTGTTTGTTTTTTTAAATATTGAACTTTTTTTCACAAAGATAAGTTTCTCAATTTTTAAGATGTATGTTATGTCAAAAATAGAAATGATTGAAAATTTGGAAAACAGCATTGAGTAAAGTGTAATATGATCTCAATATTCTGGGGGAATATTGAATCTGGATATAGGAATAAGTTGCTTCTTATGGAAGGGCATATGTTTTCATTTTTTTACAATAGCTGATCCTTGTTCTACAAATGACTTTTTTTGGTTTTGACTATACTTTTCCTTTCTTCCCATGGCATAAGCAATGATTGAATTTACTCTGGCATTTTCAGGGTAGCTGAGTACCTGAGCCATTGCAAGTATGTGCATGCACACAATTTCTGAAGCATTTTTGTTGAAAAGTTCCATCTTATTAGCTATGGATACTTTGATTTTTTTTGGTAAAAGAAGGTGAAATGTTTAACTTGAGATTTGAAATGTATATATGACTAATAAAAGTGCCTCTTTTTAGCATATTGTCTCTCACTAGCGGTGCAGCTGATTGTCAGATCCAAAGTTAATTTCTGTTTTGTTTATATGACCCACACAAAGACTACTTTAACATTCATGAATGAAAATCAAACCAAAAGTTTCATAAGAAATGAACAGTAGGCCTTTTCTTTCCTAATTGTTAAGCTGGTGTAACAGAACTGAAATTTGACTGTCTAGCAATATGACCAATGCAGTCAGAAGATGAAGCTAGCATGTTAGAGAAAATCAGCATTTTTACAAGTAAGTATAGACCTTTATATAGCAGATGTCTTGTAAACATATTTTTGCAAGAAGCTTATGCTGATGAAAAGGGATGCATGCAATTTTTTTCTAAGCTTGTTTCTGTTACTGCCACATTACTCCTCCCTTAGTTCTCTCTCTCCTCTCTCCTCCAATTCATGTATAGTTTTCTGGCTTGCAGTTCCTCCATAGCTATTTTTTGGAGATTCCTGCTGAGATGTGCCTGGAGGGAAACTGTAGCAAAATTGTTTTAGTTGGTTGGGTGGGTTTTTTTTCCTAATATTGATGGGATGCTAAAAGACATTGCTCTTAAGTTTAGAAAAAAGAACAGTAATGTTTTGTGCTACAAAACAGAATCTTGCAAGCAGCAAATATACTTGTAAAATTTGCATTAGATATTAAAAAGTATTAATAGGGGAGAAAAGGTTAGCATTTATATTGCATTGTTTAGTCTGTGAATAACTTCTCTTTTTGCCTTGGGCAGGTATGTATGCTGAGGTTAATTATAAGAAAGAATTAGTATTCTTGGGTAAAGTATGCTGCATTTTATAGTTTGTGGAATACCCTCTAAGGCATGAGCTGGTATTTAATTTGGTTGTTGGTGCTGATCTGAAAGAACAGAAAAAGCTCTGTTAGCAGCCCTTAATATTTTGCTCTCAAAGGTGGACTGAGAACTTTTAATTTCATTCCTGAAGAAACTATTTATACTGTGACCAGTAAGGGTTTTGCCTTGCACATTATACTGTCAAGTGCCTGTTTCTCACCTTGATGATGTGTTTGATGCACAGCTTAACTGCAATCTTTTTCAATTTGTTTTTAGATGTATGATAAAGAATATGCTCACAAATCTGAAGCCTATTATAAAACAAAAGTGGGAAATTGAGATCTGTAAAATTCCAGTTTCACTCCTAGCGATGAAAGTTTTGGTGTGCTTTTTAAGTGTTATTTCCTCAGAAATAACCATTTTAAGGATCAACATTATTAAATTTAATATAATTTATTGTTGTGCTTTAATAATGTGTTTGTCTGTTGAGAACTCACTGGTGTGAGCTTTCCTTCTCATGTTTATAAATGTGTCTGAATTTTCAGGATGGGGTCCTTTCATCTTTTACCTTTGTTAGATGCTTAACTACATTAAACGTTATAAGCTTAAGGTATACACAGCTCCATATGTGGAATAAGTGTAGAAAATGTCCCTTAATATTTGTTTTGAAATTGCATTTCAATCTATGTGAAATGTTTTAGAAGAAGGTAGCATTAAGATTGTATGATAAGATTGCACAAAAAATATAGTTTATATTGCTTTCTCGTAGCCAGTCTGCATGGTCGTTGGCGTGGTTTTAACGGGAATTAAAAGCTTTGCGTGGCTGTTACTGGTCACTTAGCTCTGAGCAAAGTTCTTTCTGAGTATTTTTATTTATTAGCATCATTTGCAAAAAGAAAAGTAGTATTTTCCATATGAATAAAGATTTAGTTTGAACTGAAACACCTTATTCTTTGACTTTTTTTGGTCCCATTTTATTTGTCATGTGAATATGTTTACATTTGCTTGGAAATATAAGAAAGATAATTAAACTATTAGAAGGTGTCCAAAGGAAGGCCACAAAGGTGGTGAAGGGCATTGAGGGGAAGCTGTATGAGGAGCAGCTGAGGTCACTTGGTCTGTTCAGCCTGGAGGAGACTGAGGGCAGACCTCACAGCAGTTACAGCTTCTTGTGAGGGGAAGAGGAGGGGCAGACCCTGATCTCTTCTCTGTGGTGAACAGTGACAGGACCTGAGGGAATGGCCTGAAGTTGTGTCTGGGGGGATTGAGGTTGGGTATCAGGAAAAGGTTCCTCACCCAGAGGGTGGCTGGGCACTGGACAGGCTTCCCAGGGAAGTGGTCATAGCACCAGCCTGACAGAGTTCAAGAAGTCTTAGGACAATGATCTTGGGCACATGGTGTGACTCTTGGGGATGGTGCTGTGCGGAGACAGGAACTGGAGTCAGTGATCCTTGTGGGTCCCTTCCAACTCAGCTGATTCTGTGATTCTGTGACATTACTTGCATCATTGTAGAGCAAGGCCAAGGAAGTGATAGCAGTGTTTGCCCAAACTCTGTGAATCATGTCATCCTGGAACTTGCAGCATCCTAGATTTAAAGCATCACACACTGCTTTTACAGTGGCAAGAATTCATTGGTTTAAAGAACTAAAAATATTTTGCTTTATTGGTATTTTTTTGGTTTAAAATGTTGTGTGTTTTTGGGGTTTTTTTTTAACTTATTGGTTGTTGTGAAAGCTTGGGCAGAGCAGCATTCTTTCCCTGAAAATTTCAACAGCTACTTCTAGAGTGGAGGACCTGAAATGCTTTTGCACACACTGGCCCCATAACAAAGTGAGACCTGCACAACCTGGCCTGTGACTCGCGAGGAGCAGCCACTGCTTCCAGTGGAGCAGCTGCAGAAGGAAGTTTATTGTCAGTCTCTCATTCTTCCATTCCAGTCTGCTGGTTTTGTGGTTGTCTACACAGACTGAGCAGGGAACATTTAGGCAAGATGTTTCTTGCCATAGAGCATGAAGTAGCTAAACCAGAAGATTTAATTCATGCAAGTTATATTCTTAGAGGAGAAAAAAAAAGGTTGTATTGAGATCCCCCTGACTAGACGCAGGTGGGTCAGATGCACAGCTAGGCAGGTGAAACCTGCACTTCCAGACCCTGAGCAGACAAGGACCCTGTCGAATTCTGAGCACAGATGTTCCTGTAGCCCAGGTGAGTTCAGCCTGGCATCTGTCTCAATGTCTGAAACTTTTCAAAATGCTTGTTATTGTATGGGAATTGTGGATGACAAAACTGTAGGTCGTGTGCAATCTGAAAATATGAATGTGCATGTTATTTAGCTGTTTCTTGCATATCCAAACTTGTGCTAATTTGTGTTGGTTGGTTTGATTTTTTTTCCTCTGAGTACCTGCTACTTTGTTCCTGATGGATCTGGGAAATGAAACCAGTACTGTGAAGAAGAAAAGTAATTTCCTAAAAGGCTTATCACCAGTGACAGTTGGCAAAGGTGTGTATCATTACATACTGGCAGTCTCAAAAATTTCTTGTAGCATGACTGGTTTGTACCATACAAGACAGGGAATCAAAAATACAGGCAAAAAAGCCAGTTTAGAAATCAAAAGAGAGAATTATATTTATTTTAGGTGCCACCAGTATCATAGCAGAAAATAATGCTGCTTCTATAGTTACAGAAGAAATAAAGAGTATGAAAACAATAAAAATAGGAATATAAATCATAGAAATTTATATGAAATATATAATAGTAAACAAAGTGTAGGGAAATGGTTTTTCACATGGCACCTACTGACTGTTATCACTGGTCATGAAAGAAGAAATACCTGCTCTGTACTTGGGAAGAAGTTTTTCCTCTTCTGTGTCTAGCAATTACTAAAAGATGCAAGAAAGTGAGAATATTATTTTCAAGGCCATAAAAATCTGGTAAAAGCTTGGCTGCCATTTAAATTTTTATGCTTTTGAGACCCAAGTAATGCTACTGGGAGCTTAATTTTGAACTGTGAGTTTGCTATTGGAAAAGAAAAATGATTATTCTTTGCATAGAAAAGTGCACAGCTGTGTTTTCTGAGATTGGTTTGTCCACATCTGAAAAGAATCATGTTATATCTTGCTTTCTAGTTGCTCCAGCCCCTTATACTGAGGACACTGAACAGTTGAGTTTAAGTAACATTTCAGAGAATTGGCTGATTTAATTATTTGAGATTGTATAGTAAAATAGATTTGATACAGTAATATTCCTATAAATTAGCAATGTCTTTTGGCCTTTTTTATCTTGTACCTTTTTCCCTGAAGCCCCCAAATGCTGTGGTGTTGACCATCTTGTTTGTCTAGGAGTCTTGGATTCTCTACAAGGTTACACTACTAAATTCTTCTGGTATTTGAGGGATGGAGGAAACACTGGGGTGTGTGTGTGTGTGTGTGTGTGTGTGTGTGTGTGTGTGTGTGTGTGCTGGGGAAAGGAGGGGAGACTAATGTATCCTGACACCAAGTACTGTACTTGGCATATTATTTTTTTTCTGCTAAAGCCTTCTAATATGCAAGATGATTAATATTAATTATTCTTTGATTTTATTTTTTGTACTTGTAGTCTGTTAGCTTTTTAGGAGGAGTGTCACGCATGCAAAGACATCCTGATTACATGAAGACCCACTCTTTGGTGTTTCTCTCATGACTGACCCTTTTAGGCTGAAATGCCTTCAGTTTAGGTAGTGCCTGTAAACAGTTTATCTTTTGGACATTTGGACAGAAACTTGGCAACCAACATTTGGTAGGACAAAAAAAGGAAAACAAGTCAAGCATCACTTCCCATTAGGAAGTAAACCATTGTTTGATGGGATGAAGCACAAGATTCCCAGAAGTCCTACTACAGATAGAGTAAATCTGCACATAGGGTTATTTTTTGAAGTTAGACACTTAATGAAAAAGATACATGCTCTTTTTTTCATTTTATAAACTAACCCTGAAGTGCAGTACCCACCTGCACAGCATGGCTGTCTCAGTGCTCCCTGCCCGAGAGCAGGTGTGACCTGACCAAACCATGGTGGCCAGGGTGAGGGACAGCTGGGGCCACGGTGCAAAATCTGAGCTCCTGAGCTGTGCAGTGAGGACTGGATGCACAGGGGAGGGTTTGCAAGACTAGGGAAGGAGCTGATGTTCTGGCATTGAGGATGAAGCACACTATAAAGAGAAGTCCAGAACATCTGGGAATGTTCCTACAGCTGTTAGTACCAATATTTACTATTAGGCCAGGGTTTTGGTCTTAGAGAATCAGAACTAACATGTCTAGTCCTTTTCCCTGGTTTTTTTCATGGTGTTCCTATTCAAGTCCAGGACTTTCGGCTTTTGATGAGCAACAGAAAAGAATATCTCCTGTGCACAGGTACAAACAGCAAGTTCTGTTTGTTTGTAGCACTGGTGCGCTTCAACTTGCAGCAAACACCTCTCCAGATCTATTCCATACAACTCTGCCTATAAATTGGACTTAGTTACTAAAAATGTAGAAGGTGAGTGCAGGTGGCAGAAGAAACTGGATCAGCAGAAGGCCTATGGGCAGCTTGCAGCAAGAGCTTGAGTGGTGGTAGGATTAATCTGCTGAAGTGAGGGGGCTGAACTAGCCATGGAGCAACAGCCACCCTGGTTAGTGCTGCTCTGGCTTCTGCCCAGGGGCTGCTTAACCATGGTCAGGCTTCAGTGTAAGAGCAGGGGAAGGGCACAGAGGGCACAGGATCAGGCCATGCACAGGGGAGCTGTGTAAGGAAAAATAGCAGTAGTGCAGCCTGGGACACGTGACTGCAGGAGCTGCTGCATTATGGTCAAGCATACTTTGTTCTACTGTAAATGCTGCCAAAGTATTGCTTTTATAAATTCACCAAGTTCTAAAGGGACACCATTGAGTTCAGAGGGGGAGTGCAGGTTTGCAGCATTAAATAGGGCTAAAAATAATGGCTGTTCCTAAGAGAATAATGGGGACCAAAACATTGGGAAGAGGTGCTCTCAGCATGCAGAACCTTGTTCTATATCTGAGCATCATGTGGGAATGAAAACTGACTATAGCAAACAAATTATTCTTCCAGTATTGTTTTGCTATAAATACTAGAGAAAAATAGCATTCAAGTGGGAAGAGCATATAAAGATCAAGTAAGTAAATTTTGGAATTAAGTGTCTGTTGTTGGTGTAGGCCTTGAAAATTGTTAAAAGAACTTTCAGCTGAAGGCACAATGACTATAAAGTGCAACAAACATAAAACTGAACACGTTTTATCATATTTGTAGAAGAATGTACACATAAATCTGCAGGAAACAAGCATTACCAGCATGTCTGACAGGTAGAGGGAGAGGTCTGTGTGTGGCACAGAGGATGGCCCATGGGAATTGAAAAAACCTTGCAGATGAAAGTATAAAAACACTGCAAGTGAATAGCGTAATTGGCTAATGTTTCAATATTCTCAACTCTAATTTAACAACTGTCTCTAAACATTTGATATTGATTTATTTAATGCAGGTATATATCTGCCACTTCAAGCAACTTTAATTGAATATTGAGGGTCCAGCCTTCCTCTAAGTTCTTTGCAAATGATGGAGCTGTAAACATGCTAATTTGTGCACCATGAAAAACAAAATGTTGTGATACTGCTCCCCACCCCACCCTCCCCTTCCTGCTAGCCCTCATTGCTTCTGCCTTCTAGACTGTAAAAAGGCCACTGTTTTTTTAATGCCAATCTTAGAGAACTCTTGGTTTGAGCTTGGTGTTTTCTTGAAGTTCAGCTTCTTCCTTCTCCTAAAGCGGCTTAATGCATTTCTCAGGGATGGGGAACAGGGGGAAAGAAAGAGCAAGGTCCCACTTCCTCTGGTTTTTTCCACATAATAGTCTCAGTCCTGACATTCAAGGACTATGTGGACTATGGCAGAGAATGTCCTGATTGCCTCTGAACTGCTGTTCTCAGGACTAGAATTCACTAAAAGCCAAATCACCCAGGACTGGGAAGTGACCATGGAGGGGCCACAGTTAAAACATGATTTCCTACCACTGCCACTGCAAAATCTGTCTATAAGAAGATCCAAGTTTGGGTACAAAAGCTGTGGAGCAAAAGAAACCTTTGCTGTAGAGATTTAGAACACATTTCAAGGCACCCTTTCTGCTGAAGGGGAGAGCACCTGCCTTTCCTCCTGGGACAGCAGCACTCAGGAGGCCAAAGAGTAGAGGTTTCATGGTAAGACATAACCCTTCTCATGGTTACAGTGCTTTAGGTTTACACAAAAAAGTACTGGAGTAAAGGAAAAGGAGATGAATTCAGGCTGTCAGAATATGTTCTGTGCTTCAGGTGAGTTATTAACAAGATTGTTATCCTAAAGGTGAAATCCTTTCCCTGCTCTTTATGTGATTTAAATGAAAAAGCTCAGACCAACACAAAAACCCAAACACCACCAGCTCTATTATCAGCATCACTGCCTCGGCTTTTTTGCTTAAGTAAAACAACTGAAAGTTACCTTCTTATGCATCTGGTGACTTCACATCACATAGTCATTCTTAATCAAGCTCTTACTTGCCTTGTCTAAGTGACATATTCACTAAATATTTAACAAGTTTGTGCAACTATTCCCAAAGGTCAGTTTTGCCAGTGTTAAAACTTATAACAGTGCTCATGACAATGGGATTCTGCACTCAAGAGTTTTAGATTTTTTTAAAAAACAGTCCTGAACTGAAATGTTTCTCATCTCTGCACATCTCTTTTCCTGCCTTTTTGGTTTTTTTTTTTTTTTTGTTGTTGTTTTTTGGGTTTTTTTGTTTTTTTTTTAAGTCCAGAAGAAATGTTTAAAAAGCCACTGTACTGGCTTTGGGGCCTGGGAATCCAAGTTGAACATGAGCCAAGCAATGTGTCCTTGACACAAATAAGGTTAGTGGGCTACATGGACCTACTGCAGGGAGGCAGGTGGAGGGTCATAAAGATGACGAAGGTGCAAAAAAAAGGAGATGACTGGATCATCTGTCCTGTGAGAAAAAGCTGAACTGAAACTGTTCAACCTGGATAAGGTAAGGCTCAGGCAGCTCTCCATCATCTAGCAATACCTGAAGGGAGGGTGGAAGGAGAAGGCAGCCAGCTCTTGTCAGTGGGCACTGAAAGGACCAGAGGCAAGAGGCACAAATTGGAACAGAGGAGGTGGTATCTGAACATCAGGAAATGCTGTTACTGTGAGGGTAACCAAACACTGGCAGAGGTTGCCCAGAGAGGCTGTAGAGTCTCCTTCCTTGGAGACAGTCAAAAGCCATTTGGACACAGTTCTGAACAAAGTCCTAGACAACCAGCTGTAGCTAAACCTGCTTCAGCTGGGTCCCTTCTACCCTCAACCAACCTGTAAGAGTAGAATGAAGCCTCTCAAATACAAGGTGGAGTCCTGCTTCTTGTCATCTTAGCTCTTGCCACCACAGCCCACTGGGACAGCCTAGTAATCCTAAATGGATATCCACACACAGGAACTATCTCAGAACTTAACTTTCAGCTTGTCAAAGGCTTTTTTGCTACTGAAGAAAGAGCAAGACAACAAGTAGTGAAAGGGAAAGAGAGAGTAAGCCTGACTGCTCTCACCTGACATTTCTAAGAGAACAGCAAATCAGTTATTACAGATACTGATTTTTTCCAAACCTGTCTTTAAATGGCTTGTAAGACCTTAAAGTCATATCTCTCCCTCTTGAATTCAGGGGCTAGGAGAGAGGTTTCCTCTCAGCTCTCTTAACACCTTTCCCCAGCTGTCACCTTATTTGTCTTTTCAGCACTGGGCAGCTCTCAGGTCACAGTGTAACAGCTTTGCCCTCTGTCTGCAGGAGAGATGGCTCTGCACAGTCCCTCAGCAGAGGCCTTCAGCACGAGGGGGAGGAGCTCACAGCACCATTAAACCAAATGCTGGCTTTCAAACCTTTCTTTCAAGCTCTCAGAGAAAGCATCCATATATTTACAGGAAGTTTCATGCAGGGTAGCAAAGCTGTAACCATGGTAAAGGAGTGATTAGTGGTTGTCAGCCATCACCAGCTACTCTCAGGGTTACTGGGGTCACAGAGACAGGAAAGCATCTGAGCTGTTACAGGAATTAAATAAATGGGGTACAAATTGCTGTTAAAGAAGGGCTGCTGGGTCCTTAACAAATCCAGTGGCTACAGCACTGCTTGGCTGGGAAAGCAAGGCTTGCAGCAATGCTCTGAATGAACAGGAATAAGAAGGGAAGTCCTTGGATCCACACCTGACCATTACTATCACCACAGCCAATACCTGAATTGAAAGAAAGAAAGAAAAAAAATCCACAAAACCCTGTACTGAAAAATCCACGAAAATCAGCAATTCAATTCAATCACCAAGATTTAAGTTAACGTAAAATTATTTCTTGAGGACATAAATATTCTCCTCTTCTTGTGCAGCCTATTAACAGCCCAGCTCTGCTACTACAAAAAGGGCTAATACAACAAACTACTGTAAAGCAATAGCACTAAGACTGCTTGTATGCTTCTCATTCCATTACCAATTACTATAGACCACAGGTTACAGAAAGATATTACAAAACTCAAATTGATTCATCTCTATGCACCAGAGGCTTCCAGGAATAACAGATAAAAAACATGATTTATTACACTGTACAAAACTGGATTCAGAACAAGCAAGTGCAGAATATGGTACATGATTTATTCTTTCTGTACATTACATATTGTTAAATTTAATTGAAAAATCCAAAACTTCCACAATTTTTCCTTTACCTGCTTAAGCCAAACAATTTATATTGTTCTACAGGATAGAACAAAAGAGCTTTCTGGAGAATTTATCATCTGATTAACTTGGCAGAAGGTGCTCCAGCTCAGAGTGATTTTCAATGTTTCCCATAGCTTGTCAGGTTAGAACCTCAGTTGGTAGCATAGTGTTCTGCCAGTGTGCCAGTCTAGAAACAAGCAACTCCATCCTCATTAAATGTCAATAATGTCTTCTTCTTAGAAGATGAATTAATGCAGTTACACTTGTAGACATTCCAAACAGTATAAATGAAGGCTGTAGCTACCATCAAAAAGATTTCCAGTAGCCCCAGATTGGTCTCATGAGTTCTGCAAGATGTGCTAAGATAGGTTAAATGTTTAATAAAGTCCTTAGGAAAAATAAATATTTTTGCATAATGTATGTACAAAAATTGGTTGATTTCCTTCATTCATACAGGTTCAACAGCAGATATAACCACAGTTATATTTTACTCACTAGCTCATAATAATTAATTCCACCTTCCTAATGATGTAGTAAGAGTCTAAGAGAATACTGGCCTATTCTTTATAATAGTGCAAATTATATGGAAGTGTTTTGAAAACCATGGCTTATAGAAAGAAGGATTAACAAAAAAAACCCTCCTTTGGTCCCTGCAAGAGTATTTAATTCTTCCATGAAATTTTCAAAACTCCCCTACATAATTTTAATCAACTATTAAGGCGTCAAAAGCATGGATTTAAAGTTGAGATTAAAGTGGTCTTTCTTGGACTTGAAAAAAAAGTCCACTGGAGATTTCCTGACAACGAAATTTTCTTAATGTTTCTCCTTTTCTCCTCTCTACTCTGCACAAAAGCAATATGCCAAATGAACCCCTCTGATAATCTCCCCTATATATTTTTTTAAACTACCATAAAATATTACACTTAAATATATTGCACAAAAAAGCATAACATATCCTGCCTGACTCTTCACAAAAATGGCCACAAACACAGGAGAACAGCTACTGAACATCTCAAAATTTGAAGAGATCAATGAAATGCTGAGGAGATACTGGCATGAGACAGGTGTTTGGATCACTGGCTGTGCAGGGGTGTCCTGTATCCTGAAAAATGAAGGAGAAAAATAAGTAAGTTCTTTTTCCATATTCAGTCTCCCCTCACCCCCAGTTTAGGGGGAAAACAAAACAAAACAAACCCAAGAACAATTCTCTCCTACGAAAATCAGAACCTGAGTTGGAGTCCTTGAAAAAGTATCATCTTTTTGTATCCATTATTTTTCAATAAGCATAACAGAAAGACATCTTCTTTGTTGAACCTAAATTATCTGTTCAATCAAAATCTGAAGTCATCTATTGCTTTGGGGGAGAATGAGTCCCTCGCTTTGAAAATGATGGGCAGCAGATACTTCCTCAAAAAAACTGAACAGTGTGTATGAATTCCCAGTCTTAAAAGCTTTTCCACCTTGCTGCATTTTCCCACAATCTTCCTTTCGTCTTTCACTCCTACCTTTTCCCCAAGTAAAATGAAAGCACTGCCTTAAAACAGAAGTTGGCACCTAGGCAAGGTAGGGATAGAGAAGTTAGACAGGGTGAAAAGGCTTTGTCATTACAAATTCACTAAACCTGAAGTGCTTTCTTTCCTCATACAGAAATTAGACCTCAGCAGAACTGTCTGATTACTTAAGATTCAAAATCCTCTTTTAACAAAAAAATTCTGTTTTGTATCTTATTTAAAACCCCTAAATGAGGGGAATGCAGAGGTGAAATGGGAACTTCCCAGACAGTTCAATGGAGAAGTTAAACAACTCATCAGTGTTGTAAAGCTCAGAAGTGTCCTCACCAGGCTTTAAGGAGTTTCTGTCCCTTTTCCACCAATGTTGGTGAATGCACCATGTGGGGCAAGAAAACTAGATAAATACATGACAAATAGATCACAGACTGTAATAGTCTTCATTGCTTTTGTTTCCATAGGAAGTGAAATTACACTCAATTCAGTTAATAGAAGGAATGAATCTCTAAGCAATTATTTTCTCACTGCCACACTCCCACCCAAAGTCTTTGCAGCACCAAAGTGCACCAGGTGAAACACATTCTAAATACTGCTCAGCTTTTTCAGTGAAAATTGTTACTCAATAGATTTATTATCTCTGTTTTTCCATTAAGTCTGTGGGGGACTACAAGAATACACCAGGTGGTATCTCCTCCTCATCCTCCCACTCTTTTTAGTTGCTTTAACATCACATGAGAAACAGTGGTTAGATTCATGACACAGAGGGAAAGACAAACACACATAAAAAAAAGAGACCCAGGTAGAACTGCCTATTGGGAGAATCTGCAGATGAGAAAGAACAGATGACAAAATCAGAAGTGTTAAACTTAACACCATCTTGAGATCTGCAAGGAAGAGCTGCACCACACTAGAAAACACTCTAAAAGGTAGTTGCTAATGGACTTTTCTCTTCTCTACCCATTGCTATGTCAATGGCATGTTATTACTTTCCTAGCTTCCAGGAAAAAACACCATCAGAATTATAATTCTGGGAAACAAGGTAGGGTTTATCCTCTTTTTGTACTTATTTGTACTCCTGAATATTTTAGACCAAGTTTGTAACATGCTGCTTTCTCTGCACATCATTATAAAACAACTTTTGAAAGTTCTACCCAGTCGGGAATTACAGGTGCAATAAAAATCTAGGAGATCAGTTATTGGTGTTTTTAGTTACTGAAAACAACGTAAATTTTACAGTGAAAAAAGTGGTGAGGACTTAAAAGAAGAATCTCAACTCTCCTGTAATTATGAGTACTCCTCATTTCAAGAGAAATACATTTTCATTGGAATTACATTTAATAAAGTGTTAAAATCATTTGATTTCAATGTTTCAAAGCTAAAAAAAAAACTTCTTTCAAAGTAAGAAGAGAATTCCCCAGGAGCAGTGTTTACTGTCAAATGTAGTTGTTTTCCTCAAAATTTAGCATAGCTAGACATTAAGAAGCTCTGTATAAGTATTTTCAGTATTTCTTCATTCAGAAGGCAACAATATAATTGCTTCCCTTGACTATCCCATGTCACATGCAGCCTGGTTTGGGGAATTTCTTTTCAGAGAAATTCTCCATAAAAGTAAATACAACTACAGCATTCCAAGTGCAATAAAATCAATTTTGGTACCTTTGTATGAAAGTTATCTGAGGTACATGTTACTCTTCAGATTTAAGTACTGAATTAAATACATCAGGGAATGCAGAAAAAAGTTTACAATAACACTGAGTGCAGAGAAACCTATTTCTTAGCAAAATCTGTCTGATCTCACTGACACCTATGCTCATTAGAAATTGAATTATGGCTCCTAGTTTAAATGGCATTAACAGGGAATATGGCAATAATAAAAGACAAAATGATGAAAAGCTGAGATGGGAAGTCATCACTACCTTTATCTAAAAGGGAATAAGAAACAAACTAATCCTGCTGCTAAACTGATGTGCAGAAACAAAAATCAAAAGAAAGAGCATCAGACAATTAGAAAGGAACACATTATTCACTTTGACATTATGGAACAGTCAGCAATGAAAACAGATGAGACACAGGAAATACCTGGAGTAACAAAGCAAGGTGGTAGTCCTTTGAGATCGTGAAGAAGGAAGCAGGAAGGAGAGCCATAAAGTAAAAGAAGCAGAGTTAAGGTTTATTTAAGCAAAGGTTCATAAGCTATTTAGAAAAAGTTTTTATACTTGTGGCAAGTCACAAGCAGCTTTATGAGAACCAAAATCAGCACTAGTCACAAGAAGACTAAAACCAAGTGTTATGCAAAGTGATTACACTGTTTTCATAAAGTCCTGGAAACTGAAAGAAGAAAAGGTATTTCAGCTTCTGTGGCCATGTCTGAGATAACTGAAAAGTGCTACTAAGTAAGCTTAGGAAAGTAAAAGAACCTGGCCCAATTGCAATGGTGCCTAGTGGAACAGAAGAAATAGTACAAATGAAAGCAGTCACAAAAATCACACAATAATTAGTCATTACTTTTGCACTACTAAAATTATGTGGTTTTTTTTCAGTTCCATCATGGACAAATACTTTAGCAAGAAGTCATTTTGAAAGCAGACATTCAATATGAAAATTTTCTTCTGACTCCCTCCTAATACAGAAGAGTACAAAGTCACTGTACTGCCAGCAAAACTTAGGAGACTCTTACGTGCTGTATATAAACTTAATTTGGTTACGGATTTTAGACAAGTACAGGAATACAAATGCCTCTTCCTGAAAAACTCCTGAGGACTTGTTAAAAACCCACTATGATTATTATAACATACTGAAAAAGTGGAAAGTCATTTCCTACCTCAACAGTTCACTAAGTAATTCAATTCAGTGGCCATCAGTCCCTTCTTTCAGCCTTGTTTGAAAAGAACACAAAACAGAGGTCTCCAAGGATTTCCTGTGTAGCCCTCTCACATTGTCAGCAATTACATTATATTATCAAATTTCATAATTGATATCACAATATCATATATTGCTGAAAATTCTTCTCATCCCCTAGCTAAGCTTTTGGGCTATTTTTCAGACCCTTATGCCTTTGGTTCTTAAAAACTCCTCTCTACACTTACTCAAAACTACAATTTACTTGTATCAAGGATGTCCCTCAGTGTAAATAATTTCCCTAAGTAGTCTCATGCTTATGCATCACTTCTCTCTCTCCAAAAACAATTTTGGAGAGAAGTCACATTACTTGTTAGCTTTAACAGAGGCTAAGAGAAATTATTCATTCCTAGTCTTCTTCATGCCCTGATCAGTCTAACACTTTTTTCTCTGCAACTATTCCAAATGTTTCACTTTGTTCTTTAATGAAGGAAGAAAAAAAAAGATGCTTTATGAAGAAGTGTTCAGCTCTGCCTGAAGTTCTTCTGAATGACCTTGGAAACAAAAGTAGCCTGATTTCTGAATTTTGCCATTAAAAGAAGAAACAAAATTTTAACATATTATCAGCTATCTGAAGAATACAGTGCTTCCATTTGTTTCAAGATTCAAACACTTGCTACTTTTCCTCTGTAAAGTAAATGTTATTTCTCTTAAAATTTGGATTTGCTGGTAGTGTTTTTGTTGTTTTTTTGCTTTGTTTATTTTGGGCTTTTCTTGCTATGCATTACAGATATAAGTAATGGTGTCAAGCATTCATATACATATTTAATTTAACAATCTTTCTAACCAAGTATGATACTGGGGCTTGAATAAATTGTCAAAGCCTGAAAAAAGTTTTGATTAAGGAATATTTTCAACTAGCACATGATTTATCTAGAATTAATAAAGTACCTCCTGCCCCTTTGCCCCTTTTCCCCTCATCCCTGCTTTACTTCTCTCTTTAGCAAGCTTGGGAAAGGATACAGACAAAGAGTCTGAAAAAAAAAAAAAAGGTACTATTTTTTTCCCCATATCACTGAGTGACCAGCACTTGTTGACCCACATTGCACTGTAAAAAGGACAGATGAACCAATAACTTGCCCCTGACTGTAAGGGTGCCAATTATGCACAAATCAATTCATTTAACAATTTCTTTCAGCCTCATCCTCATTTATTTTAAGACAGAGACAAGGCTTAGATGCCAAGACTAAAGAAGGAATACTGCAATGTAGGCTCACAGAATGATCAGGCTGGGAGACCTCAGGAGGTCTCTAGCCCAGTCTCCTGCTCAAAGCAGGCTTATCTGTGAGATCAGACCAGGCTGCTCTGAGCTTTATTCAGTCACCTCCTGATCACACCCAAAGATGGAAACTGCATCAGCTCTATGGTCAAACTGTTCCTTT
Organism: Trochalopteron elliotii; assembly: GCA_024734555.1. Lineage (NCBI taxonomy): Eukaryota > Metazoa > Chordata > Aves > Passeriformes > Leiothrichidae > Trochalopteron > Trochalopteron elliotii. The sequence goes on from JANPWX010000016.1 coordinate 3,436,422, forward strand.
GCTTGGCTGTCCTCATGGCAGGCTCTTATGTCCCTCTGAAGCAGTCTGCTCCAGCCACTCCTCACAGGGCAAGTCCTCCAGCCTCCCTGATTATGAGACGCTCACCTGCACTTCATGGAGTTTATCAGTATCTTCCTTGTGCTGGGGGCCTCACTGGCTGCAGCATCCCAGATGGTCTAATGAGTGCTGCATCAAAAGGGATCATGGCTTTCCTCAGCCTGCTGACTGTGCTCTTGTTAAAACAGCTGATCCCAAACACCTGCTCCAGGGTTTTTGTGCAGAAGCACACAGCCAATCTACAACTGCACTGTCACTTTAACACCTGCCCAAAATCTCTAGGATGAGGCAGTCAGCCCTGTAGTGGTGATCTGGGAGGTACTGCTCATCAATCCAAAGTACCTTTAGAACTTCCTGTGCTGTGTTTCAAAGAATTTAAAAGTCCACAACGAGCCCTATTATTCCAGCAGTCGGTTGGAATAGGTGTCTTGTCACCTTGACTACTAGAATCTACTACTGGAATACTACTGCAACCTGCACAGGTTCATTGCCTCTTACTGTCACACCATCTCCAAAGTTAAATGTTTAATTCCAAACCCATTTAAAGTCATTTCTAATTTCAATTATAAGATCAAAATGAGAGAAATTTAGTGTAGAAAGCATTAACTCTACACAGTGAAGGCAGACAATCCAGAGAAATCTGATACCACAAACACCCATCTAAATGCACCTGTATATTTACCTTTGAAATTTCCCCTTTCAAAGAGAGGCTTTACCCGACAGATTGAGCTACATGCTAAACACTTATTCCACTGTAATGTAAATTCTTAGTCATTCTTGACACAGATCCTTCAGTAAATGCCCAGGCTTTTTGCAGTAAAAGCCAATTCTGGCTACCTGCTTTCCTACTATTAATTTTACAAATCATTACTACCTGGAAGGGCTCCCATGATATGAGAAATACTCAACCTCAAGGTAATATCATTAAGGAACATGCTATTTTCTAGCAGGATTTAGCTTATCCTGCTAAACGGCCTAGATATTTTGAAGGAAAATTAAAAAGCCTCACACTGACATACAATTTCTCCTACATATCACAGAAAGATGACACAAGAACAACTAATTTATGTTAATTAGAATATGAGTAATATGAGTATTTTCCAAGATTTCTCAGACATTTTTTGATCTCTGCTGTCCACATAACACTACCCATATCTGATCTTTCAGCTGTGAAATTAAAGAAGTCTCACTAACTAGAAAGCTCTGTTACAGTGTAACACAGAGGATTATGTAATCACACACATTAAAGAGAATGCCTTACTGAAATTAAGATCATCCTATAACACAATGAATGCTTCAATGGTAAACCTCAAAATCAGTGTAGAACACACTCTGGATGAAGTTTTAAACATTCCTGCAAGCTTCATATGGGACAGAAGCAAAAATATAAAAATACAGAGCTCTACACCAATGTGGTAGGAAAAAATGTGGTAATTATTTCTCATTAGACATGTATTGATTACCATGGCATCATTAAAAACACTAACTTCAGACTAGTCCCTCACAGCTTTCCATAAGATCAAATTAATAAAAGTAGACAGAGTAACTCTTTCCACATGGCACTTTTCATTGCAATTCTAAGTATTGAGGTTATCAGATATCAAGAAATAAGAAGGCAAGAATAAGAACAACTTTAGAATTTATCACAGATTTTATATGGATGTTTTATATATTATTTATATATTATATATTATTTTAAAGTTAGATATTAGTTATCCAATCACCTTTCACATGAGAAAGCTCATGAGATGACCTTACTACTTTTCCTTGCAGATGATCACCAGTAGCTGTTTGAATTTATTTCTGATTATCTGTTTCAAAGCTCTTACCTTCCAAAACAGAATACTACAGTGTCGACAAAAATGCAAGGTGTCCCCATACTGTTCCTTTATTGGGTAATATTTCTGAAGTGCAAAGTACATCAGCTTCCAGTCAATGTGACCTTTCTCTGATGGAATCAAATGCCTACAAAACTAGACATAAAATTAGTATCTTCTTTTAAAATTGTTGCAGTCAATTCAGGCAAAGGACAGGGGAAGGTGGGGGGAAGATAGTTAAACTGAAGTTTTGTAACTAGAATTCTTTGAAGTTAATATTATGACATCATACATCTCTGCAAAGCAGTGAGAGGATCTGGCCACAAAAAAGATGGAAGGCAAAAACTAAAAATAGGAGAGGGCATATTTGCCAAGAAAAACTAGGCCATACACAGCTGATCTAATTCTACTGTCTCAAAATTATTCTAATTATAGTCAAGAAGTGTTTAACAAAACAGTATTTAGAGCTGTAAGCAATTAATTTTATCCTTTAAAAAAACCCAAACCACTCAGGAATGAGATTTAAAAACATGATTGTGCATTATGGATAGTGGTTTTCTGTTAAAGCATTATGGATTTAAATAAAGCTCTTTCTTTAATTTTAAAAGCATTTACATGTTTTACATTTGGTTATGATGTTTCTAAAGGGATAGCAATAATTAGTGATTGATGTACTTCTTGAGGACCTAATCTGCATGTAAAGATTAGCTGCTCCCCAACAGCTATTTCTCCCCAGCTTGAGAGACAGACAAGGTTTATTAAGTATGCATTATAAAAACCTTCTGTTCCACTCAGTGTGGATTAATGCTAATACATTGAGGGCTTTCTTCATTCAGAAGACAATTCCAGAATGGGGAGAGAATAGCCCTGCCTTTCTGATTTCAGCTACACTTCACTTTGTTTCATAACTGCTCTCATTTTTTCCAAAAATGCTCTTTGGATATCAATTATGTTTTCGTGGTTGTTTCAATGGCTGAAGAAACACACTGCAGAGGACAGAAAAAAAACCAACCTAACATGATTCTGTGGCTTATTAAGCCAGTACACTTTTAGAGCAAAGAAGCAGAATTTGATATGAGAGTATCATTAGATAATAACTTAGTAAGAAATGGAATGTGAACATTCAGGAATACACTGGAAACACAGTGTACAAGAGTGCTTTATGGGGCACAGGGACAGCTAATTTCTCTGAAACCCTTAAGGATCTTTTTCCCTGCATTATTCTAGTACAAGAAATTCCTCTCTAACCAGTTTTGTCACTGTTCAATAGAGCTTACCTCATCTACCCTCAAAATCCACTCAACTGCTTTGTTATCCTTGTAACTTCACCTTGAATTCTTCTGGGCTGCTTCTGAAGATGGGTTTTCAGTTTGCTTTTGTCTGTCTAGTTTTTCCACAGTTAATTCTAAAACCTTTCATCTCACAAAAGAAAAAAATCTTATTTGGGTCAACGGTGCATGAGTTAATTGAGCTTCAGTTCTGTCTTCCCCATTACAATAATATGTAATCTGGTAGTCACCAAGCAACTCCAACCTGCCAGATTTAAGAATGGGCACTTTGGCTTCCTCCAGTACAGAATGTACTAGAGGTTTCAAAAGTTCTTCCTCCAGCTCTGATATGGCACCTTCTACTTTCTTAGCTTTATTTTCACCTAGTCTGATTTTTTCCCAGCATTCAATAATGTCAGAAAATGAAGTGAATGTCTTGCATTCACTTTTAAATGATGCAAGGAAACAGCCCTGTAGTTATCCTAAACTCACAGACATGCTGAATGCAATATTTAGGAGGAATCAAGCCCTAAATACAGAGAATACTCACAATTACTGCACAATTATACACTTTTATCTCAAAAAGGGTAAGTTCATGCTCCATTACTAGTACATGATATCAAAAAGGCTACATTTATACAAGTAACAGAGTTTATTACCTGCTTTTCTGCAAAATGGTACTGGCAGAGTTTTTTCCACAACTGTCTGTCTTCACTAAGCATGTACAAAGTTGGGGTCACTTGACCCAGAGTAATAATGTCCCAGCCATCAGAGAACCTGTATAAGATGTTATTCAGCATATGGAGAGGGAGATCGCTGAGTGTAAGTCCATTGTTGACTTGCTGCAAATAAGAGTTGAAGACTTAGCTACAAAAACATGACAGTGTAAGGTACAAATAAGCTTCTTTACTTTAGAGGCATCTTAGGTCTTAGTTTAGTTTTTTCAAATCATTGAGTAAAATCTATGGTTAATGCTTGCCTGCAGTTACTGTCTAACTGCTGTTGAAAATTTAAATGACTAATGGTACAGAAGAAGCAAAAAACTGTAAGCTTTATAACTCATGGCTTTCCTACTGTTAAAACAAATATATCCTGAATTCATTATTTAAATTTCAAATAATTTTTGGAACATTTCTGTTCTCTCAAAATAATACTATGCAGTCTTGAAAACTGTAATATAGTCATGTCCATCTCTAGTGTGCTAAAGCCTTAACTATAAAAGGCATGAACCAATTATTTCTAACTTGTTGGATCACAACAGTTTCTCAATTTTTATTAACAAACAAAACACATGTTGACTTGCCTTAAGACAACTAGAGTACAGAATAGAATACATAATACAGGACTGAAGACCAGAGATACAAAATGAAGGCATTTTGGAAGTCAGAGGCAGAAAAGAGCAGGATAACTTCTGAAGTCTACAGAAAGCTCACCCTCATTTAAAAATGAGAAGATCTGCAGAGCTGACAGATGAGAGCACTGAGAAAGTTTTCATTGAGACTACAGACCTCTGTGAACTGTAGGGGGGTAAGCAACAGCACAGCTCCTGCACGACTAAAGCTGGAGCCCACAGTGCCACGTGGCAGAGGCCCAGCAGGCTGGAGACAGTGTCCCAGCTGGCAGGGAGGGAACACGGGCAGCTGCCAGCCCCAGGGAGCAGAGCTGCCCTGTCACAAGGTGGTGGCAGCACAGCAGCCCTGCCCTCGCGGGCTCGCACTTCTGTTTCCTTTGCAACCTTGCTCAGAGACCAGACTTTCCATAGAGCCATCTGGTACAAACACTGCTGGGCTGTCTCTGCTGAGGAATGAATATGTGACCACTACAGATGCAAAATTTCTCATGGGCCACTTCAGCCAGTGTCAAACAGCTCCAAGGGAAGTGTCATGCTGGAAGGAAACAAGTGCAGCAGCAACTGCAGTGTCTCAGAAGTGTCTGTGCTGTGGCTGCCTGGCACACAAAAACTGCTGAGACCAGGTTTCTCATTTCTCCTTTCTATTCCAAAAGGAGCTGGTTTATTCAGATAACCAGCTCACACAGAAAGGACAATTTCAAGATTTCATAGCTGAAAGTCAATAGATAAAACACTTGTATGGCTTTACAGTGAGCAGTATCTTTTAGCATTTCTTCCAGGAGTAATCCAGCCAGATTGAAAAAAAAAATTGTCTGCTTATCATCACAAGTTTCCACTATAAAACCCTGGAAGAGTGCATACCACATGCTTTGAACGCAGTCACATGAGGAGAATCCAGATGCTGAAGTCATTACCTTTTTTTTTTTTTTTTTTTTAGCAACTGTGCTAATGAATAAATCTGTAAAATTGCTATTTGAGTATTTTCTCTCTTTCTTTCTGTTTTCTTGATACACGTCCAGAATTTCTCCTAGATTTTTATTTTTTCAGTTGTAGAAAATTTGTTTTGGAACTAAGAATTGGGGCTTCTTTCCCAAGTCTATCTGACAAACTAGAGATAATTTTTTTTAAACTTATTTGAGTGGGAAAACCAATTCTATCTATACATCTCCACTACAAAACAGCAGTACAGACTGTAGCAGTTTTCATTAGAGAAAAGCTATTAAGACATTAGAAAATTAAGCTGATGACAATGTGTTAATTTCACATTACTTCTTTATTAAAAAAACCAAGTAAAATTGTTTAAAATGTATTTGACACTTGGTTCACTTACAAATCCTAACGCAATATTCAACCTAATTGCTCTCCCCAAAATATTAATTAATACAATTTACTAATATACCTTGTTCATCTGAAGATTTTTTAATTGTTGTTGCCACAGAAGGATAGTTTCTAATCGGCAAATCCAAATATTGATGTTGCCTACCAACACAGATTTTCCTACTCCCCTGATGAGTATACAGAGAGTAGAACTCAGATCCTGTAGAAGATCTTTGATCAATCGTGGATTATATTGGTCTTCCATAACTGGAAAACAAAATAAGCCAAATACAATTTTGGTTGACAGAGTTAACTAAGCTAATAGCTCAAGCTAATCAACACATTTTTTTAGATTTATTCCTTACAACTCAATTGTTTGTGTACAATGAACTGCCCTAGTTCCCACCATGACATTCACTGGTGCTGTTCCTCACATGCAAGATCAATAATAAACAATTTCACAGGCAAATTTGATGCAAAAATTCATAATATACATTTAATAAACTTAATGCTAAACAGGTAGTTATAAATTCAATTTCTTCAGTTCAAAGCAGACAGTATAACATGCCCATTTAGTGTGGTTACCAGAAAAAAAATCAATATAATGTAATGGCTTTTTCTTAAAATAATCAAAACCTATATTTTTGGAGTCTCAGTACATCATGCAAACTTAAACCCAAACATTTGATTCACGTAAAAGCTTTTGCATTTTGTGAAGAGTATAATTTAGCAGTAACCAATAGTTTTTGAATAGAATCTAAATGTCACTTAATTTCACAAACCTGTTGCAACAGACTTCATTCAATAACTAAGAGAAAATAACTTATTACAATTATGGGATGGGAAGTATGAAACCTGGCACTAATTAAGTATGTTATTGCTATGTCTTTTTTACAATGTAAAAATCGTAACAAAACTAACAAAAAAAAAAAAAATTCAGCTGATAGCTTAGTTACAGCAATTTGAACAGTCAAGATTACAAATCCTTAGGTCTTACCCTTCTGCACGATTTTGTCCAAAATGTTAAAGTAGTTCTTCTGAGCTGCACCACTCAGTGAAGTTAACTGGGATTTTGCAATTAACTGCAAAAGCTGTGACAAAAAAAAAAAAAACAAAAACAATCAGAAGAACGACAGAAGGATGGTTTTAAATGCATACTTAGTGCATACACTCACCTACAACAGCCTGCATTGGAATTTTGTGGAAAATATAACTACAAAATTCAGAAGACAAAGTAAGACATGTGGAAAGCTTTAAGCATCCCCACAGGTATCCCATGAACAATTTCTGAAGGATGTACATTTTCAAAATACTGTACAAATACTTATCTCTTCTGCTTATCTCTGACAAAGCACATGCCATACAGACTTTATGAGCAGTAGTGAAGCAACAGAGAGAGTCTGTTTTGGGGGCTCACAAATACAAATGTGAACTTGGATGGGGCTGGGTCCTGAAGTCCCTGACAGATTTGGTGGTTAGGAACATCACTCTGAACTGATACCAGCTACCAGAATTACAGCTTCTGAGTGAAAGTATCATAGTGGTCAAACTGAAGTGTGATGGATTTAGTGCACTACTTTCTACTCATGGAGAGGAAATACCCTATTTTGCCTAAAGTAGGGAAAAAACAATTTCTGTATTAGACCTACATTCAGGTGTCTGGTAGAATAAAACACAGTGATCTAGTAATGAGCAGTGTACAAACCACATCAGTAACCTTCCCTTAACTATTATAATAAGAACCTCCTAGCTGTCCACACCTCTGTCTCTGAAACCACTGTGAGCAAAACAGTGGCAAGAACAGTGGCAATGGTTTAGGGCAAAACTATCAAAACAGCTTAAGTTCTTGCTGCACATGAATGCCAAACTATAACTACTAGAGGCAGCTGTTGCTCCATTCTGGCACATTTGCTTTTACATTTCAGATTAAGTTCCATAGCTGATAAGAACCATTAGCTCTGCAACAAAAAATGGTCTCTTATGAGAGACTTTGATGTTGTGACACCATTGCAGTGTTTAGAGATGTGGCACTGAGCTTTGTACTTTATGAGTTCAGAAGAAGTGTTCTCAACACACTGGAAAGGGAAAGCACAGAGCAGAAAACACCATTCCCTTCAGAGTGCTCTGCTGTAGGGTAGCATCAAATGCTGGCACAGCGGATGAAGCAAGACTAAGCTTGCCAAAAATTATATTGTATCTTCATTTATAAAACACCAATCTGACACTTCACTCAACATTAATTTTCCTTGGGAGGAAGAAAGAGTACACCTGTTCTGTCCCTTATTTAATAATGTTACTTCTGGCTTCTCTGCACGATTTCTGACAAAACATTATGTACTATGAAAGGAAGAAATAACTGTCCTGATGTATTTAAATAGAAGTAATCTAGTCTCAAAAATTGTATAAATAGATATCAGGATCTCTTTGTTGGCTTTTTCAAAGCCTATTAGCTTGATTAATAATTTGGAACACACCTAGATGTCTCTGGCAGTCTGCCAGTTCAAGCAAGTAGGTACATTTCTCTTGATTAATTTAAGAAAAAATCAGTTATGTCACTCAGTTGAAAGATCAAATCAATTAAACAAATTCCCCCTGACTGATCTTAATGAAGATTCCAATTTCAGTGAAAGTTAATATGCAAGGATTAAGACAATTCTAGCAAAAGCAAGGTAGCAGGGAGTACAGGGATCTCACACACTGATAAATGCAGAGCCATGGCTTATGTTGTCTACTAGAGATTGGAACTTTGAATGGATCATCTGTTTACTCAGAAACATTTGGACAAAACCCATCCATATCAAATTCAATGTATCAGAATTTAACAGCTACAAAGTTATCAATACACTACAGCACCAACAAATACTAAAAACTAACTGATCCTGCCTTCTCCCCCTCACTGCCCATCCTAAAAGGGTCCTGGACAGACATCAATATTAACTTCTAATAATGAATGGCATATTTTTAGTTAGTTGGAGAATCATCTTGATTGTCTGGGATCAAAGAAGAGCTAGAGTAGGGTTTGGTCTTTAAAAACAGTATTCTTGATTTCTACCTTGCTATCAACAAACAGCCACCACCACAGGTGAACTGATGCAAAGACATGACTAAAGTCTTGCATTTGTAATACAATTCTAAATTTTAAAAATTCCAAATAAATTCTAAAACATTTAAAGAATTTTGACAGTCTATCTACTATTTTAAATTCACCCAGATTTCTTAGGGTCTGCAGAATAATAGTTTGGATTGCAAAGCCAAATTTCTGAATTTTAAAGTACTGCTCCTTCCTCAGTGATCTTAAGCCTGGCTGACTAAACCAGCATTTTATATTTCTTGGTGAACAGAAGAAAAACTCAATGTGCTTATGCTGCACTTTGCACTTTGCACTTTGACTTCAACTGTTTTGAGCAACCCAGTTTAGGCACTGCAGCATCTAAAACAAATGCAAAATTCTAGATCTGCATTCCTTTTACCTGCTTGCTGTTCAAGTGAGGCACCCAAGGTTGACACCATTTATACCAAATCACCTTTTTAAGTGCTTTGGTTTTTCTTCTTCCTACTGCTCAAGGCTGAAAAGTATTAGGAAGGACCAAGGCTCTTGATTCTGCTCTCAAAACAGCATTAAAAAGTCATGTTCTAAACCACAACACACACATACACCAAAAAACCCCCAAATCCTGGAAAGGGAACCAACCAGGGAAGTACCCTAACCACTAGCCTGGAAGAAAATCCTTTTTGCTTTGTTTGACATCTCTTGTTTTTCTGAAAGTACAATACAATGCCTCAGCTTCACAGGGATGGACAGAATGTGTTTTCTCTCCAAATAGTCCACAGCCTAGTGGTAAGGGTGTTCTCCTGGTATGTTTATTTAGTTTTTGTGTCTTTTCAGGTTCTGGGTGGATTCCAAGAAACACAATATTTGTGAACAGCCTCACCACTGAACAGAACTCTAGTCCTGGTATGACTCACATTTTGAGCTTCTCTAGGAGTTGGGACAAGCACTTTACAACTCAAGTTAGATAAGAAAATAAACCTGGGGCTAGAAAAAGATCAGTATCCCCAAAACAGGCATTTCCAAGTGGGCAGCTGCTGAGGCATTGAGGTAATTAACGCTGGACTCTCAAGTTTTAAGGAATGTTAACAAAGATAAATGCATAGATATTTTGTCCATAAAAAAAAAAAAAAAAAACCCTGTGCAACGAATCACAGGACTGGTGAGAAGTTGCAAAAGATGCAGAAATAGCAAAATACTTACACATCAAGTACTCTTCTGGAAATTATTATTTGAAACGTATTTGAGATGCAGAAAAGTATATTTAAGACTAATAACACTTTGCTATTTTTGGTTGTACAGAAATTATTTTACCTTTAAAGAAAGTTCATTACCCAGACTGATGAACAACAACTGAAACTACCATCGATGTTTCCCTCTAAATAATACAGCACTATGGTCACCAACATCCTCCTCAAGGTATGGGCTTTCAGACAGCCATATAATGAGTTTGCACCAAAGAAAATTTACTCAAAGTTGCTACTTGCATTATAAATTACATATGATCAGGATATTGATACAATTTACAAATCATCACCTGTTCAGTGCAAAAATGCTCCTTTTGTAGACACAGGCATATCAGCAAATGCATTTTTATTATATGCATATAAAATAAAGCTCTTACTTTGACCACGTAATTGAACCTCCTGATGTCCTGAATGGCACTTGAAAAGTCTAAGCGGTTAAAGGCTTCTCCCAAGGTGCAGTAGCCATGTCTCTGAGAAGGGGAAAAATACACTTTAAATGGAAGGAAAGAAAGACAAAATTGAGTGAAACATTCAGAAAAGCACTCTGACATGCAGCTGATGCTAATGGATACCATGCTCCCTGGAAATATAGTGCCTCTGGACTGAAGAGTTACTTGTTCTACAAGAAATTAAGTGAAACCAGATACTCTATTTGTAACTATCAGGTATGTAGGCAAGGCCTTTCAATTCATACTAAATGTGTAATCTGGCATCACTGGTATTTGATTTCCCTGGGAACCTACTCCACTCTTGCATGGCCACAGTGCTGGCACTCCCTCATGGCTACCACAGTCCCCATTTGCCATGCACAAGGAAGAGCTTGCTTGTACAGCTGCCTGGGCCTACAATTATGACAATTATCTGATTCACACTTGAGGGTGAGAAGACAGCTAGTTACTTCTGGGAGCAGAAGAACAAATGGTCTGAACATCTAGAATTTATTTGCCACATGCTAGAAGCTTAGGCACAGGTTTTTTTATGCACCAAGAGCAAGAGCAACTGCACTTTCTTTTGGTACTTCTCCACATCTTAATGTGAAAATGGAAGTTTCAAAGGCTGTTGAGAACAACGTAAGGTGGTAGTAGCAGCTAAAAATGACATGGGATTATGTAAACTCAGTACATTTGGAGCCGCAAAGCCACACTGAGGCCAGGATCAAATATACTGAGGCTAGGAAAATTTCTAACTGGTAAAAGAGAGTCTTGCAGAGCAGTGTGCTACTATGGTTTTATTAGTCCAGGGAAGAAGGAGGATAAATAATTATTTAAAGCTCATTCCTAGACAGACCTCCTCAGTAAATTATGGGATGGTGACCAATTCTGAAGTACAAATAATGTTCCTTTTTGCAACCTAGTGAATGCTTACCCTGCATGTACCTCAGTGGGAAGGTGTTGGAACCCTGGAGGCTGAAAATTTCAGGCTTTCTGAGCTGAGGGGTGCTGACCCTCAGGCAAGCACCACATTTGACTTGAGGCCTTGGAACAGGCTTCCACGATTGTGTGATAGCACAAGGGTTGTATGTGTAGTTTGAGTGGTGGTGTGTGATCTCACAGAGTGAAAAACCTAGATCTGGGGTTTTGGTATATAGTAATGCATGTAGACCAAGATAAAGGATTCAGGCCGTGGTCTAGGTTCTCTTCTTTGCCTTTTTCTTCCTTCTTCATGAGTTTAAGTAGTTTTCTTGTAATTGGGTAAAAAAGGTCCACATTGTAGTCAAGTAGTCATTATTGGGTCAAAAGTATAAATAAAATAGGTATCACCTTGTTATTGAGTAATTATCTCTTCAATAATTAGAAAGAGTTAGAAACTTGCCATTTATCTTGTTTCTCTAACTTACTAGTTAGAGCTCACACCTTTTGAGACTGTAAATAAATAAGATATAATAAACAACCGAGACCAAATTCAACTCTATGTTTCCCCTGTCTTTCATCCTGGCCTCAGCTGAGAAAGAAACCAGAACTGTAACAGGAAGGGACAGTTGAGAATTCACTGCAGAGTGGTGATAATTACTGCTTGTTGGTTAATGACCAAATTCAGGATTGTACTGCTTGCTCACTCAGCTGACACATCTCAGACCCAAACACACTGCACACCTTGCTTAGATAACAGCAGTGAATTAACACAGTCAACAAAAAATTCAAAAAAAAATTTGTTGAAATTTAAATATTTGTGCCTGTTCTCTGGCTAAACAGTTATCATTAGGTCATGCTTAAAACATTAACATAAGAGACATTTCCTTAAACATATTTCTATGAAACTACACTACTATCCCAGTGCACCATCATGACAAAATTATTCAAAAAACATCTCCAATTTCATTTCAGTCACACACGTGCACTTTTTTTTTTAAAATTTCGATGCTCTTCCCATAGCATGTTTTACATGTTTCTTATCAAGACTTTCGGATCATGTCATTTTGCCCTAAAAAACTGTATCCACTTTGGGAAAAAAATGTTTCCTAGTTGTGAGACTGCTATTTCAAAATCAAGGAAGACTAGAACCTGTAAGAAAAACTAGAGCCTCTAAATCATATTTTAGATTAGCTTAAATTGTTGCTCTGATTTTTTTGGTTCATGTACCCTTATTTCTTGCTACTTTTTCAACCTTCTACTGTAAGCTTCTAAATTTATACAAAGAATTACTTGAAAGATTAGTGTTTATTTCTAACCATTCCTGGTTTGTTTTTATATTAGAAAACCTAAATAAAACTAAAAGATGAATGTCATATATTAGAAGGTAACCAAAATATTTTGTCTGCTCTCAGAATGGACAAGGAACAAAAGCAAATACTCACACATCCCTAATACACCAACTTCTGCACAAGCAGGGGAAAAAAACAATCCCTATATATATGGGTTATGAAGGACACCAGTGCATGATTTTAGGCTTTTTGTATTCTGGCCTTGATGTACTTTGAAACCTCAGTTTAACCTTATCATTCAAAGCACCACACTGACTGGTGACAGTCTGTTGTCCCCCTGCTCCTTCTCACCCTAATTTGAGAAGGCACAAAGGGAAAAAAGCATGCCTGGGACTTCTGCAGAGCACTCTAAGCAGCCTCATCGAGAAGATAAAGCAGAAAGAGGACTGTAAATCTGGTGAAAGGCTTTAAAGTACCCTTCAGATGTAGACAGGCAGTCCCTGAGTCACTGGTCTATGAGGTCTGCAAAGTCTTGCATTATGTCCTTTTATGTAAGCTCTCCTAAACAGCATGCCCTTCCTGAGGAAAAAGCTCTGTACTGTCTCTCTCAGCTCTAAAATGCAAACTACTTTTGCCTGTATGACTACAGTTACCTCCTTCCCTCTCTCCTGGGTGGCATTACTATGTGGACGTAAAACCTCCTTACTGGTGTTCAAGTTCCACACATCCCAGAGAGCCATGGCAATCAGCACAGGAATGAGACTCACACTTCAAAACAGCTGAATCTCTACATACAACACATCTATTTTAACTCTTGACTTTCCAAAAGGTCACTCCAAGAGCTTTCATATTCCCTTTACAGTTACATGATACAGTTTATATCCCAAACTGAAAGCATGTGGACTTTGTTGAAAATAGAGATCCTCTTTGTAAAGTTTGAAACTGATGTCTTACTTCCATTCGAATTTACACCAAGACCCCAGAATATCAGGTGGTTGCCTGCAAGCAACTTCTTTGGAGATATTTCTTTGGATTTGCAAATACTTTCAATTTTAGTTCAAAGAGACAGTAGCAAGATAGATGGCCTTGGATAAGTAGTGGAGAACTGTATGTCTATCCTTGCAAGTTCCCACATCTCTGCCACAAAGACCTACCTAGAAGTCACTTTGCCAGCTGCCTTTGCCTCACCGTGTGCAGATGTCCAGTGCTGCCAATGAAGAGAGTTAAGTATAACCCTAAGACCACATGGCAAAAATACTCTTTTCAATATACTGTCTGTCAATTAAGAACCGCAAAGGCTGTAGGAATTGACCCACACTTACTTCCTTGGTGCTTTCTTTATGAACATAAATCCACTTTTCACGATAAAAACCTAAAATAAAATCAAAATATAAGCATTTTAGGCTTTCACATTAGTTAATGCCTTCCAGAAAGAAACTCAACTAAATTTTCAATAAAATGCTTCATAAGATAGCAGAACAGTTTTAATGAAGGAAGTTTATAAAGACTGGAAAAGATAACTAAAAATTTTCACAAGTTATGGACTTCATGAAAATAATAGAAAAGTTATATAATTTTTTTTTTAAACCACAAGAGTTGGCACACAATTGGCAGATGAATGACAACTTTTGTCAGCTGTGACAAATCACTGATATAAAAGTGGTCCTACATAATTCCTGACTTTTTTTTAATACAACAGGCTTCTTAGCATTTGAAAATACAGCAGATATAGAAAACGTTTTTGTTTCTGACCACGCCATCCCTCTTACCCATTTTCTTCTGAACAGGTGCCTGTTCTACACTGACTTGGTTCAACTGCAGAGGACTGCAGGGAAGTCAAGGATACAGGATTAATAAAGGCAATCAGGCTGACCTGCAGCTTTTACAAGTCCCACATGTTACCAAGTGAGACATACAGCTCCTTGAATCTTCCAAAATATCTGAAACTCAGACAAGCCTGGAAAAGCTTGCAGCTTTCTGCAACACCATCTCTCTATCAATTTTTGTGATATACAAATAACAACATTTCAAGATCAAAGCATTAGAAATGACAAGCAGTTGCTAACCAACTTACCTTTTTTTACCCACTCTACCGAATTCTCTGCTTCAGTAAGTTACTTGCTGTCATACACATTTGCAGTCCAAAGTACAAGTGATCTTTTACAAATGAGAACTGATAAAATGGCTTGCATATTTTAAGTTCCTTTTAAAGGAATGTCTCTCCAAGAAGTTCAATACTGATAAAATCTTTATCAAGAGATATGATTATTATGACAAAATATATTTATTTATGAATTGATTCTGGAGGTATATGACTAATTAGAACTTGAATTAAACAAAAAAATAAACTATCTGTTTGGGAAGCAGAAACTCCCATAAGCATCCAGAAGAATTTAATCTAAAACTAGCCCAGAAAACATAACAGGGGTTAGTATTAGAAGACACCTAATTCTCAGGAATTACTATTCTTAAATGAATTACCTTTGGGTCTTTGAAAAAACATCCAACACAATAAATGATTGATAACACAGTTTCAATTAAGACACATCACTTTTGACACCAGAATTTGTTGCCAATACAGAAATAGACATAATATGGAAGTATACTCTATAGGTGACTATAACATGGCTATTATAACCTCTGAACCTATATGAGTCTTCTAAAATAAATGAAAAAACTCAGGCTTACATTGTGAATCTGTGTTATTCCTAAAATGATCTTTTTTCCTTTTCTTGGCTGCAAACTCACAGTCTTCAGTATTGTACACTTCTTCATTCTCATCATCTCCAGTTATGATACTGAAATAAAAACACCTAATTAGAATAGCAGTAATATTTAAGATGCATACATATTGCAATTTTCTGCATTGAAGTCTACCAGCTGAAAAAAAAAAGAAATCATATTCTTAATTAAGATGTTCTACCTCATTGTCTATAGCAACATGTATCTGGAGAGAAGCTGCCTCCTTTTCTTCCCAGAGGGGTTGAATTTTGTGCCAAAGTGATTAAATATGCAAAAGTATCTTCCTAAGAGGTATCCTGTAAGTCATTACTGACATTCAGGAAGGACTACCAAGGAGACAGTACTAGTGGGACAACTGTAAAACTCTGCAAAGTTCTGGTGTACAAAGATCCATTATTTGAAGTGGACCAAGCCTTAACTGCACAGAGGTAAAAAGTCTGTGAAGAATTATTCCACATCCTTGAACAGACAGAAAGTCAGCAAAGAACAATGTCTCTCTTACTACTGTCACCTTTGGGGCAAAGAAAGTCTTTCTTTCAAGAAACTCTTGATTCACAACTCTGCAGATACTGCAGGTGTCAGGGCACTGTTTCACCAATGATTTGTACAGCATCTAGAGCCAAGTGGTCTGTCTGTGCCAGAGAGAGACCCTGCCTATGTCACTTCTGACAGTTAACCACGTAACCCAACACTGAGGACTATACCCAATGCTTATATTGAACATACAATGCAAGTATAAAAAAATACACATACAAATTACTGAAAATCTTTTTCAATAAGCTAACCTTTCTAAAATGTATATGCATTTAAAAACTGTCTGTGCTACAGGAAATCTACACAGCTTCATAAAATTTTCCTTCCATTTTTGCAGATAACTATAAGGACCAGCAACCAAGATAAGAATGGGTGTTCTCTCTTCTAGCACTGAGAAGGAAGATGCTTCATATGAAGGCCACGGTCTTGCACAGATAAGAAGAGTAATGAAGGATACATGATAATGAAGTTTAACTGGGGGACTTTTTTTATTTCAACATTACTGCTCTTAGGCAACAAACTTGTATATGAAACTCCTCACATTCATTACCATTTTTAATCTAAATTGCTTTTGATCACTGCCAGTTCAAACTTCGGATTAAAACAACTGAACACTGTAAACTGAAGGACAGAAGATTTTTTCAAAAATAACCTGTATTTGAGCATTAAGTGACAAAAATCAAATTGTTTTAGTTTATTGCTACTAGCTTACAGGGTTAAAATTTTCAGGTTTGAACCATCTGTTAAACAACACTGTAAAAAAACACTTGGCTTTTGAATTGTTCTAATTAGTACATGCTAGCTCAGCTTAAACATACACAAGTCAAGAAGATTTAGAAAAAAAAAAAATTGCTTTCATCTTAGATTTTTTTTCAGGATTTAAACCTAACATACCTCCACATTCAGACAGTACTCAATTGAAGGTGATGGCTTTAGTTCAGTCCTTAATATTTTTAAAGCAGAGGATAAAGACTCAACACCTTAAATATTCTATGCAGCAGTGCCAAATATCACATCTGGTCAAACAGCAAAAGAGTTCAGAGCGAAGAAACCAGCAAGAGACAAAAACAAAGCAACTGACAAAAACAAAGTATCACTACAAGTTATTTGATTATGTAACATTCCAATCCATCAGTTTGGGTTGTTTTTCCCCCCAAATTTATCATATAGGAAATCTCTAAACTCATTAAAATGAATTTAATTAGGATTTAACACATTGGCTGCATCACCACATCATGTGAGAAGCTATGGCAGAATCCGAAGAGTTGCTACAGAACCAGAAACTGAGCCCAAAGCTCACAGAGCTTTATCATCCTAACAAAAGATACAAGACTAGGGAGATAGGTCTGATACTCTGCAACATAATCCAAGCAGCACAGAAACTCTCTCATTCCTCTTCAACCAGGGCAAGCAATGGAGAGAGGATGGGAGGCCACATTCCTGAAGGCCTGCTTAGAAGAGGAAGGTTAATATGTAAAGATTCCTTCTTTTGTTCCTGGAGGGAAGTGTCCCTAGAAAGTCATTTAGACCAGTAACATACCTAAAGTGATTTGATGCCCACTCCTGACACCCCACAAGATACACTTCCTCAAGCATCATGTAAATAACTAAGGCAGCTTAAGGAATCAATAAACATAAGGAATTGTGAAGATGAAGATAGTTATTTCAAACACCTTTGTCTAGCATTCAAATTTGCCTGTGACATTCCTGGAATTCCTCAAATCTCTTTAGAGAAAAGACAAATTGGACTGTTACCTCTGAGGCTCTTCTGATGTGAGGCTTTATTTCCTCATGTTCTGTCCCACTTCACATAGTCTTTCCCTACTCATCTGTAAACAACACGACTCTTAGTCTGAGAGCAATGAATGAAAGCAAGGGTCCCACAGAGACCAGAAGAATGGGACAGAAGCACAGAGTTACTCAGTGACTGCTAGCACTCCTTCCAGAAATCTGCAGAGCTGCCTGACAAGTAATAAAGCTGCTCTACTGTTCCAAAAGCAACCCCTGCCCCCTCAAACCAAGCTAAGATACAAGAAACTGAATCAAGTGCTGCACGTGCCATATGGTGTAACAGAAGCCTTAATTTAAGGTTTTTATTATAATACTGCACGTGACATTTGAGTGCACCTGGCAGGATTTAAATGCACACATAATACTGCCAATTTACAGCTATTCTTACTCTCTTGTCTTGATGACGCACTTCATAAAAAATTATTCTAAAGCTTTTAAAAGCAAAGTACCTGGTGTCCTTAGAACTATAATATCTTAAATAAATCATGTAACAATTTCAGTTTTTCCAAAAAAAGTAATTTCATAGCGGTATTTAAATAACCTCTTGGGTATGACACTTAAAATGATGGAAAATGTGACAGGGCCATCCGTGCTCCAACTATTTTCCCTCATCTCCTTGCTTCTTTTCACATGGCCCTCAAGTCATGCAATTATATACAGAGACACACTGAGTATTTTAGAAGCAATTCTCACAGCTTGACCATGGAAAATCCTGATCTAAGTGCATGCACCAAATGATTTTGTCATTTGACAAGTATATTGTAATGTTAGCTATTAAAAGATTCAAATCAAAGGACTTCTATCCAGTGCCAAAAGCACTCTTGTGAACACTGTATCTCACAGAATTAGATAACAGACACCACCAACTGAAATGACTACCCTGCCAGCCCAAATAGTTCATATTAACCTAACACACAAAAAAGTTAATATCACCATCATGAAAATCTTATTAATTCTCTTTCATTTACCTCTAAAGGAATGCATAAGACAGCTTTACTCCTAAATTGCAGGCTATTGAAAGACACTTGCATACAATTCTGTAAGGCAGTTCCATCCTCACCAAACTTAAAGGACACAGTGCCATAGCACTGGAAGAGTCTATCTTTGCTTGAATTTGCAGGCAGTCGTGGCCAGCATTCACACCACAGAGCTGAAATGCACACAGCCCAAGCCACATTTCCAGCTACTACATACCTTGAACACAAGGCACTCTTATGCAAATAACTAAGACCTACAGAAGTGATGGTCTCATTTTTTTTCCTATCTTAGTTTCCATAAAAAGATCTAAAATGCAACTATTCAAGCACTATGCCAAATAATTAAAACTGTTCCTGCACAAGTGATTGTATTTGTTCAAGCATGGTTACCATTAGGTCCACCAATTTTACTAATTCAGCAGCTAGATTCACCAAGACATTGGATGACTAATCAAGCAAACTTAGAAGTTCTATTTTAATAAGAACACATTCTTCAATTGAAGTAACTTATGTGTCTTTAAGGTTTATTTCTGAATCTGTTTGTGATCAGATCTTTGTAATTTCTGAAGAGAAAGTATTTGCAATGGGTAAAGGACAAAGTTTGGTAAGCAACTCTATCTACACTTTCTCTCACAGAAGAGAATAGAAGCAAAACTAGAAAGGGCTTCATTCAACTACATAGCTTGAATTTAGTATTGTATTTAAGGGAGCAGTTATAGCAGCTTTTCTTTATAAAGAAATAAAGTATTAACTTCAGAAGAGATTCCCACAGAATATTTTAGTGAAAAAGATTATTCCTTACAGTGGATGTAAATGAACAAAACCCTGCTAGAACTGCCAGACTGACATATACCACCATCCCTATTCACAGGGCAGCTTAAAGAGAGACAAATAGGTATTTTTGTACTGTTTACTGTATGTTTCTTCTACAAGGAAGCACTTGATAAAGTCTCATTCTTCTTTTAGTGTTACATCATGTTAACAAATCTCTTAAGCTGAGTTACCTTCAATATACACAATAATTATTTCCAAATAGCATAAGATGGCACAGAGAACCAGCCAACAGCACATCTTACACTGTGGTACCACAATATGAAGCCCTGCCCATGACACAGGAGAACCCCAAGCCTGGGTATCTGCTGGCCCTTCAGGACCAACCTCAGCTGACCTTGCTTTGAGTATGTGTTTCAACCAGATGCCACCCACAGGTCATTTCCATCCTGAATTCTTCCATAATGTTGTGCAAATAGCCATTAATTGCAGTTTAGCAGCAGAACTTTACTGGCATATAAAAAGTTCAAATTACAATCATAGATCCAAAGTTAAAAGTGTATTGAAATTACTCCAGAGTAGTGCTACTATGCCAAGACATACCAACTTGAATTCTCTAGTCTCAGTTTGAACAACATATATTTTTAACTGAATAGACAGAAGCAAAATTAAGAATCAAAAATTAAAGCCACAGTTTTTGTCTCCAGAAGAGTTCAATTCTAGAGACCTCCAAGACTAAGGAGGAAAAAAAAATTAATCCAGTACTTTTACTCAAAGAAGAAATAAAGATACCTTACCTTGTATTCTTTTCATACTTATCAAACAGTATTAATTAAGCAACCTACATGATACTTATTTTTGAAGCAATTTGCACAGTTGCTAAATACTTATTAGATTTCCCTTAATTTGCCAATTATATTATTAAAGATATGAAAGAGCGAAGATTTTTTTCAAAGGTATTTAAGATAACTTTTATGTTGGAGGCTTACTAAACATTCTTCCAGACAAAGTTTTGTATCCACAGTGGCCAGACTGTGTGGATAAAGAAGCCAAATGAGATCAGTGACAGATGAACACAAAAGGAAAAAAGGCATGAAGAAAACAGTAGGTTAAGCTTAATAATAATGTTTCACTGCTTGATAACTCCCTTGAGGATTGTGTCACAAATTTAGAAAACACAGGTGTGTGAGTACAGCAAGTCCAATCTTCCCAGTAAATTCCTTCTCTAAACCAGATGAGTTATCATTTACTGGACTAACAACAAAACACTGAATGTTCCCTTTTCTCAGTATGAGCACATTATGCTGGAATTTATGACCAAGAATGCTGTCCCTGAGAATTACTTCTTTGTGGAGAAATTTGTTTTGACAAAGTGATTTATATCACATCAGTTTGTGGGCATTTGCCACAAGTGTTACTTTATTTATCCAATCTCTTTCTCACCTGTCCTACAGGAGCACACACAGTCACATATTGTGTTAGAGAATGAGCACTGAGCTACCACTGATTCCATATTTGGAGCAAAGGCATTTTATGGCTGCCACAAACTAATCCAACACCCCCTCAGCAGAAAGCCTTCATTCACTTCCAGGCAACAGTTCAATATGCCTGTTGCACTTGCAATTCACAACTGTCACTTTTATCTTTAAATAGTACTTGACAGGCATTGGGGGGCAGGGTTTTTTTTTATTTATTTTTAATTATTTGTTTTTTTCTAAAGTATTTATTGTTTTATTATTTTGAAAGACATATAGCCTAAGAAGGGATCTGGCTGCCTCAAATAAGCAACTCACAAAGCAGTGACAAAGACAATCTCCACAGGGGTCTCCTGTCTGCCTAACTAACAAAACACATGACTGCATCTGTACACAGATGACATCAGCTACCACAAACAGTTGCAATCTGAATGGAAATTAAGTCAGTTTTCCCTTCCCACCTGCTATGAATTCATTCAGAATCTCTTTTTTTTTAAAACTTACACAGTGTGGCTGAGATCATTCAGCTGACTATTCCCATCTTCAAGTGCAGGACTAAAGGGTTCACATCTTTTCCATCCATCTTCTGTTTTAACCCATCTCCATCCAGGGGATCTCCAATCTTGGCCCAAAAATGGCATGGTTTCTCTATAAGCAGCAAGAAGAGATTCTTTGTCTATTATTTATAAAAAAAGTTTCAAAACTTCCTGTCATTATTTCAGTTTTCTCTTTAGCCTTAAAAAAAAACCTTAAGAAAAGTTCTCTGTAGAGCATCCTTTTAAGAAACAGATTCAGTGGTTTAAGTAGATATTTTATTCTCTAACCACGTTTTTCTTGTCTTTCAGCATTTATTAGATCAAGGTAAATTTCCTTATTCTTTGGAGAGCAAGGAAAAGAATCCTGGTATTCCAAGAACAGAATGATACCAAAAAAGCAAAATTATATCAATTATATCATGTGTAATCTGCTCTGCCATGACAGAGCACTGATTTTTATATGTGACTTACACATGGATTTAAAGAGATTGACAGCTCATAAAATCAATGTTGCTCCTTTTGTTTTTTTCTAATCCTTACAAATACTGAGTTTATGGTACAATGTGTAGTGATGTTTCAGTAAAGGAATTTTAACATTCCCAAACATCTTTTTAGGTTGTTGTTGAGGGTCACCTCCCATGCCAGCCTATTATGCAGATACCAGGAAAAAAGGAGACTGCAACAAAGTCCACTGTGACACATCTCCAGAAATTCCTACAAGTAGATCATCACAGGTCATCACAGGTATATTGCTAAAACAGTGTTCTGCTACCATTTTTCAAAAGTGAGATTCACTTCTGACACATTAAGAATTTGAACAAGGCAGTTTTCTACACTTTGAAGACTGTAACCTCACCAGCTTTTCCTCTCTCCTTCCCATCCATCACACAAACATATTGCTCCTTAGTTTAACAAGGGATTTCACATGCAAGCTATAGAGGGAAGATACATTATCATATTCAAAACACATGTTAATATATAACAGCAACAGCTTTGGTCCTAACAAATATGCATTTTCTAATATTTTTTCAACTTGAAGAACTATTAGGCTCCATCAGTAAACATCACTATGAACTCATTTAAACATTTGCACTCTTGACCAGCATTTGCCCAATATATTTGTTAGAACAAGATAAAAAGCCAGAAGAAGTATGGGTTGAGTGAGCCAGTTTTTCTTTATTTAAAAATCTGCATAGCATGCAAAATGAAATGTATTGCCTAGGCCTCAGGACTGACTAAAGTCCCCTTCCTATTAATAACTCAGCTTTCCCCTGCTCCTAACAAGAACCATTTCCAGCATTTACAACATCTGTTCCCCCAGTCACAACAAACTTTATTCATGCCTGTCTGCTTTTCCAATCCTTTTACTGCTTCCTAGGAATAACATGAACCACAACAAGTTGTTTAGAATTCCCCTCATATGGGAATTATCACAGAAAGGTTCAGTTGGAATGGACCTTAAAGACCACCCAGTTCCAATCTGGGTGACACCTTCCACTCAACCAGGTTGCTGAGGGCCCCATCCAATCTGGCCTTGAATGCTAAAAAGGATGGGACACCCACCACTCCTCTGGGCAAACTGTGCCAGTGCCTCATCACTTTCACAGTAAAGAACTTTTTACTAAGACCTAACCTAAACCTACCTTCTTTCAGTTTGATGCCACTCTGCCTTGTTCTGTCACTACATGCTCTTGGAAAAAGTCTTTCTCCAGCTCTCTTGTTGCCCCCCTTTAAAGCACTGAAAGACTGCTCTAATGGCCTCCCCAAAGCCTTCTCTTCACCTTGCTAAACAATCCCAATTCTCTCAGCCTGTGTTCACAGGACAGGGACTCCAGCCCTTCCCTGGACTCTCTCCAACACATTCACAGTCTTCCAGTCTTCCTATGTGAGGTCCCAGAGCTGGATGCAACATTGCAGGTGGTATAAAAGGAGAGCAGAGCAGAGGGGCAGAATCACCTCCCTTGAGCTACTGGCCACACTTCTTCTGGTGCAGTCCAGAACACCTTTGGTTTTCTGGGCTGCAACTGCACATTGCTGACTCATGGTGAGCTCCTTGTCAACCAATAGCCCTGAATCCTTCTTCTCAAAGCTGTTTTCAAGCCATTCTCAACCCATCCTGTACTTGTGCTTGGGACTGTCATGACCCAGCTGCAGGACCTTGGCCTTGTTGAATTGCATGAGGTTTGCAAACACTCATTTCTGTTCTGTCAAAGTCCCTCTGGATGGCATCCCTTCTCTCCAGCTTGTTGACTGCATCATGCAATTTGAAGCCATCCAAAAACTTGCAGAGGATACACTCATTCCCATTGTCCACGTCCCCAACAAAGATGTTAAACAGGCCCAGCCCCAATCCCGACCCCTCCAGAATGTCACTTGTCACTCGTCTCCACTTAGACACAGAACTATTGACTGCAACTCCTTGAGGATGAACATCCAGCCAGTCCCTTATCTACCCAGCAGTCCACCTGTCAAATCCATGTCTCTCCAGTTTAGAGACAAGGAATTTGCTTGGGACAGTATCAAATGCTTTGCATGAGTTCAGGCAAATTACATCAGTCACGGTGTGACCCCATATGACCTCATCCACCAACCTTGAAATCTCACCGTAGAAGGCCACCAGACCTGTGAAGCAGGATTTGCCCCTAGTGAAACCATGCTGGCTCCCATCCCCTCACACAGCCGAATGAGAACCCAACACCACATTCGTCCAGGCAGGCTCCACACGCCTCCCTGCAGACCCCTCGGTACCGCCC